>JAFBJZ010000882.1:412500-873764 GCA_016785225.1 Psettodes erumei | reverse complement strand
AAAATGACCAAATTTTTTTTTGGCCTGAAAATGCATCAGAACAATAGGGAATACTGTTTTATATACACTCCATAGCATAATATGTGCCACAAATGCATAAAATGGTCATACTGCAGGGTTTCATAAAAATGAAAAAAAAACGACATACTATACTATGTCGAAAAATGCAAAAAATGACCAAATTTTTTTTGGCCTGAAAATGCATCAGAACAATAGGGAATACTGTTTTATATACACTCCATAGCATAATAGGTGCCAAAAATGCATAAAATGGTCATACTGCAGGGTTTCATAAAAAGTGAAAAAAACGACATACTATACTATGTCGAAAAATGCAAAAAATGACCAAATTTTTTTTGGCCTGAAAATGCATCAGAACAATAGGGAATACTGTTTTATATACACTCCATAGCATAATATGTGCCACAAATGCATAAAATGGTCATACTGCAGGGTTTCATAAAAATGAAAAAAAAACGACATACTATACTATGTCGAAAAATGCAAAAAATGACCAAATTTTTTTTGGCCTGAAAATGCATCAGAACAATAGGAATACTGTTTTATATACACCATAGCATAATATTGCCATATAAAATGGTCATACTGCAGGGTTTCATAAAAGTGCATAATATACTATGTCGAAAAATGCAAAAATGAAAAAAAATGCATAAAAATGGTCATATACACTCCATAGCATAATATGTGCAAAATGGGCAGGGTTTCATAAAAAAAAAAAAAAAAAAAACATACTATACTATGTCGAAAAATGCAAAAAAAAAACCAAATTTTTTTTTATACTGAAAATGCATCAGAACAATAGGGAATACTGTTTTATATACACTCCATAGCATAATATGTGCCACAAATGCATAAAAATGGTCATATACTGCAGGGTTTCATAAAAAAAAAAAAAAAACGACATACTATACTATGTCGAAAAATGCAAAAAATGACCAAATTTTTTTTGGCCTGAAAATGCATCAGAACAATAGGGAATACTGTTTTATATACACTCCATAGCATAATATGTGCCACAAATGCATAAAATGGTCATACTGCAGGGTTTCATAAAAAGTGAAAAAAAAACGACATACTATACTTGCTGGGGAAATTAACTTGTGAGGTTGTGGCAAAGACACAGTACAAACAACAGCTCATGCATTGCCTACGTGAAGGCTTTGCATAACCAGGAGGACTGGCTTTCTGCCGAGAACACATCTGGTACACATCTACGTGGCAGCAGCTTCATCTTGCTTAGTAATTTCTTGCTCTCTCTTGGAATTCTGTGGATTTTCTAAAGGTACATGGACAGTAGTGGCACTGCAGAAATTGTGTAGTGTAGAATAATGTTTTATCCATTGTTACACTAGCTGCATGCCCTTCTGTGGGTACAGAATGGGGGTCATGGTGTCCAGGGCAAGTATTGTATGAAAAGATTAGACTCACCTGATTTGCTGAGGAAGTAGAAATTTCTGCAGTTTTGAAGGCTATAGAGCCTGCGATCAGAAGACAAGGGTTAGAAATTGTCTTGATTGCTCATTAATTAATTTCTTGCACACAAACAAACACACACACAAAACACATCCCTTGTGGCCGCAGGATGACATGCAATATTTGTTCTCATACATTTGTGTGTGACATGCATGTATCAGTGCTATCGTTTTAGAGTATACAACAATCAAATTTATCACATATTGACATGAATAAGCTTGATTCAATTAATCATCCCGAAAAATCACTGACGCGCACTGACATTAACTGCTTGTTAATAGCTGCAGAATTATAATGAAACACCAAGGTTGATCATATTGCCCTTGTTTCAAGGATGTGCGATGTGCATTTCTCTTGTTATAAAGCTGCTCTTTATTAAACATGTGTAACAATTGGATTCTAAGATGGAGAGCACATTTCCAGCATCATTGTTCAACAATGCTCAGTTTCCATTAAAGAACTTCCTGAGGCATTAATAAATGAAATTCCTAGATTGTATCAAAGCAATTATTTGAACACAGTGTGATTTCTTTTGAATAAAATTAAAGTGAAGTCATTTTGCATTCAAATGAGTGTGAGATGCTTCTAGGCGCCCGGTAGACACATATTGTAAACATTAAAAAAAAACAGCAGCCACAGTGTGAGACAAAAACATGGGATTATCTGTGTAAAAACAAAGTGCCGTAAATAGGGAAATACTCAAAGAGTTTATCTCCACCACTTTTATAAGTACATATCTGTATTCCAACTGTTCCAAAAAGGCTTGCTGAATACAGTCAGAGGAGTTAGAGGTTTGAAAGAAAACGATGAGAAAATGAAAGCGAGTGAGAGAGAGAGAGAGAGAGAGAAGCAAATCCCACCCCACCCTGCATACCCTGATTAATTAGTTCCAAGTTACCCATGAAAGTAATACACTGATAAGGCCAGGAACAAACAGAAGCCAATTACCAGCTTTTCCCTGTGAGCGCAGAAGCTCCTGAACACCAGCAGCACTGATGGAATGTGGGCTGATTGGACAGGTGTTGGGAGGGTGTTTTCAGCCACTCCGTTTGCCTGGCAGCACACGGTACGTCTTTTTATTACCGAGCCAACTACACAACCTCACCAAGCTGTTTCCATCGATAATGGGAGATGAGACTTCGACAACAGCAGCTGTGATTGAAGGAAACCTTGGGACCTGAGCTGCGCCTCAAGGACCACACAAAAAAAAGACCCACAGCACATAAACAACACACAGACAAGACACACACACACACACACACACACACACACAGCAAAGCAAGGCTCATCTAACATTTAAGAGTCTCTTTAATATCTACCTGTGTTTGTGTGCTTCTTCCTGCTTTATGCTGCTGTCATTGGGCTTCTGCAACATCATCAATAAATTGATTCTGCTGCCACCATGCCTCAAAGACACCCTTTGACCCAGGATAAGAGTTTTTCTACAATAACCAGAACAGCTGGATTCTTTTGCTAGCAGCATAATTAAGAATTGATTAGCAAATGACTGGTCAAAACCACCGTGTTAGTAGCTTTCTGCAGATATACATATGCATGTTTTTCTACTTTTTTGGGGGGGGAGTCGATTTCATCAGTACCTACAGGGTCTAATGTGTATATGTTCATTTAGAAAAGCCTCCAGCTATGTCCAATGCCATTACGTCCAACCTAAAGTCTCATTCACTCAACACAGCAGGATGGTCTGCCTGAAAACATGGCATAGCCTAGCACTTTCTTTAGACCATATATAGACATATATTTTGTCTTCCCCCTTGTCATCATGATTGTCCATTCTCATTAAAACCTAATAATCAAGCACGATCTCCTACCCTGCAATCAGCCTCTTTAGCCTTCTGCTTTAAAAAAAAAGCATGCGTTTTTCCTCCTTCTGCACTGTAAGTGTGTATGTTCCCTGAACATCGCTCACACGTGTCTACAATAGGCCTTTTCCTCAATTCTCAGGGTGGCGACGGGGGGCTTAGGAAGGAAGGATGTCGACAAACAGGATTGATTTGTCACCAGAGCCTCGTAAACTTGGCCCTGCCCCTGGGTTGTCAACAAAGCCTTCACGCAGACTGGCTCGCCACTGGATGGGGCTGTCATCGGGAGATAATTGACTGTCAATTAGAGACAGAGACAACAACGGGAGAGTCGGCAGGACGGCAGTAAATCACTACCTGTCTGTCAGACGGCCTTGATTGCTCAGGTCTCGTCTTCATCCGCTTCATTGTCATTTGTATTTCTCTTCTACTAGCACATTGTTCACTCTGACGTATTCTGCTCTTTCACTTTCTAGTATTGCCTCATGTCCTTCTCACTGAAGAAATTTACAGTAAGTACAGCTCCACTGTGTGCTGCCTTATGACCTTTCTGGGGAGTGATCGCTCCTTTCACCAGGTCAAAACAACTGAGTGATTGGTCCCCATTTTAAAGGTCTCCCCCTGCCACCAGCTAATCGTTGCCACTCACATCTTGCTTTGCTTAAAGGGCAAACAGTTTCAGTAACATTCCCCAGGTTTTACACATTGACTTGTGTAGGTAGCCAACCCCCTTTTATCTCGTCACTGTGTGATTGGAGTGCGCTCGTGGCACTGAAGCGGCATTTATCCTGATAAGCTCTATTGAGTTGCTGGCTTTTGTCTGTGCTTACAAGCATAAACACGTTGTGGTCCCACAGTCAGTAAGTTTAAGAGCTATTTAAATAAAACAGTTCCAGCTGTGACAAATCACTCACCAATCCACATTCCGGTATGTCTCCCAGAAGTGAACTTTGGCTCGAAATTGAGTTTGATGTTACACCCAAGGCAGCAAATTCTTCAAATCTGTGTGTCGTTTGAATCCTTGTTTTTAGAATGGAGCACTGCTGCTAATCAAAGAGGCTGAAGCAATTAAACGGATTCTTAATCACAATGTTAATTCCAGCTGGAAAAACCTGAGCGTTAAGTGCCTCCTGCAAACAATCCTGATCCATGCAAATAGGGTAATGTCCAGTGTACATCTGTGTTAATAAAAGAGGGAAATCTCAGATCTCAAACTAATCCTAAGAAACTCTGTGTGTGGGTTCACCAGCTGAGGCTGAGATAATAGACTTGGCCATGTGAAACTTGCCAGCACTGCAGGGAAACTTGTGTTTGACAGAAGAAACTATGATGTGAGTGCAGAGGAGCAGGAGTAGTTGCGAGTGGTGACTGCAGGAGACATTGAGATAGGACCAGTGTGTATTGTTAAAGATAATGGCAGCAGCAAATATGTGTGGTTCAGCTGGTGCATTACACAGTGTTATTGTTTCCACTTTCATGCTGTCTGTACCTGCATGCTGCTGTAGGCCTCATCTAGTCTTTAGAGAGGAACTAATAAAACACCATCTGAGATGCTGTTAATTCAAACATGATCACACTGAAGACAAGGAGGTCCAGATGTCATTCATCTGTCATGCTGTAATCTTTTAGGAATCATTAACATAGCAGTGGTCTGGCTAGAGCTATAGGAAGTGGACGGATTTATCACTTGAGAGCTTTGTATGTCATCGTTCTTACCATTTAGTGGCATTTTACGACTACGCTATGATAGAGATGAAAATATCAAGCACAAGCTCTTATCTAACCGGCTGCCATGCCACAGTGGCATTTAATAACGACATATATGTGCAGATTTGCAAAAGTCATGCAGGGGAAAAAAGGGAACTTGATAATTGACTTGTCTTCACTCAGTCGGGAGTGGTATTCTTGCAGCCTTGACATTCAAAAGGCAGTGTTGCCTTGTAGACATTCAATTGCTGTCAATTTAACTGTGCAAATTGGCACTATATAGTCATAAAAGCTATGGATGCCCATATTTCCCCTGCAGCGTATCACTGCTTGAGGCATATTGCTGGTTTTGAATAGCAGCCCTGCCATGCCTCTGCTGGTGTGAAAGGTGTAAGCTCCTTTAACCACTGTGCTGATTCCTTTTTAATGTGTCACTTAATGAAAAAGCATTTTAATCTGACTTGTGACACATTGAGTCTGGTGCATCTGTCACCCATGCTGGCATGAAAAGCGCTGATTTTGTCAACCAGAGGCCGAGTCGAAATTCTGCTCTATTTATCACCAAAGTGGAAAAATACAGGAGGTTCTGAAGGCAGAGCATCTGTCGCCAGACACCCACAGCACTACTCTGAGCAGGTTGCTTTGGGTTGTCCATTTTATTACCGTTTCATCCTCATCCACAACTTGATCCTCTTTGTCCTGAGGAAGATGGCTTTTCACAGGCTGTCATGACTCTGCTTGGAGCATAGATGTTTATTAAGTACATCCACACGCACACACACACACACACACACACACACACACAAAAGCCAATGGGGGGGCATTAGTTTTCACTTCTGCTAAAACATGAATTGATGTGCTGTAACCACAGGCAACAGATTTAAATGGCTTTGTGTTTTTTCCTGCTGTGTGTGAACAGTGGTCTCAGAATTTTAATCTGCCGTATTTGAGGCATGAATTATCGAACAATGTTTAAGTTTTTCCTCGTCTCTTGTAGCAACTTTAGACTTATTGTGACTAAGTAACACTCTCATTTCTGTACATAAAAAATGAAACTACATCCGGCAGCCCCTTACCTGTCCTATCATAGCATAAGGGGGGGAAAATGGAAAATTGCCTCTATCCAAATCTAACAAAATCCACCAGCACCTCTGAAACCCCTTAATTTGCATCTTGATTTTTTTTTATAATGCAGAGGTGATCCTTTAAAATATAGTGTTAATGCTAGTAGCACAGGACAGACCTCTTTTTCACATCTCTGTGCTAGGCTAAGCTGGCAGTAGCTTCATATTTACCTAACTAAACATAGAGTACATTTGTAACACAATGAATAATATAACCTATAACAGCATTCTGCTATACACCACTTTGTTTGCTATCCACACTGATAACTGCAGCCTGTTTGCCCATGCTGCTTCCTCTGGCCAACTCCAAATAGACCTACATACATAGGTTCATCTGTACAATCTTGTTTCCCCGTCTCCACCTCCGCTTTCCCTTGCTTGCTTTTGAGGTGATAAATAAATCTTTACAGAGGTATCTGGCTCTCTCCAGAGGGCTTCAAAATCCATAAAATTAGTTCCATCGCGCCCCCTTTCTTCCCCTTGCTCACAGACAAACTGACAAGTGCAGAGGCAAGATAAAAGCCCGAGTTATGTGAAAACATGAAATCCCTTGCTTTCATTGCATTTTAAAAGGGCTTTCCTGGAAATGCACTGCCTATACTCTTTCGAGAGGTGTGCAGAGTCATGGATGGAGCCCGGCAGTGCAGCAGCAGTTGGTTCAGCAGTACTTTTATAAAAAGAGAGTTTTTTTCCACTGTATGAGAGGTTCTTAGCCCGACCTGCATTATTCACTGGCTCTTCACTAGCAGCAGAAACTGCTGGTGCATGGTAAACAATGATCCTCATGCTTTACTGAGAAAGAAAATGTAAACATATGCAAATGATTTCACAATTTAATTCAAGTGCTCTTTCATGCATATCCCCTTGACTCAAACTGCCACAAGTTCATTGTTGTGCAGGCGTCATATAACAAAGGAAAGGCCTGTCTCACAATAATTATCTGGCTTCCAGATAATTTTTTCTGATGCCTCAAACTTAGAGGTGAAGAAAGAAGTATCAGTTCCCCATTTCTACAATATTCACTCAACTGCTGTGACACAAAATAGTGAGGATGCATGTCTCTCAATCAAACTGAAAAATACAACACAGCCTTCTCATCTGTGTTATTCAGAAGGGAAACAATTTTCTTCTCTACTTTCCTGTTTCCTAATTGAAAGAGATGAGTAAAACCAAATATATCCTCAAAGAAGAGAAGAGATGACTGGATAGGGAGGAAGAGGTAAAGCTCTATAGCAGCTTTCAGTTCAGAGATGGGAATAAGTTTTTACCAAAGACTTGTTTTCATGACCAGAATGCTTTTGTGAGCTGTCGCTGTATCCTTATGGACTGCTATGAAAGTAGATCGAACACAACCTGGAATCGGGCCGCTTCTGTCATCCAAGATGAGAACATGTAATGTAACATCTGCAATGCCTGCTTTACTAAGTAGTTTCACCTTATAAATTCACAAGGTATGCTCAAAACAAGCACCTGTTCATGGTGTTGTTTCTATAAATTGCCTGAGCCACATAAACCAAATGAGCCTTTTTTATCTGAGGTTGCAATCTGTCCAAATACCTTTGTGATGCCCCAAGCAGTTCCATCAAAATCCAAGGAAGAACCATATCTTTTTTTAATTTTCTAACCAAATAAAAGAAAAACTAAGGCAGAATTGCTAATAACTCCAAATCTAATAGCTTAGCCAAGTATGGAAATTTGAAAGTTTCCTATTTTACTGCTGCAAGGAAAGAACACAGAGGATGACCTCAGAGGGAGGATGCTTCTCACTTGCTTTTCATTTTCCATTTTCCTCAGCTTCCTCGCTGGTATGACATCCTCAAAGCTTGCCTTGAAAGCACTTTATTTCACCAAATCAACCTCAAAAATCTTCCAATTTAGTTTGAAACCTCTGGGTTACTATGTATTACACCAACCACCTCACTACAGCCTTACATATGACAGGTTGGGAAAACAATGTGAGTTCTTGCAAAGGAAATTCTACAACATTTCCAATCAAATTCAATCCATTTTCATTTGTATCCCTTCCGTTTGGTTTCAAAGGACGTTATTTCCACCTCTGAAGGAAAAAAAATGTAATTAATATTTAATGCAGTGAAAACAGTGGTTCCTAAGAAAAGAATCTGCACATCTTCAGTGACAGACATGCATTTCAAGCTGTAATTAAAACCACTGTACCACAGAGCAGAAGCCGTTCCACACCTCTTTTTACCTGTTCCACCCATGAACAATGCAAATGAAAGCTTTTTCTCCACTGAATTGCAATTTCTGGTCATGTGTGGGTAAGTGTGAGAGCTCATAAAGTGGACATTTCCAGGGCAGTGCAACATCCTTGAGTGAAATAGAATAACCAATCACAAGAGCGAGCACTTACAGATAAAGATTGTAGTCTGGTGTTGTATCTTTCAATTAAAAACACAATCAGGCTCATGTCTCTCCCATGATAATCTTTGGCATGATCTGCTCAAACAGGCAAATGATAACAACTGAATCATCGATGGATGAGAGGATTGGGGGGAGTCAGATGTTTGTTTTAGTCAAAGTAACCTCTCTATTCTGAAATTGAAAGCTTGTTATTCTATTTTTAATTTTACAATAACCGGCCTTTTTCCGGAAAGACTTACAACTTTATGAATTATTTTTAAAGGGAGCATTCGAAAACACTCTTGCACAAATTAGTCAACCAGGACGAGCAAAATATTTTCCTGCTCACTGTCTCGTTTGCTCAAGCGAACACACAGAAGACTGGGAAACACAGCAGTCTCCTTTTGATCTGCAGCACTTATTAATTCAATCTGCTAGTGTGTGATGGTTGGCATCGCTTGTTTATCATATCCTGGTGAAAAAGAAAAGTGCAGTGTGCCCTTTGCTCCATTTTATATGAGCATTTTCCACCCCTGATGACTAGGCAGGCATCTGGGCATTGTCTGTTGTGCTGCAGCATCCTTACTGACAAAGACATCAACTCGTGACTCACTTCTTACTCACTTCTGTAATGAGAGCTCTTCCTCAACAGCTGCTGCAGCTGCACCCAGGTCAGCTGCATGTGCGCCCTCCCAACCGACACTGCCTCAGAATAAGCTCTGACAGTGATATTCATGTTCATCCTCTCCAGTTAGCTGTACCACCAACACCAGAGTAGGTACATGGTGAATACAAGCAGGGAAGTTGAAACAGTTAAAAGTAATAAATGGTTCAGACAGACTGCTGAACCATTTATTACATTTAGTGATGAATAAAGAGTCAAAGATGCTCATGAACAAACAAATTTTCACAACAAACAGTTTGGAAATAATTTTCAAAATCAATGAAGAAACAGCAGCATAAGCATTTCAAATAGTTAGCATTAGTAGCATGAACGAAACAACATTATGCAAAAATATTTTTGAAAAAGCTACAATTCAATAAAAAAAAACAGTTGAAGTAGTTAAGTTTGCTAAAATAAATGGATAATTTTTTTTGACCGTTACAGTTGTTTGCTAAAATCAAAGAAAGTTAGCGAAAAATGTATTGAGTAAACAGTTTAAATAGCATTAGCAACATTTGGAATAGCTAAATGAAATGGAAAGAGTTCAAATGAAGGTAATGAATAAATAGCATAAATAGCTAAACACAACCAATAAAGAGCAGAAATAGCTGAAAGTAGTGAATAACACAAAAGTGATCAAAAAGTGTGAGCTCATTTGTTAGGGTTGTGGGTTTGTCAGACAAAAACGGTTGGGGACCACCGCGGTATAAATTAAGCTACATACCTGACAGTCACAACACCCTAAAACATAATTTCTGCTGTTAGACTGTACAAATGTGAATGTCACTGTAATACAAAGGCACAGTGTGAAATGTCAGTTTGTTCTGTTTTTGTATTGTTCAGTGTGTGACATGTTGAGCGGAGTGCAGCTCTGCATTTACGTTCAATAACCAGTATGGTGACACAACAAAGAAAAGTGTAGGCCTACTTTCCTGCACACAGCCTTGGGAGCAGTGGAACTACAAACTCCAGGGCTACTCCTTTCTCTGTTTCTGGCAAAACCACCTACACTCCATGATTCAGATTGTGTTTGCTCAAGCATTTCTCTCAGGTTGCTGCAGATTTTTCAGATACCATTCGAAACAACTATTGAGCTTCATGTTACATACACCACAGAGAATTTTTTTTTTGCTTTTTAGAAAGGGCATCCTTTCTTTCTGATTTATTTCTCATTACATTTGAACATGTCTTTATTTGCACTATGTACATTTTGCCTTCACACAAGATAGGAAAAATCCCAAAACATAAATGTAATTTAAAAAAAAAAAAACAGTCATCTTTGTTGTTTAATTTGTCTTAAGAGCATGACACAAAGAGAGCACTATCACCCTGGCATTGAGGAATGCATTCAACAAATGTCTTTGTCGTGTGAATGTATACATCAGCTCATCACAATGAGAAGGAAATAACAACTGCATTGAAACCCACATACTGTTGTAACACATTGCAGAATACCAGGTTGCCAAAGAAGCCAGATAAAAACACATCATTGTAATGACACACTACATAACACAAAGCATGTTCATCATTATTAGCAATAAAACGTTCTCCGAGAGATGAAAGCAAACATTTCAGTATAGTAACAGTGATGGTCATGATGTGTGGAGACACTGACCAGGAGTCAGTAACTCATGTGTTACTACCACATGGGAAGGGTGTTCAGAAGGAGTCAAAGGTCATAAGGCCAAACATATACAGTGTATTAATCAGGTTGTCAGATGACCAGAAACTCAAACACATACCTGTCTGGCTGCCTTTAATCAAAAGACGACTGGATGTTTACTGATTCAGGCAGCCGGAAATAAAATTCAAAGAAAAGCTTGAAGTCTCAGCTGCAGTTTTATTCAAAGCCAAGGAGGCTGGAAACTTCCCCTTGTGGAGAGTATGGCCAATATTCACTCTTGATTTGCACAGCATAAATGAAGCTCAGCAAAATTTCAGTCAGGAAGACTGTCTCCTCATGCAACTCGCAATTCACAGTTTCCCACTTTGTCTAAGCTCCACCGGCACGTCCTCACCTTCAGCCAATCACTGATAAGCTGTCAGACCTTAAACCACCTCAGCTGTAGATGCCCGCCCATCTCCAATCAAACCCCTTGAACAGCCATTTCCACTCTCATGAGATATCCCAACCTTAAGTTCCGTTCCTCATCACAATCACACTGTCTAGTCTCCAGGAGAAATTTCCTTCATACTGAGAGCACTTGGATCGCTTTGCATGGTCATTGACTTCCTCTCAGGCTTTTAGTGCCAAACTGGATTCATCTTGTTCACAAGAAGCTGAATTTTCTTTTGTAATTTTCCTATTCTCCTGTCTTCCTTTTTCAGGTCTCTCCCGACTGAACTGAATTACATATTATTTTTAAATGATGTTACGGCTGAAGATCTGTAAATGGAATGTTTATTTGTCGGGCTTGACTGCAACCAGTGACACCAAAAGTGGCTTATTAGTGAAATGAATGTGGTTGTGCTATTTTAGGGCTATGCTCCAGAGAGTACACATTCCTTCAGTAAAAGCCATTATGGGGGAGCTAATTGTGCACCATAAATGTCAGGTATGACTAATGCAGGACCTGTGCAGGGAAAACTAAGTGTATAATGTCACCTCTTGAGGTGTTTCTGCTTGAACTATCATCTGCCTGGTTTACAATCCACAATACAGAAAACGCAAACTAAAAATTCGGTAATCAATAAGCCCTTCATACAAGGAAAATCACTGATTTGTTTGTTGAGTGTCTGCTTTTCAACTTAAATTAGAATTTGTGTACTCGTGTGAGGAAACAAACTGCAATGTCTCAGTACTTAATGGCTATGAAATGCTCTGTTTTAATAGCTTCATCGAGGAATGTGGGTTAAAGTATACTACAAAATATGAGCCCCTTCACAGCCTAATCAATTTTAATTTAAGCTTTTTTTTATGATCTGACAAAAACAAGCTCTAAATCTGATCAATCATGCGTAGCAGTATACTGCTGGCAGAGCTAAAGTCATGCAAAGAATAATTGATCACAGCTACATTTCAAAGCTGTCAAGACTGCGACACTTTGTTTGTTTTTGCAGCCCTGGAGGGTATGTAAGGCCTGCCTTTTAATGACATCATCTACCTGATTTATAACTTCCCCGCCCATTGTCAATGGCTGCTGCTTCATTTCACATCGCGTCACCAGATGCAGCGTTTTTGGGGGATGCTGGACGCAATCTCCCCTGGATTTCTGACCATCTGGCAACCTCACATCTGTGCTTTCATTCAAAGGCTACTAATGAACATTCCTTAAAATTAGAATAACCAAGGTGCCTTTAGACATCAGAGAACAGTAAAAAGACATAACATAAAAGAATTTGCATGTATGTAGGCAAACTATGTCTGGCATGAACAGATTTTTGTTACACTTCAGGGCATGTCTTAAATGGACGGGCACCTTCTCTGAGGAAAAACACAGGGCCTCTGTTCCTGACCTTATATGATCATTTTTTCAACTTCTCAGTTCTTTTCTTCATTTATGGAAACCAGTATCAGTAGTTCTGTATTATTTTCCCAAAGTTTCTTCAGAAATGAAAGCCTTCCTTTGTCATGATTTAATAAAGTGTGCAATGGAGTATTTTTTTTTTTTAATCTTCCACTTTGAGGCAGTCGGCCCAGAGACAAATGCAGTCCTGGTATTCGGAGTTGATGATAGCACATCATGGTCTATTCAAGAGAGTCCTGGTTAGCACTGAGATGGCAGATGACGAGACTCCATAGAGGGGTTCCAGTGTGAACAGTAGCTCAAATAGCAATAACATGGAGTTGGTTTAAGAGTGATTTTGTGTTGATTTCTAACCATCCTCAACCCCTGATCATGGTTAAATTCAAAGGGTTATCATCTCAGTCTTGTCGCCTCAAAGTTTATGTGGGGGGCTCAGAAGTTAAAAACCAGCCAAAAGAGGATGAAGCCAATAGGGGTTTAAGTCAGTGGGATGCAAACTGGGCTCCAACATGGAATACCTCCTCCTTCTCCTTGTCTCAACAGAAAAAAAAACATTGTCTTTCCCCAATTCCCCCTCTTCTCACCTTCCAGCTTGACCTCTCTCCAGCCACTGTAGCTAATCTTGGCTGACAGAGGGCCTGTAGGGAGAGAAGGCTGGAAAGAAAGGAAGGTGGAGGGAACAAAAAACTATACATCCCCAAAAAACTTTCATCGAAGTCTGCAGGAGCAATGCCGTTCCCCTGAGGGGGATGTTCTCTTCCTGCACTCCCTGGAGTTATGTGACGGGAGGTTGCAGCTGCTATATGTGTCCTGGTTTTGAAAGGTAAGCAATGAGAGCTACCACTACCCCCACATACACACCGGTGCCGATAGTGATGGAGAGGGCAGCGAGGAACAATGCCCGTCGGGATGAGATGTTGGCCAGTGGGAAGTCACCTTTGTTCACTGCCTTGGTGGTCTGGAAGAGAAATTGCAAGAGAATTAGAAAGTCAGATACAGTTTGGAGGGACCTCAAGAGAAAGAGCGACCCATTTTTCAAAAGAAACATAATCTTCAAAGATGTTTATTATTCCTGTGGCAATGTGCAGAAAAATAAGGGAATATGGAATTGGAGGATGGGCCCATTGACTGAGTGGCTCGGTGTAACCCAGGAGACCTCATCATGCATGGCAGAACTGGAAAATGGCAATTAGTGTGAAAATGTCAAGGATCGGATGATACGATCATCTCAGCTGCTGACACAGAATGATAAATGACTCATGAGAAAAGCTGATTCATCATAGTTTGTCATCAAATATATAGATAAAAAACTCCACAGAGATTTTTTTTAAAGAGAAGTAGGCTAGAAGTATAAAATACATTTTGACAGTAGTGTTATTATATGCTTTCATGTAAAGAACAGACGCTCAAAAGAAGGTTATTTATGCAACTATGCTGCCTTGTTGCATGGGTGATTTTTAGGCATCTTTTTTTCAGGAACCAATACTGTCGTCATGACCCAGTTACCATGCAATTAGGGTTGCAGTGCATTTAGACAGCCCACCGGTGGGCACATAGAGATCTCCTATATGGTATGTTGTGTTAACTGTTCTGCTTACATAACTACAGAAGTGTAAGTACACAACCACGGTATAAAACAACCGAACTCTTTAAACAGCAGCTTGTCAAAGACAGATAAAATTCGACTTTTTTCAAATAGCAGCCTTGAAGTGATACATGATTTATTTGGCCCTCTGAGATGACTGCCTCCACGAAATGTACTGATGTTTTAATTTTTTGGCACCATAAAAAGCATTCCTTTTCTAAACTAAACGCTTTCTGTTGTTTTTATTGACATGAGCCCTGAACAAAAACTCTCATCGAAACAACAAGTTGGATCGGTCTCGACAACAGCACTCGTGTCACTACGTTTTCTTCTTTGTGTTAGTGTCACCATCTCTCACCTCTGATGACTTTATTAGAAGTGGTCAGCGATTCAACAAGGACCAAAGCAACAGCTGAAACAACTTCTCACAACAGAAGAAGGATGCTGACTCGCAAGCACTAAAATGATGATGGAATATTTTAATTTGTCGGATTAAGTGATGTGAAAAGGGTCCTTGCTTGTTGTATCATTCCATACTACCTGGATAACGGAAATGAATACTTATTATACAACAACAAACGGGTTGAATAGTGTTTATCCCGCCCATTGTTCAAGTGTTTACAGAGCTGTTGTTCTGGTTTTCCTCTAGCTATTACTGTTTTAATGGACTTGCTTTTCAGGAGAAAAATGGAGGGAAGAGAGACATCTTTTTTGATTTATTGTTTTCCTTCACTTCACTGAATAGAGGTCAGCACTAAAAAAAGAGAACAGTGAAAAGTTTAACAATGGCACTGATTGGACTTTGTATTGCTCTTTCCATTTTCTGTCTCCATTGTGTGCCCCTAAAGTAATTTCAGTACTATTTATTCCCACTGTCGTCGCACATTATTGTATTGATGTATTTTCTTGTGCTTAATGAGATTCAGTGGTCAACAGCTCAACATGTCGCTGTCAAATCTCATTGTGCCTATTGAGACTACTGGACTATTGAGTTGAATGTAGGCCAGCACGCAGCGACCGAGTGTGTGTGAGGTGATGCATAGAAAGATGAAAGATTATCTGCAAAGATTATCTGCACCAAGCTGTACAAACAACATAGATGGCACCACCGCAAAAATGTCTGATTATTTACATCAAGATCCATAACTTACTGTTGAGAAATTGACAAAAATGAAAAAACCCTATCTTCCCTATCTCCCAATATAAAGGAAGGTGATAAAAATAAAGCCTGGATGGAACCCTAACCATTTTAACTGGATTAAGATATGAACAAGATAATATAATTTAAATAATAACAACAAGAAAAGCCATTTGACAAAAGTGAGTTTTAGGAAGAGATTTAAAAGAGCACGGTGAGTTCACCTGCCGGAGATCTCCTGACAGGGGAGCCCCGCTGCTCAGAGGCCCGAAAAGACCCACAGTCACCTTTGGTGATAAATCAGAATTTAGGAACCATTACTGGTGCTCTGCTGATTCCAGAAGATCTCAAGCAACAATCTGGCTCATAGGGAGTTAGCAGATCGTGGACATAGACGGAAGCAAGCCCATTCAAGGCTTTAAAGACAAGCAATAAAATCTTAAAATCAATTCTAAAATTCACCGGAAGCCAGCGGGGGGCAGTGAAGGATTGGTGTGATGTGGTCGTTTGTCTTAGTGCGTGTTAGCAGGATGGCAGCAGTGTTTTGTATCAGCTGCAGGCTTTGTTTTGCCTGCTGATACCAGAAAAGGGTGCATTGCAATAGTCGAGTCTCGAGGAGATAAAAGCATGGGTGACCTTTTCTAAGTCTGCAGAGAAAAGAAATGGCCTGATCTGGGTTAGCCATCTCAGCTGGGGTGTAGCAGGACTGTACCGCTTTAATCACCTGCACATCAAAGGACAACTGATTTACTTCATACGCACCAAATACAGTTGTTTTACATTTTTATTCAAAATACACTGGCCCTTCGCCTCCTCCTCTTCTATGGCGCAGCCCATTTGCAATGCCGTCGCATAAACAACAACAGAGCAGCATAAACCTTAACTACCATATGAAAGACACTCCTCCATCTATTCTGGATCTTTCTATATGTTGCTTCTCAGCAAGTACGTTCACACAAGACTAAGTGTGATGTGTTAAGCCTGGCTTTTGCCCATAATAATGGAATAATGTGACTTAGATGACACATTGTATATCACTACAAAATACTGCAAAGCAAAGCAAATGCAGAAAGCAAAGACACAAGGTAATTCATATCTGTCCTTTCCTCTATTTGCATAATGGCTACTTACGCATTTAAAGTGGATTGTTATGTGTTTCTGTAGCAGAATGAGATGCAAGTTCTTGATTATGATGATTGAATTTGACCATAGTAGGATTATTTCAAGGGTAGAGACTTTTGTCAGACATTTTTTGAAACAACATCAGATTTGTTATCTTTCGGACAACGCAGTGAGAAAAAGGCGTCGTGCTTGCAGTGGGAAGCTGAGTGGTTATTTGAAGAATTGACTTTCAGGAGGCATGCCCCTGGCACAGACTCAGTGCAACTGCAGCCGGTCTTGCATTTCAAAACATCTTTAGCCACCTGCACCTGCATCCACTTGCCACTTACCAGTGATGACTGTTGTTGCTACTGAAATAACTAAGCACGGTGTCTTTCACTTTGTTCCAAGTGTTTGATTAGTGCCAAAACTGTTTCAGATGACAGTGCTTAGCAGTCCAAGACTAAGACAGCCAGCTGAGAGCCAGAGAGAAAGACCTTTAGCCTCCATATCAATAAGGTCATTATTGAATCAAATGTACCATTACGGAGGCCTTCAGAGAAATAAGATTAGAATTCATGTTTAAAAAAAAAAAGACAGAGCACCTTCCGCTTTTCAGGATGTTAGCAGTTTTCTTCGATCCACCACTGCAGGAGTTGTAGGGCATGTGCTTTTCTTTCCACTTTAAAGTGTTTGTCAAACACTGCAGGTGATTTCTCAATCTTTTTCTCCGCATCAGGCAATCAATTAAATCAAAGCGTGTTGTGGCTGTCCCTGAGGAACGTGACTCTGAACGACTAAATATAATAAGGCTATAATGTGGACAACAGACGAGAGGAGATAAGTTTTCAGATCAAACTCAAACCAACTGGTATAAAACTTGAGCACAGGTGGCGACAAAACAAGAGAAGCGTCGTCGTGCCTGGCTCGAGAGTTTGAAGAATGCACTCTCAGCTGCTGCGACCGCATATTTCTCTCACTTGATTAACTTTAATAAAAATGATCCATGGTTTCTGTTACTATACGATTACGATGCTGCTGCTAAACCTGTAGCCCTGCCAACAGGTCTTCATTCAATGCAAATGAAGTTCTGAAGTTCTTCTCAAATAAGACTGACTCAATTAGAGATAAAATCACTGGTCCACACGCCTCTCAGAATGATGGTTATGAACTCTCCAATACTTTGATGGATGCAGGCACTGTGACACAGACCAACTGCGCTCTTTTACCGTTTGAAATTTCCCCTGAGGCCATGCCTGATAACTGCTTCCAAACCTACAGCCAGCATATTAGACCCTATGCCGTCTAATCTTTGCAAGGAAGTGTTTCCTGTTTCCCTTCCCAAAAAGTTCTATTGATATTGTCTGTGCCCTCAACTTTTAAAACTGCTGCTTAAAAATCAGTTATTTTGATGCACAAATGACAGACATTCATTTAATCATACCATCGCTGTCTCGATGTGGGTCACTCCTTCAGTTATCAAAGATTGATTTGGCTTCAGGACATTCTTTCATTACATGTTAAAGATGCATGTTCAGCTGAAAACCTTCCTCTAATCATTTTATCACAGCCTCTTCTCAAACTTAGAACTTAGTCGATTGCATCACTGTTCCAAACATCCCTTTAATGTCTTTCCCATTATATTAAATCATCAACTTTTATCTTTTTTACTGTGGTTGTTTTATTTTTTATTTTTATCATTTTCTTTGCTCGCTGCATGCTTTGTCCGATGTATTTTCCTCAATTGCACACTGTATTGGGACCACGCTGCATGGTGACCCTGCGCTAAATGAAATCAAATGATTGATCAAGAATAATTGGTTAAAATAGTGCATGTGTGCTTATGCTCTCTCCTCCTCCTGAGTATTAGCTTTGTATAGCGTACTGTGCATGCCAATGTGAGCACTTTTCCTTGAATCCCCTTGAGAGGAAAGCGGTTAGAAACATTAGTGCTTTATCTGCACAACCCTGACAAAATGATTGAAATGCGATGTCACAGAAAAAACAGATAACATCTCAGACTTAGCTGCATGCAGACTCATATTGCGATGTACCCTCGGAAGTCAATATAGTTCCCACTTAACAGGTTTCTCTTCCAAATAAACACCACATAAAGCCCCAAATCTCTCTCTTTCTCTCCCTCTCGCTGCGTCTGTCTCTCGACCGACCGCACGCAGACACCCAAAATGCAAATACATAAACTGCTGCGCAACTGCTCATTCAATTTCATCCATTCTGTTGACTTGTATGCCATAAGATAACTTCAGGGGATTCTTATTTGCATAATCGCAAAAGAAATTGCTGCTGCTTCTCAACTCTGCACTTTCCAGCACAGATGTCTCAGAGCTGAGAGAAACATTTATCAGCATCTCCAAACAAAACACTCACCCTATTAGTGGCAATAATTGAAACTCAATTCCACTTCCCAATCAAATGCTGGAAGCTAATTTTCCCCAGATATTCATGGTATTCTAGTCATTATCAGTCGTGTGTCTGTGTGTGCGTGTGGGCGGTTAACGCTGAATCCTTAACTGTGCGGCACTATTTACAATAAATACGTTACACAGTATTAAAGATGTTGTCTTTGGCAAATAGGATACGAGCCATTTAAAGTGGCATGTGGATTCATGTCTGTGTCTGTGTGTGTATATTCATTAGATTTGACACCCTCACCTCATCTCCTCTGCTTGGGAAGCCATGCAGCAGCTCTCTCTGTTTGAGTAGGCCTGACCTTCCAGTGGGACAAAAACACTATTGATCTGCCGTCCAAAGACTCTATTACAGTTGCTAACATGTTTGTTTGTGAATGTCCCTGAAGTAAGTGGTGAAGCTAATATACTATCATTTCTGAACTTTACTTCTTGGTTTATTCTGCTGCCCTTGAATCTTGCTTCTCACTGTAATCCTAATAAGGTAAAAAAGAAGTGATGGACACTCAGATCTCAATTTTACCTACATCTTGCCCAGCTAGGTAATTTCGCACCAATCTACATACAGTGCAGAGTTCACAACGATAATCAAATTCCAGCCCGTGTTCCGCTTAAAACTTACAATATCCCTGTGTTAACTTCCACAGAATTAATTAATTTAGTCGAGGGGGGGCTCCTGAACAATTGAATGAAATGACGACCAGTGAAGTGGTTTATTGAGCAATAAAATGAAGCGATCCCAGACTCCCACCATATCTTTTCCTGACAGCTCTTCTGGACGGCACCGTATAAAGAAGGGAGATTGGCAGAAGAGCCATCCATCCCTAAACACAGCCATCCCTTCCCCATAATTACCCAGGAAGAATCAAATTAGCTCCTGACAAGATAATTCACTGACTGCCTTCATCTGCTTAAGACTACTCGCGCCTACAGATAAGACAGCTAAATGCCTGAGCTTTTGATAAGATTTTATAGTCCGAGGTTGAGCAGTTTACTGAAAAGCTTGTCTGTCTCTATCAGTTCTGTCTGTCTGTGTGTGTGTGTGTGTGCGTCTGATGGCTTTTTAACGTATTTTGCCTTTTCACGTTGATGGCAAAAGAGTCAGAATTGATTAGCAGCGAGAGGTGATCACTGTGCTCTTTGTCTGACAGACACGCCATCATCGGAAGTTGTTTCCTAGAGAATTGAAAAGGGGAAGGAAGTCCAGTTGGAATCCATTAGACAACCATTATGTGCAGTTTGCCGATGTTGCTGGCAAAGAACATATCGGCAAAAGCTTCAAAATGAACGCTGTTCCCTCGTCAGCTTGACAGATCGCACTCTAAAATCACATGGGCTGCTCTCTGTGGAAATAACTGCTGTCTCTACACTTCGGCTCATATAACACATTGACTGCTGTTATTAAAAAAAAAAAAAAGACTCTTCGGGTTTAAGTTCGGTGTTAAGGGTTAAAATTAAAGGTGGAGGTAGTAAACACGTAGGAACCAAAACATGATGTAACAACACAAGTATCTGGTTTCATCTTCAGCAACACCAAAGTACAATCTCTGGCAAGGCATTGTTATTTTCAATTTCGTACATGACGCATATTCAATTTTCTACATGCATAATGTTGAGTGCCAGTCTACGTGTTGAGGGATTTAACACCCAAGCTCTGGAAACAAGATCTGATATTTCAAACATGAAGACGTTAATTCTTTGGCAGGTAACATTCAAACCACTACATTTGTCCGCAAAACACCAGAAAGATAAACAACCCCAGAAAGACAGCTCCTTTTTCAGTGTTCAGCCAATCAGGAAACCTGTCTCCAAGAAAATCAGAAATGAAATTTTCTGAAGGACGCACTGTTTTCCATGTGTTTTCACGTAAATCTCATCTCAAATTCCACCCTCCAAACTACAGCTCACACAGAGCTGTTTAATGTGTCTGGCAGCTCACCACCTTTCATACATTGGCACGTGTAATTGGCTTCATCTTCAATGTTTGCGCCACTAGTTCAAAGGCCCTCTCTCATCTTAGTATTTCAGACACCTCCTTTGTTGGAATTTACAGATAGAGCCTTGAACGTGATTTATGCACTCCTCCTAAAGGCACCTTTCAGCCTGTTTACAGAACATCAAGCAGCCATTATAAATTGGCCTTGAGATACTGGAAGGTACCTCAGTAAAAAGTGGCCATGATCATGCAGAGTGCGTGACAGACCATGCCGTTTGCATGGCGTGCATGTGCTTGTCCTCACCCCTTGTGAGAAGTAAAATGCTGCAATCCCCAGAGGCCAGAAACAGCAGAGCATCGAGAAGATGGCCAGGCCGAGGTGGTCTCGGGGAGGGACGACGATGAAGTTGTCCTCGCTCTCGCTGTCGCTGGAGCAGTCCGTCTGCAGAGACAGCAGCAATTCAGGTGAAAAAGAAAAACCCAAAGCCTGTACATGTGCTCTGTACATGGAGCGTGTTTTAGTCAATGAAACACATGGGTCAAGTCAAGAGGATACAGATACTTATTTATTTGGCAAATTTATGGAGGTTGTGTGTGGGCGCGGCAACCTTGTAGCCAACAAAAAGTCTGGCACTTGTCACAAGTCTGGATCTTCATATTTATTATACAGACATGAGAGTGTATCAAGCTTCTCATCTAAATCTCAGCAAGAAAATGACTCGGCATATTTTCATATCCTGTAAACAAGTTAACATTAAATGCAACTTCAGAAAAGACTCTCCTGCATAAAAACACCTTCAACAGTACAGTTGAAGGTTTTATATTCATGGGTAAACAAAAGTGGACACGCAGCAACCATTTCATCTAGTCTGTGCATCTATTTCATGTGATTTCTGGAAAGGTTTGAGCATTGGTGAAACAGATCTACAAACAGACAGGTGGACTGGGCCAAATTTTATTGCGAAAAATGAAAGAAAAAGCAGCGCGACACACTGTGCACAGGTAGATGTGATTTTCAAGTTGACTGGGTGGAGAAAGAATCTGCATTAACTGAAAAGGAAAAAGGCATTTGTGTAATGGGAACCAAAACACAGAAGAGCTGCCACATGCAAGATCATTTGCACCAGCGTAATATCACAGCTCGTATTCATGGACTTTTTGTGACGGCCCATTTGTTTCTCATTAGTTTTGAGATATGCAGATTCCTACTTTCTGGCGTCTAAACAACAGAAGGCACAAAAAATAGGCTACGGTTGGAAGTACACTACACTACACAAACTCCAACGTGAAATAGTTATGAATCAAACACACCTCCTCCATACAGCTTTATGAAACTATTTCACGCTCCATGCAACATTCCTCACACGGAGCTTCAACGCCTTCAGCAAAAGCGAATAGAAGCTCATACATCTGCATACGGTCTCAGATTTTCAGCTCTGATCTGCGGGAGAAAACTTTGGTGTGCATTACAACTTTAAAGTTGGTTTGCTCTGGCCACATTAACCTCTGGCACACACAGACACACATTTGCACTTCATCTTCCCCAGCAAAAAAAAAAAAAAAGGCAAGGCCAGGAATAGAGATTTATTTCTCACTGGGTCTGTAATGAAAAGAAGTCACAGATTGAGGCCATGGTTTTCTACATGAGCAATTAAGCTGCATCTTTCACACATCATCCTGTTTGAGGGATGATCCAGCATGAGGGTGGGACATGAAATATAAATGAAAAAAAAAATCCAAGCTTACAAATATACTGTGGTGTCAAAGAGTTCAATATTGAATGGGAAATCAGGCAAGCGATGGGTGCATGGCGAGAAGCTGGAATATCTATTGAGCAGTACTCATCATCACATTTGCAGAAAGATGGTAAATTGATGAAGGAAATGCACTTACCACCCACACGCTTTTCCTGCTTTTCCAGCAATGTGTCATTGTGTTGCTATGCAATCCTTCATCTTAAAGTTTTTTCACCCAGTATATAACTGAATCCCTGCATGTGTTCTTGTGGTTGTGTCTAGAATATGGACTTTTATTTTAAAAACATTCAGATTACAGCCTGGACTGCATTTTGATATCTTACATTGGTAAATGGAAAAGCATTCTTTATACTGTTCCTTTTTTAAAATCTTTGGGCTAAAATCCAGCCCAGCCTGGTGGGCAGTGGCCCGAAGGGTGGACTTGGGTTGCAGATGTGTGTTAGATAGAGTTGTTGATTTTTCTGGGGCTAGTTTTCTTGAAGGAGAGAGATGAGAAACAATCCAAAAACATGGCAGAAGTTGCATGTTTTATGGATGACTAATTTGAATAAGCAAGTGCACTATGGACTTCTCATTTAAAAACCTGCAATTTTGTTGTGTATGAGTGTGTTATTTCAATAAGAGTGAGTGCACCTCAGTGTTGTTTGCTTTGTATTAAAAGTTAAATAGCCTGGTAAGAGTGTTGGGAATGTATTCGCTTCGAGGGGTGAACAGTTTTTCAATTAATTTTAATAACACACACCCCTTATAGCCATCTTGCCTGATCGATGATGGGGATTAGTGGGTGGGTGGTTGAAATGTGTGTGGGCCCTGCCCACTAATGGTAGTGGAAACGCTGGATTCATTTTCTCTGAAAATACACCTCTGGAAGAAAAAAAAATAGTATATTAAACTGAAAAGTGAATGAACAAGCGCAGCCATTTCAATTTGTTTGTGCCCTGAAAGACAATGCCACTCTGTAATGCAGTGCTGTATTATCAGCCTGTTAAAAGCTGTGAGCACAAGCCCCTGTCAAGATGATCCATACATTTTCATTCTCTTCCTAATGCTATGCCGAGGCAAAAAAAAAGGTCATAACACATGAGCATAATGCAGCCTAAATTCTGCATAATGTCAGTTTGCCATCATGGCCTTAAGCAAGCGCTATAGTGCAATCTCTGCAGATCCAGCCCGACTCTG
The DNA here is from genome assembly GCA_016785225.1 of Psettodes erumei. Classification (NCBI taxonomy): domain Eukaryota; kingdom Metazoa; phylum Chordata; class Actinopteri; order Pleuronectiformes; family Psettodidae; genus Psettodes; species Psettodes erumei. The sequence continues at coordinate 850,002 of JAFBJZ010000882.1, read as the reverse complement.
CTCTGTGCCTCAGAGCTCACTGACAATATCTGCACAGCCTTCGGGCTGTTTGGAGAATGGAAACACACATCATCCAGGGATCCTAGCTGTTTGGGTGTCTTAGGTTACCAGGGAAGGGAGAAAGAGAAGTGACGAGAGGCAAGGGAAGTCAGTCAGGCAAGAGAACAATGAGGTCGGCTCGAGTCAGTACAGACCTGCAAACAGGTCGGCATGTACAGGAAGCTACATGCCGACCTGTCTGGCATGTACAGGAAGGTCATTAATCAGAAACCTTCCGAATGGTTGCAGGACATCCAGAGCAGATTAAAAAAAAAGACCACTAGGGCTGTCTTAGGTGTCCATTATTAGAACGGGATAACACTTTCCACCATATCAGCCATGAATCCGAATCAGACTCTCTGGAGTCTGTGCTTAAAAGTTAAAGTTCACAAAACTACTCCATCACTGACAGTCTTTTGGATTTACTGGGAAGCTGCCATTGATTTAAAATAAACAGAAAATTCTTTACCAGTCTTCTGCCTGACTTTTAATGAGCTTGTGTTTGTGCGTGCTTGAACGCATGCATTCACCACCTCCCCAGTACTCCAAAGTCCTAATGACTATGCATGCTGCTGGCTGCTCTCAGCTATGTCTTGTGGGGCGTAAATCCTGTCAACATGAGGCAACAGGCTGACAGGTAACGAAGAGCTAATGGATGGTTTCACCACTCTGCCATGACAGCATAACCAAGAGGAGGGCTTGTGTAATTTATCTGTTGCCAAATTGCCTCCACAACATACAGGCAATGTGCCCATGTCCACTTCCCCCTCCCCCCATTCTCCATTTTCCGCACCCTTTGTTGTTTTGTCTTGATTTTATGTTGAGTAAATGTCTCGCACCGTGACTCCAGAGTGCACTTGGAATGCAGGGATTCACCTAAGGATTGTATGTGGGTGAGCATGAATTTTAATGTGTCTTTGAATTGAACTATTGAACTGTGTACAAAGTGTCTCCCATGTTGTCACATTTTTTTTTTATTTTTCTTTTGATTGGTGATGTGCAAAACTACCACAAAGCATGTCTACAAATTTAAACTAAGCAGTCTGGAGTTAATCCCCGGTCATAATTTACACGTGGCAGGGCAATAAATAAAGAAAGGCATGTCTACATGCTGTGACTTCAAAAAGACAGAAAATCTGCCCTTAGCACTGTGAGAGCTTGGTTCTGTCATAGAGCATTTATTACATTTTACCATTATTATTTAAAATTTCAAATTAAACAATATTACAAATGTTTCTAGGTCTTATCATCCTTAAGGAAATATCATAGTCAGTAAGTCACAGTTTCCTTGCTTTGGGATGCAGATTAATGGTATGGGAGCTGACCTTTTTAAATTACATGCCACAAGCAAAAAATAAATCATTTCTCATTGCCATGTCATGTAATACATCCGACATAGTGTTGTAAAGGTTGCATTTATGAGAAAAAAAAAATCTGCATCAGCAACTTAGCTTGCTTGAACGAAGGAAAAAGGAAACTTACGCGCCACAAACATCGGAAATGAAAAGACGCTGACCACACTGACAAATTAAAGCGCCCAAAGAAATTAATGTTGTCTTTCTCAACCATTTTATGGAGCCGACGCCAGCGGTCGAGATTATTCGAGTTAATTGCTTTACTGTGCAGCTACACAAAGGTAGTGGATAGAGGTCTGGATGCAGAAACAAACTAATACACAACCAAAGGGAATTCAATTACTTGGCAGAATGCATGAGCAAAGCTAATGAGCAAATGCCATTAAAAGATGCAGTACTGCAAAAATGACATTTTCAGCACATTTACAGCTCAGATACAGTACAGGTATTCATGGGAAATCATAAAAACTATGCATGATGTTATCTTATGAACTGTAGCACCAGCGACAGTGTGCCGTGTCCATGAAATAACATGCCATTTGAGACGTGAGCGGGCAGAAGTTATTGGGATCTGTTTGCTCTTAATGGTTCCCTGTCGTTTAATTACATTTCTACAAAAGGCAATGAATGTTTGCTTCGCATAAGAGTCATCTGCAGGTCATCTGGTCTCCCTGTCTGTCAGAGGGCGCGAGTCGCATCCTCAGCATCCTAATGCAGCATCAGTGCAACATACACTTGGTCTGTATCCACACTCCAGATGGTCATATTAAGTTATGCCGGGCCAGGAGCCCGTGGCCCCAGATGTGACTATTGCGTTATCTTAAGGGTTTGTAATTTATCAGGCAGTGTCACGGGGTGCTGCCAAGGGGGGTGGCTGGTAAAGAGAAATCCAAACTTTACCACGCGGTTAATAAGGCCCTGTGATTTACACAGTGCCCAGGCTTAGCAGCCTTGTGAGGTCCGCCCCACTCAGGAGCCTCGAGGGGGGGACACTCACTCACAGAATGTGTGATCACAATGATAAAAGCCTCGTCATGATGCAGTCCACTCAAACATGCATTGCAGTCTTTGGGGGATGTGCTACCTGCAGTGAATTAATGAACGATATATTTGTTATTTTTCTTTCCCTTGCCCCGTGGCCTCTTGTTGACAGATGTGCAGTTTAGGATGGTGTAATGAGGCTACAACCAGGGAAACACTGCACAGCAAGCTTAGTATTCACATCATGCTCTGCATACAGGTTGAAATGCACAAGGAAAACTATGTGGTGGATCAAAGAAATCAGTGATTAAATCTGACAAAATAATAAGAAAGTCTTGCCCTGTGAAGCCAGAATAACTCCTGTATACTCCATGTTATTAGAAAAGCACTTCTTTTGGGTGGCCTTGTGGCTTGTGGCGATCAGGTGCCAACCATGATCTACAAAATCCAAGGTTTGAGCCTACCCATTTCTACCTCTAATGTCCTACCATCTCTCCATGTGGAAAAAAAGAACAAAAAAGCCCCTAAAATACTTTAAAAATCTTTTTTTTAAAGACCCCACCCAGACACACACACCTTCATACATGTTGAGATAAGTGCCACCACAAATGAGATTGCTGTTGCATTAAAGTGAAGCGGGTTGCATCTGTAATTCAGCAGGTAAGTGATTAGCCTGTGCCTATAGGTGTTCAATATGACGGAGGCTGTATTACACATTCACAACCAACAAGAAGGTGTCTGACTGGACCTGCCAGACTAATGGAAAAGACCGAGTGGATATGAGGCTGAACATCCCCGAGGTATTGTAACCATTACACATTGCAAAAAAGGAGCTTTATCTCCTCTTAGGTTGTTTTTGAATAAAGACCATGTAAATCCATCTAAATCCAGCAGACTGATGGACAATCATTATCTGTGTGTCCATGAAAAACAGCTCAGATTTGTAACATGTAATCATCCCCAAAGGGCTGCTATTACTCGAAACCCATTGCGCTGCAGAAGCATCTTTCTTATTATTCACTTTTTAATACTCTGAGCTGCCATTCAGGCAAGGATTAAAGAAACACCAGTGAATTTTGGCAGAGAGACAATGTGCTACTGCGCTATTTTATTCTTCTTCTGGGAACTTTATTCAAAAGCAAGAATGAGGGGAATTTATTTCTAATTTTCATGTATTGTTTTATTTAAACCTAAATTCCTTTTTTCATTGAAATTTGATACTGTTTTGTGTTTGGGTTCGGATGAAATTTAAAAAGCAATTTAAAACTTAAGACGATTTTCTTGATTTCTAGGTTAAAACATCCATGATGCATGTCTGAGAATACAGATGCTAAATCCTGAGGGTTTATTTCCACATACCCCACATCCCTGTTTAATACTGGAATGTGGGGTATGTGTTGATAGTAGTGTTTAGTATTGCATCATGTATTGCAGCATACACAGTAACCTGGGTCCCAAGTCACAGTTTGTATCCTGTGAGCCCCAGTCAGGGATGATCAGTTCTGCCAGCGTCTGTTGCTACTACCTCCCACCCACGCTCTGAGAAAGGATGGTGTAGATGGTGTAGCAAGAAAGAGACAGTAATCTACATGTACCACCTACTAGAACTGTGACACAAATCCGGCAGATTCCCACCTGGACACATGGCCAACTGTGGTCCACAGTTAAAGAACCGCTGCCAGTGTTTAAACCATGGTCTCTGTAGTGGTGGTCTGTTTTCCTCCTAAACCACTCTGGTGCCCCATATGGTCGGCTTCCATCCCTGACTCTCACTGGAGACTGCACATCTGGTTGAATTTGAACAGATTTGGACCTTCGACTGTCAGAAACAGGATCGGACAGGACAGGAGATCATCCCTTCAGGAGCTGAAGAGAGAGGACAATCTGGAATTTTCAAAGGGCATACTTCTAACACATGATATATTGACCCTAAATAAACAAAATTTAAGCAATCAGTGTTGAACGTTTAAGGAGTTATTTATGACAATAACCTCTCTATCCTGTTATTCTCAGTCTTCAGACCTCGTCAAGGGCAAGTCTACTCCATTTTCTGCTTCCCTTGAGGCCAGCAGGCTTTACTGCACTCCCCAAGCTGCCATTACTCTGACGTATGGTGCTATGGGTTACCACGTGCCGAGTGAAGTAGTCAAAAACACTGACTCAGAACGATTGGCTGTTTGTCTTTCAGTCCATGCCAGCAAGCAATGGATATCAGCTGAGTCAGTCTGGCATGCCTTCATTTTGCATTGGACAGCACATTATAGTCATGTCATTATGATGATGTGGTACTCAGTAGGCACTGTAGGACATTTGGCGTTAATGTAATCATCGTGTAACTGCACGGAAACAGTCGTGTTAGAGAACCACATATGCAGCATTATCAATAAGAAGAACAACATCTCAGAAATGTAAATTCAACTTGGACAGGAACATCACCTGCATGTGCTTTGTGTTCATATTTGGAATCTTAATGTCTTTTAGAAAAACCTTGTTATAATTGGAAGGAAGACATTTTGAGGACCTTTCAATTTATTCATCCAGTAGCATTTGCTGCGCTGTGAGATTTGTTTTGACTTGACATATCAAAAGGCGGTTGTCGGCAAAGAGACACTTAAAAATTGTTCTGTTTATGTGCAGCAAAATAAATAAACATTAAAAAAAAGATTCATCCCTCATGCTGCACATAACAGAAATGAAAATTTAGAGAATACTCTGTCATTATGTCTGGAACTCTCACAAGGCTGCTCATGGAAAATCCTTGACATTTCAAATGTGACTGAACGTTGAAGAGCTTAGACAGCAGAAAGAAAATGTTTGAGGTACCTGATAGGATGGCCCTTCAACTGATGGTGGCCAAAAAAGATTCTAAATATACTTTTTAAATTTTTCATTGAGAATTTCTTTCAGTTTTGGTTTGAAGTGTTGGCACAATTAATACAGACATCTTCCAAATCTTTAATGAAGGGTACGTCTTTGTTTACACTGATCAAATTTCTGGTGTTTGTTTTGACCATTTCATACGATACCTGTGATTCATGGGGATCTAAAAATCAGGATATAGGTCTGATTTCTTTTTGTTAATTTTTACAGCATTAACTCAGCACTGATATCTCATAATTGTCATTATTTACTACAGAGCGACACACAAAGTCACAGTATAAATATCCCCCAGTTGGCAGAGGAGGACCAGCTGTAAGATCCATTGAAGTGAAATAATCTAAGAGATCAGTTTTGCTCATTTACTGCTAAATGAGAGATGAGATATCTCCGAAAGATTTCACAGTATGACACAGGCTCATACTAAGTGCTGGCCCTTTCAGAGAAGGAACAATACGTGTGTGCTGAACTGAAGCATGACTACATTTTAGATTCAATGAAGGCATACACGGTCGTGTCCTCTTAGATTAAGTGGGCAACCCCTACAATCAAACGTGGCGTGATCTAAAACCATGAAGATGTAAGGCAGAGGGCAAGAAATGTAAGAAATGTACTTATATTAAAAACTGTTAGTTCACACCCACGCCCAGGATTTTAGCGTTCAGATGTCTGTGCTAAAAAAAACCAAAAACAATAGTACAATCTGAAAAAGCAGACAAGAGGCCATTTTAATTGAAATAATGCACATGAGCAGGACTACTACATGCTCAAATTATAATGTGAATATGAAATGGGTGTGATGAATGCTAATTTAATGCACTGGAGGAGGTGTAACAGATGGCAGAAAAATAGAAATGGCGGGTCTATTTTCAAGCTCAAGTGCTATTTTTTATGCAGGTGAAGGTACATAGAAATTTGAATGGACTGAATCAATTAAAGTATCACATTACACCTAATTTTGATAGTATTTTTGATTATACGGTTGGTAAATGCATTCCCACTAATTAGTCACCTCTTGATACTTTGCTTTGCATTGTCGAAGAAAGGCAGCAATGATTAGGAATAAATCACTTCCTGCTGGTTCATTAAGCCCAGTTAGCTTCTGAATCTGAGGGGTTACCACAAATCATTTTCAGATGTGAGTAGTGTAAACTAATGCCCAGTCCTTGGCCTGTCTTGCGCTGCCACTTTATTCTACCAACATCGTCAGGTGTGTCCACATATAAAATATTGAAGATCCAGCTGGCATAACTCCCGTCACTCACGGACCCACGCCTTATTATGGTTCAGGAAGGATCTAAGCAGTCCTCTCAGCCAGGACTGTGTCACTGCATCTTACACGGCCCATTTGGCAGATAACTGAAAACCCTGCATAATGTGATAAATGTCCACACTGACATCTTAAGGTCATTTGTCAAAGGTTTGCTGTCATTAATGACACACAAAACAGAAAAATGGCTACATGGCAGCAAACAAACCCTCAGTTCTGCTACCCTCTACTCTCCACAATCACTTCCATTGTGTTTCAGTATAGCAGGGCATTCAATATAGACATTGTCATCAACATTTTTCTGATTCTGAGGTCAGACAACTGAATGAGTATAAATGAAAGCCCATAGCCTATGCACTGTATGCTACCTGTTAATGATCAGATATTTGAGGCACTATATATGTCACCATTAATTAAAATCTCATGTGTTATCTGCTGTATATGCACTCAGAAATGAGCAATTGCAGCAGGGATGAGAGCAAAGCAGTGTTTTTGGGGGGTATGGATGGAAAGCCAAAAGCAGAGAGGCTTTTTCAAACGAAGCTGACTGAGTTTGAACATGGCCTCACCTGCCAGCGTGAAGTTAGGCTAGGAGGGAGGCAGAGACAGAGGGGGGTCCGCTTGGCAGACCTCCAGTGCTCACTGTTAAGGCTTGAGCTGATACGATGAGACAGGTAAGATTCTCTCCCTGAGCACAGGCCTTCGAACATGGAGAGACTTTGTGTTGGGCTCATCAGCCTCTGAAGGCAAAACTTTCTTCAATCGGGAGGTCAGACTGCAGAGCTGCGAACTTGCAGCTTGTTGATATGCAGTGCCTTGCTTAAGGCCACTCCAGCAGGGACAGTGCTCATTATCACAGACCCTCTATTCAACAGATGCTCCGCTTATTAGCTACACTGCTGCTGTTCTAATATTCTCAAAAAGAATAAAAAACAAGTTAATGAAGAAAGAGTTAAAGTGGTTTTACTTGAGGATACATAAGTATCTTATCAAAAGTAATAAGGCAAACAATACTAAAGGCAACTGTTATGAGGAGATGCAAGGCACAAAATAGGCAATGGACAAAGAGAATACATGTTCAGAAATAATGTGAGTGAATCTTATCAAGAACTGATGACTGGCTGCTTTGGTGTTTTTAATGAAGAGACATGGCTTCTGCAGCTTCGACCGAGCTCTAAAAGCTTTTGAGCATCACAGTGTGAGGTTAAATCGTACTGAGATTGAAAAAGTTAAAAAGAAAAATCAACATCTACCAGTTTGCATTTCAAGTCTGACAGGTAGAGAAACTAAAAAAAAAAAGAAAAACGTAATCGAAATTTCTCTTCTCTTCTTCTTTTCCAATTGTCCTCAGAGGCTGTCTGCAATGCATGCACTTTGATAATTGGATAATGCGTTCTTTATTTAATAAAACCTTAAAAGAATAAGATACAGGACCCTTTTTTCCTCTGCAGTCCTTTCCTCATCTTATCTCTTCGTGAACACTAGGCTTTTAATATCAGTGAGTTAAAGAGAAAGCAAAGCGAGCACATCTCGTACTGCCTGGAGTTAATGACCTTTGGTGGATTGTGGAGGATTTAAAGCTCATTATTCTACACTATTTCCCATATTGTGTGTCACATCTGATGAGCGTACACAGTCTGCACCTCTAAAGGTTCTTCTGTCACTTCTTTTTGCCAAGTCTTCCTCCAATTCTCGGTCACATTGACAATAATAATTCTGACCTTTTTAATCACAGTAATAATCCTCATATAGCAGGTAGAGGTTCAGTTCTGTATTGACATATTTGCAGCTCTTTCAGTCTGCTGGGGACGTGCTTTGGTTTGAGAATCATTCGCTAAAATCTGTCATTGTCACTAGTTTTCTCTCATCTAGTTACAAAGTGCTGATGAAAACTTTTCAGATAACATGTTCTAATATGGATTTGTGATGATTGCATCATTCCGCATGGCAGGATTATGATGATTATGGATTAGACAGCAGATTGAATTAATGGATGGTGAATAACATCATTTTTTAGAGGCAAACTCTTTTCTAGCTGCATGCCGTCAAGCTGAATCAGTCAAAAGCCACTGCAGCTTGCCGATTCCGTTATTAAATCAATACAATACGCTACAGAGAAGCTGCATATAAAGAGAAGCTGACATGACAGAGGGGGGTTGAGAATTTTGAAGTTTGAGCTATATAGAGTGTGAAAAGAGAGAGAGACGGTTTAATCCCTAAAAGATGTCCCTGGAGGCCTGGTTACACCAAAATTTGTACAGACTGGGTTTCTATATTTTGTGAAACATCACACTAAAGCCCACAAATGCTGCCCTCTAAGATATCATTGCTCTGGAGCTGAAAGTTGCACAAAATACCATCACATAGTCATAGTGCACCTGGAATCAAAGTAAAATCATGAGACATCCCTGGGGTGCAAAAGCCACCTTTTTCCTCAGCGCTTCCTACAAATTGTACACATTGCTGTGCAGACACACACAGCCGCCGCATAACTATGAAGAACTGAGAAGTGCAGATTATACCAGGAAAATTGCCTGGATATAGGGGTATCATGTTCCATCCTTTTGTCACAGTGCCAATCCCAACCTCCTTAGAAAAAGGAAATTTTTCCACTACCTCAAATTCTCTTCGCCTTTGTACCAGCCTCTTTAAGCGAAAAAGAGATTGGATCGTATTTCAGTTCAGTCGCACTACAGCGTTTTCAAGTGAAGGTTTTCGGGAGACGGATGCTGTATGCTACGCTCGCTTATGAAAGGCTGCACATGATCTAATGTGGCAAACATGTGGTATGAGTCAGCAGTTGGAAAAACATGTTATAAATCAAACATAAATACATACTCACACAGAATTGAACACCTACATTATGGTTGACAGTCACTCATTTTTATGCAGCATATAAACGTTTAATAAATGGTTTATAACAGATATACTTCTGTGGGCACTTATAAAGTGAGGCTGCTGCATAAACTACGAGCAGAATATGACAAATCAGACAAAAGACATTATAGTCAAACACAGTTGTAATAATATATAATCTTAGTATATACTAAGCATGTCCTCATGGGACAAGATGCAATTGCTGACAAAGCTGTACACTGACAAATACTTAAAATGTCCTTACATTAGCTTACAACTGCATTATAGTATGTTATAAAGCATTTATTTGCTGCTTAAAAATGCAAATTAGGGGGACTTAAAGGAAAGTGTTACCCAGCTTTTATAATGTTTCCATTTGATTCATAACCAATCATAACTATAAATGGACTTTTTAATTTCACCATCGACAGGCCTGATTCAACCGTAAATGTTTTTTTTTAAGGTGAGGGGACACTGTTGCTCCACAATTACGATAAAAATGTAATTTCGGAGTGGGTCTTAGGTGACAACATTTGACAGCATTTGCTCTTTTGCCTTGAATTTCAAATTGTTTTGCTGATCGACAGGCAGTGGCGGTCAAGGAGCGGGCTTCGAGCTAGCATACACAGATGTGAATATTGCACAAATAATAATATATTCAAAACGTCTTTCTAACTGCTTTAAGGTGGAAGGACCAAGCAAATGTATGTCAGTGAAAAGGCTTTCTAAGCACTGTGTCAAACTGTGGTCAACACCACGGACTTTGTGGTGCCAGTGGTCCACTTCTGGGAGGATATATAATGAGTCCCACTGTGTCTTTTCCTCTTTACATCTCAAAGCCAGCTATGGGGCCTGATGTGCTTGTTCATCTGTGAACAGGAAGCGTGTGGGAAAAATAGGAACCATATGGTAATGTGTTCTCGTAAGCTCTGAACAGGTAAGCGGAGCCTCCAGTTGATGCATAACATCCTGTCTAACTCAACTGTTCTCTCCTTTTGTGAATTTGCCTAAATGTACATGTGAAAAAGTACAAAGGAGGGAACGTTCTCCACGTCAACATTTTTCTCATCCATTTTTCTGCGTGAAGCAGAGGCTTAAGATGAATTTATTGTTAATGTTGCGTTTCGTTCCCCGCGCGACTATTTCTTTATTTACAATGCAAAATGCACCGTCTTCAGGCAGAGTGAGCCCCTGAGCTATACGTACCCATGTCACATTGCATTTCAGCAGCTCCATGTTTTTCACACCGATCCAGGTTAATTCTAGCGGACGCGCCGGTGTGTGCTCAGTCCCTTAGGTGTTGCAGGACTCTGGGCAAACTCAAAACCCTATTCCACCTGTCCAATCCCTTAAATCCTTTGGAGTGCTCTGTACCACTGGACATGCCAGTTGAGAGTGTAATACTGTAGCTGATGCTGGAGCATTGTTGCACCTAATATCCATGTGTGAGGCAAGCGTGGGCTATTTAAGATCACCTAATGACAAATTTTACTTGATTTGGGAATTGAGGCCAAGGTCAGTGGATCAAATAGGATTTACGGGTGGTAAAATGTCAGCCTAATCCAGGCATCCAGCCCAATCCTTTGGTGTGATGATACAAGTGTACAAATCACCACAGGGAATACAAGCATATTGCTCTCTCTCTCGCTCTGTGTGTGTGTGTGTGTGTGTGTGTGTGTTAACACAAAAACACAACAGGTATCCAAGTTTGGGTTAGCTTGAGTTAGTTTGGGTCACTTAAAAACACAATAAGCGCACATGTTTCTCCCTGATCCCTAGATAGATGAACACCAGCTGCTCTAAAATCTCATAATACACTGAAATGGATTCATCTGTCTTTCTCTGGAGATTTTGTATTTGGTCTTTGATGATCTACACTGTGTTTCGGATAATGCCACAGGCAAAAATTAAGAGCTAATTATTTATACGGTTAATATTTTCGAAATGATCACATTTGACACTGAATATCACTAAATCTTGCTAAAAAAAATCCATTCTGGTCAAAAGCAAGGTCCAGACTCATGAATTTTCTCCCTTACCTCGTACTCCACGTACTCCTCCTCCTCCACCTCATAGGAAACCGTTTGGATCTTGATGTTTTCGCCGTCCTCCAGCAGCTTGGCCTGAGGATCCTCCGTGCCAGGCGTGTCCGCCCCCGCCGTGTTGGACACCTCCTTCGCCTTCTTCTCCGTGAAGGTGGTCTCGCAGCACTCGCTTTTGTATTCCTTAGCCTTGATGCTGCTGCTGTCGTCCTTGTACAGGATGAAGTTGGGCTTGTAGAAGGCCTCTACTGCCAGATGCAGCGAGGTGGCGTCCAAAAGTTGCTGAGATTTCACCTTCCCGTTGGTATTGTAACCTCCTCCACTCACTACGTTGCTGTTATTCACCTTTCCTCCTCCTCCTCCTCCTCCTTCACCTCCTCCACCACCTCCTACTCCAGCAAAATAATTCATAATATTTTCCCGATACTGGTTATTAGGGAAGTCTCCCCCATAACCGTTGACCATGTGCTTACTGTTTTTGTCCAACAACGGGTTCTGGAGCTCACTGAGGTTCTCCATAGCAACGGAGGTCAAAGAGTAAGCAGGAGGAGCTTCTCAATGATTTTAGCTGTAGCGAGGAGATAGAAGAGCGACGGGTGAAACAGGCTCCTCAGTGGTGTGCGCTGATGTCAGCAAAAGTGAGAATGGCATTCAGAATGCAGCACTCTGAGACCTACAGAGGAAACACACAGCAAGAGAGAAAGGGGAGTTTGTAGATTAAAACTTGAGAGGGAAAAATTTTATTTGACAACTACCAGGTAACAGTCTGGTGACAATTTGTCAAGCGCTTGCTCAGATCAGATCAGATCAGAGTGTAGCCGTCGCTCCCTCAGCAGAAACTACTTTAGCAGCGCTGCGCTAGTCAAGAGCTGCGCCCTGCAGATGATTCAATTAAGTAAAATTTGCTTCCTTACTGTTGACACATAGCCGAACACACACAATGTATCAAGGCACTGCCACCTACTTAAAATACCATAGCATATTATCCTTCGTCTTCTTGGCATGTGTGTATGTGCACGTGTTCCTTTTTTTGCACCAAAATAGATTATTATTGTTATATTGTTTGAGTCTTATTAGGCATCATCAGCCTCACTGTCTGATCAGTTGAGGCCTCCTACACATATACAGCTCGGAGAGCTGTAATCTTCCACACCTGTGTAAATATAAGGCTGACATTTACGCTGAAATTACCTTAGCGCTGTTTGCAGATTTTCTTTACCGTGTGAATATATATAATAGCAAAAGAAAAAGGTTAAATATGAGCATCTAAACACAAGCTGTCATAGAGGTTAATTCTATTTCTATTTAGCAACTAGTAACTGTATTAAAATCAGTAATGATAAAGAATTAACCAAGGTGGCCAAGTCTCCCTCATTTCTAAGGAATAAAGGGAATAAAGATTAGAACATTCTGAGAAACTGCATTGATAATTATGAAACTGAATCAGCACTGGATCATTTCCACTCTGGCTGGATGGCTTTATCCTTGGTAGCCCGGATCTTGAAAATAAAGTTGGTTCTTCAAAGTAAAAATTTCAGTGCAACAAATTCAGTGGTATTGGAATTTAGATGTTAAGCGTACTGACCTTGAGCAAAGCTAGACAGCCACTTTACATTCCCAAATCCTCCGGTAAATACATATAAATGGTCAAGTAGAAAATGCATACTGTAATACTTTATGGCGCAGCAAACAGATCAACAGATCACAACAAACAGAGCAATATCAGCACTTACTCTGATGCTATTTCTGAGAACCAACAAAAATACAGAGCATTTACGTTTTTAAACCTTTTTAACACCATTTTTAATGAACTGTTTTAAATTATTAACTTAATTTCCAATATGGCACATTAAGCATTCAGCTGTGTTTACATTTCCTAATTAGCTATTCAGCTCCTTGTGAGTTTCAGGTATTCATTGACATTATTTTGCTCTTATAAAATCCCCCCCTCTAAAATTAAAATATCAGAAAGGAGAAATGTCTGTTTGCCAAAAAGTTGTCAAGTTAGGACCTTTAGTGACCTGACATTTCACCATAAATGCGAGCTAGAGATGCACAACCATTAATATTGACTGACACCATCTTTACAATTTGCAGAAGTAAGATGAAAATTGTAACCTAACCATCAAAATGATCAAAAGGTCTTTCTCTCCCAGCCATTACCAAGAGTTCTTGGAAGCTTCTGAGTTGACCCTTCTAGCCTTTGTCTGATTAAACTGTGTTTAAAATAGAAATGCCAAAAGCAGATTATTTCTTGGGGTCCTGACCCCAATCGTGTATGGCTGGCTTACTGCAGTATTTCTAAACCCATAAGGAGGAGGTATTTCCATTTGAAGACAACAAGATTACACATGAAGCAAAATGGCATTGTGGCAATGGGATATGGATAATTGCTTGTTGGTTCGCAGGTAAACACCAATGGCCTCGTAGACGATTTGATTTTTTTTCTTTATCTTTTGGTGAATCATGTTCAGAAACCTCTGCTGTTTTATATTCAGCAGAATTTTTCTTTTAATTATTTTACTTAACCTTTTACATTCTCTGCCATACTTTCATTTAAATAGCCTCTCTACACCGCGTGACATTAAAGATGTGCAGGAGAGGTCATAAAAATGTTGGTTGTCTCCACCAAATTGTAAGTTGTTATGGGACAATACTCTAAGAATCTTTCATTTAGAGCGTAATCATCATCACTTGCTTCTTACATTCCCTCACTATTTCTTTGTTGTCCTCATTTCCTCCATTCTAGGGTTTTTGTTTGCTATACTTTTCATGTTTTCTGCCCCATGAATAAAATAGAAGCTTCGTGCTCACAGGCTTCCTGAAGCTCAGTAAGCACCGGACAGCCAACAAAGTTTTCATGGTTCCTCCCTGTTGGACCTCCTCCACTCGAATATGCTGACATTGTTGTTCCAAGCCAGTGAACTCTTTGGTGCACATGTAGCTCGAGGGAACGCACACACTTGCGCAGTTCATGAACACATGAGTAACTTTGTTATGAACAAATTCTCATGAAAGACTAAAAGATGAGCAGGTGCTGAGGGCTCTATCTATTTTGGATGCTGCTGTCACGTGTCATACGCTGCTGCTTCTCTGGGGCGGGATGATGCTCTCTGACCCCATGGTGGAGTCGACCTTGCTTAGGTGTCCTTCAGCAAAAAACTACACCCCTGAAATTTTGCTATGGTATCCCCCAGTGGGACTGACAAATAATCAAGGCTGATTTCGTGAACACGAACTGCATTTATAGATTAAAAGTTGAACTGGTTTCTATTTATGGGTTTTCATGGGACGTCAAAAACAACTTAAGCATGACACACTCTTGTGTCCCAAGTTTTTGAAATGTCAGAGAGCGTTTACTTTTCTGATCAAACTGTAAGCCACTTAAGTTGCAAGGGGCAAATGCCATCAATAAATCAAGACTGCATCAATTTTAAAACACTGCTGCGATTACCATGATCACATGAGACAGTCAGCAAGAGGAGAAGCTACTTTGACGGGCTTCTATTGCAATGCTGGAGCACGGGACAAAAATAGCCCTTTTATTTTCTCTTCATTAAGGTTTTCAAACAGGCCGGCTTATCGGGTACTGCAAACAGGTCAGTGCTGATAAACTCAAATTGTGACAGGTTCTAGAGTAGCATATACAACAGTAGCTTATAGGGATAGAACGGGTTCATCTAAGTACTTCTGACACTCACTAAAACTCAGACTCTGCACCAGCGCTACAAGCTGACAGCGGATTACTTTTCGTGTCATTACTTAGGGATGCGCTGCGAAATCTTTTTGGTGTTGTCGTGCTTCCTAATGTGTTGCTGTTGTGTTGTTGGTGCGAGGGGGGGGCTTCTTATGGTAAATGGGAATTTAAGTGAGAATAAGCTATTTCGGTGCAAGCTGAGCAATGTAGGACACTTCATAATCAGAGGAGATGATTACCGTGGTTCTCTGTGTGTGCGTGTGAACATTTGTTTGTGGGCGATCATGTTTTGTGATGTACGGCTGTGAGTAAATATATATGTGTATGAGTGGGTGGATGTGTTTGTTAGAGAAGGAGAGAGAGTAACAGAGACAGAGAGAGAGAGGGAGAGAGAAGAGGTGGAAAGAAAGAGGGAGCTCGTACTTGTATGCGATTCTCTGGTTGAGTGCATCTGGGCATGTTGGTAGACGGCAGCGGCCGGGAGGTATAAAGAGCTGGGAGGTGCAGCTGAAAGCGAATGAGGCAGAGCGAACGCTGTTGCAAGGAAAACAATTCGGCATGACAGAGATGGCACAGGCACAGGCCAGCGTGCTGCAGTGCCGCTGTGTAGGAGAGCCCAGAGGTGTCCGACAAGGGGCTAATAGATTAGCGAACAACCTGTGAGCATCCAGGTGCGGGAGGGTAAGAATGAGGCCGTGGCATTGCTAACATGCCCGCCACGCTGATACTTCTGTGCGCTTCAACCCCATTAGACCACAGTCAGCACACTCTATTTCCCTGCGTCAGCCCATTGCCAATCAACCTCAGACCTCTGACCCTGAAGCTGAGAGCTGGTATTATCAGCCAGGCCTTGAGGCCAGCATGGCGAGATGCAGCTGAATACCAATGTGTCTTATCTGTCGGCCATGTTTACCAACCTATTTCATCCAGGCTGTATCTCTCACAGCTTTTCCTGCGTACCGCATGTGGAGATCTGCCCACTGCGCTTGACAACAACAACTTCATCTTTCCGTAATTTAATTTTGGAGGCAGTGGCTGGCAGTATAATATGCATAACAATGTAACGGCAGGTAGTTATGGATGATCACCGAACGGGGTAATGCATGAGAGCTCATTTGCTTAAAATGCAAATACATCCTAAAGCACATTTGTCAGCGAACCTTACCCCTGGCCTCAGCACATGAAAGTCCACTGACAGATTAAACAGCAGAAATGTATGAAGTGAGTAATGGGCTTAACACAGTGTTGACTGATCCTTTTATGAACTATTATCATCAAAGGAGACTGTGTAAAAATGTCATAATCCACTTGAACTTAATCTGAATCCTATTCCTGTGTCAGCAGCCACTGCTGATAGTCTGTCACCCCCCCTCCCCCAGTCTAAATGACTATCTGAGGAGCTGATAAAACATTAAACCCTGGCAAGGACCCTTCCGCAGAGGAGTCAGGACTCCTCCGGAGCCTTGTACCACTACACTCATAACAGCGGGCTTAGTGTTTTCCACACCTCCGTCAGATGATTTTAGTGTTCCTTGATGTGTAAATCCGCCGTTGAAAATCTGAGCCACATGTGTTTGAATAATTCAGTGGGAGGTTGCTGTCAATAGCCGCCATGTACACTGTTGCTGAGTGGTTTGTTGTTAGTGAGAGGCAGGCTCTGGCCAAGTTGTCTTCACTGCCTATTGATTGTGGTCTCCAGCAATTGATGGCAAGACACCAGAATTTAAATTGTGCTCTGGCGCTAATCTTTGCTTCTGAAAGTGCTTAAAATCAGATAGATAGATAGACCACACAGTAAAAAAAAAAAAAAAAGTGTCACGGATTGAGTCGTCTCAAAACACTGCAGAAGACAGGTGTGGAAAACCACACTGAGGTTTCTCAGTTCCACCTCCCGGGACTGCAGTTCAAGCAGACCCGGCATCACGATCACTTCAGCTACCCCAATTGTTGCAGGCATCAGGATTAGATCAGATGGAAAAGGTGGGGATTGATGGCTCAATGTGTGTGATAAAGAGAGGGGGTATGCTGCACGCATCTTTTCTTTTTCTTTCTTTTATACTGCCTGAGCACCTTAAACCTTTGGTAGAAGAATTTGCCTTGTGACCACCAACTGACTTATTGCAGGCAAAAATTAAGAAAGCAATAAAACACCCTGAACCACTCCTCCTCTGTTCTTGTTTTTCTAGCCTTTTGGCTTTCTTTGTTTACAGGGTGGGAGAAAAAACAACCTTAAGCCAAGTGCGATGACTAATCTCCACACAGGGGGAAAAAAAATGCAGTATGTCCGCTTGTGACAGAGTGACTTGATGACTTCATGCCAAAAGCAGATGTCAATCACAACACACACGGAGACAAGGGGGATGCGATTTCTGCTCAGTCGCAGGTGGAAACTGTGCGCAGGAGTTTTCATCATCATCAACATCATCCTCACCGTTTCCGTCACAAGAGACACATTGCAATGCGACACATTCCCCACTTATTCCTATCCATCGCTGAGATGTGTACACGTGCGTTCGTGGAAATTAAAACATAGGCTATTCTGCGTAAAGACAGTTTACTCCCCAGTATTAGAAAATTATGATTACATGTTCTTACAGGCGTTGAAAACGGAGCAAAAACGCGTGCGATTGAAAGCAAACTGTGAATAAAACTAAAAAACAAAAAGAAACGCAAAGACGTTGTTATCATCTCCCTACCTTTGAGTTCTTGTCAATCCAAATATTGTCTGAGAGACACTGGCTTGTTCCCGCCGGTACATTATGGCTGGGATGCTGAAGGTGTCGCCCAGAGAAAGAGACATTTCTCAGACTTTCTCATTTGAAGAAATGGCCAATCACTTCTGGCGAACAGGTCTCGCCGCCGTGACACTCTCGTAATCTCCTCTCCTCTATAAACGCGAAGGTCTCTCGCTCCCTCTCCTCCAACCGCCCCAATAAACCGTTTACCTTCACAGTCGACTGAAATGTTTGCGCCCTCGGAAAGTTAACGCACCTTCTGAGCGTCTGCGAGAGAGAGAGAGTGAGAGAGAGAGAGCGTGAGAGAGTGAGAGAGAGGGAGAGAGAGAGAGAGAGACGTGTCCTGGCGCGAGCAGGTTCGGAGACGCGGATGATGGAGAGAGGAGGAGGAGAGGAGTCCAGCGATGCGCGCGCGGAGGGGAGGACAGCGTCCACCCTCCCACCATGCATGCGTTTACTTTTCCCCGAATACTTCTCATGAGTGGACGAGGTTCAAGTCGACACCCCCCCAGCAAATCATCACGAGCAGCACCCTAAGCCCTTGCCGACTTACTGTCCATTCAGACGCTCCCTGACACCCCATGGTCATATCATCTTGTAAACTATAAAACATCCGATGGGAGTGATAGGAAAGTATGAACAAATAGCATCTTAAACTGCAAGACTTGATGTCACCTCTCGTGAGTTGCGTTTCAGGGCAGATGGCAGCTCAAGAAGAAAAGGTGCCTTCTCTTATTCAGGCTTCACAATTACACTGAGTGGACCCAGCGACGTTCTGATTTGATTAGCTGGAGTGGAGGGAGAAGGCTCTCTGTGACTTTTTTTTTTTTTTTTTTTTGGTGGCACTCAAATGAGTCACTTTGACTTTCCTCAATTTTAAAAATGGAGTTAAAGAGCCAAAACTAATGAATGGCAGACTTTAACGTTCCAGAGCAATTAGCTTCTCATTGGGGGCAGCAAGGTCAAGATCTTCTGCCAAAGTGACACCAATATTGGTCGTTTCACAGGAAAAATTCGACGATGAAATAATAATAATAAAAATGATAATAACAGTATTAGATACAACTAAATCAGCACTATTTTCTCCCCACATATAAACATGCTTTATAGAAATTGCCCCCCTGTAGCAAAACTTTGCACTCAGCTTCTATCCACCTATATTTTTATCTTTTACACAAAGATGATAAAAAATCTCTGATGCACTGGACATCGCTGTTTTGGTTTTTGATAATTTTGTTCTCGAATACTCTGTCAACACCACAAATTTGACTTTCCAGAGGAGACCGTTCTCTCCCAAAATAACAACCCCATGTAGAGTGTCCATGCAAACAGCTTCTTATGGCCCATAATTGCGGTGGTAGTGATCATGACAAAAGCAACAGATGGTGATGTACAAAGAGCGACAAAGTCCACACAGGGAGGAGGTCGGGGTGGATGGAGGGGACAACAAAAAACAAGACTTTGTACTGTTTATACAGGGGACTGCTGTCCTTTTCCTGTTTGAAGCCAAGTCGTCGTTGTTTCTTTTGACCCCGACTGTTCCACAACCTGCGCGTTTTGTATTGTAATCAACGAACCTCGCTGTCTTTGCGCCTGACCCAGAACACACCAAGCAGAAAAAACGTTTTCTTTACTCTGACGAATCCAAATGCTGTGGGACCTCATGCTTTGTGTGCACGCGTTTTTGCATGTTCTGCGCACTTGAGATGCTTTCAACCATGTCTTAGAGATCAGTCAAGGCAAGACATGATTGTACAAGAGCGCGATTGCGGAGAATGAAGTTCAACAAATATCCGTGAAAGAATTTAGAGTGATGGGGATTTCTATTGACGCCGCTTGGAAATGAAACCTGAAAGAGCGCAGCGGTTTCCCATTTCAGCAGTTTGCTGAGGGACCCTACTGCATAAATGTTGCATCGTTTTCACTGGTGCAATTTAGCTTTTATATTTAGTGGGCACAATTAAAAAAGGTGACTTGAGACACAGGCTACATGCATGTACTGATATTTTGACAGGGTATAATGCACGATATAGCCTAAATATATACAGGCTATAACTCTTTAAAAGGCATGATTAATGTCCCTGCTGTTAAATGAAGGTCATTATTCAAAGTTCAAGGCAGCTTCTGTGAGGTTAACGCATAGTTCAAGTAGCTCATTTAAGTGACTGAACTTCAAAGGGAGCCAGGCACCAGGTCTGTAATCTCATATCATTACCTGGGATCTAACTCTTTTCTCACAGCACGTAAGTGGAGTCCTGACCACAGCCTTGTCATTTTGATCTTTAAAGATGCAGCTCCGACGTTTTCAGTGAGAGATCTGCGGTATTGACACCTCCGTCCTTTCATGTACAATATACTGTATTGTGCACCGCGCGACAAAATGCGCTCGCGAGCGGCGTGGGGAGGGCGGGGCTGTCAATAAATAGCCTGGAAGTGGAAAGGATCAAAAATAGTCTGGCTGTACTGATCATTGCTGTGGATGACCAAGGGGTGGACAACAAGGGAGAGAAAAAAGGGCGAGCGCAAAGGCTCTGACAGGCTGTGTAATAGCCCGAGTGTTCAGAAACACTGCTCACACCTCCATTTCAACATTTTCCCCGGACCAGCCTCTGTTTGTGCCCTGCAGTGCTGCCTGTTTCTGTTTCTCAATCTCTCAATATTTCATTTTTTTCCCCACATTGTCATCCACAGTCCCCCCCTCCCTCTAACTCAATATCACCACAATCATTTCTGACAAATAGATTCAGATCCACTGGCCAGCTGCACTCAGGACCCCATCAGAAACCTATCAATCACAGATATCTACACAGCTTTTCATCCGTTCTTTCTTCCTTCACTTCTCCTGTTTTGATCCGAGCTTGACCACTGAACTGCTGTCACACTACACAATCCAGCTGCTTACTCCTCCGCTCGTTGGAGTTGGTCATCCAGCACGACGCCATACGTACGGGCATGCCTTGCATTGCAGATGAGCTGCGAGATCCAATTTGTTTGGCGAGATGACTCAAATTCCTTTGCCACAGAACATTAGGGCTGAAATTTAATATCCCTAGCTGACTCTGCAGCTCATGGGGCTGGTTTCAGACAGGAGACAGGCACACCGGTAGAATGGCAGCAGCATGGAGAGAATTCCTTAAGACCTGAGGTGGCTTGTCTTCACGACCTCTTTTTCACCCTTCCCACCTTTTTTCTTCTTGCTCTCCCCTCATGGTTTCATCTGTCACCTTTAGAGACCTTCTCCCAAATGAGTTTAGAAGTTAGAGGGCTCATCTACAACATCGTGCTGGGAGTTACAACATCTACAGTCGCTCCTACCTCTCGGCAGACACTCACAGGGAGGAACATAAGGGAATACAAATGAGCAACAATGGGAAAATAAAGTTTTGAAAGCCGTAACGTCTGTACAGCTGAGCCAGATGATGTTTGATGATAATATTTGCATAGGTAAGATCATAATAATTAGCATTTATATACATTTCTAATTCCACATTGATTATATTGTGTTTGTTGCATGTTTAATGTGTACGTACAGTGGCATAAAATTTTTGTATTTCTCCACTTTTCACACATAACGTTTACAGATCACACAGTCATAATTGCTTGTAATCCTGAGGACTCCTACCATCTGAACCTGAACCTAAACTAATTAATGCTTTGTAGGGGCTTGCATTGAATAGAACAACTGCTGTATGGCTGTTGCTTTGTGGCTTTTTTTCTAACGTAGCTATACACATATCAGAACATTTACAAATTTTTTGATGATTGATAGCACTTCCACACCCGTACAGTGAATATTAATAATGTTCTCAACTAATACTCAACAAGGAGATGAATAAACACATTTCCACAAATTTTGTGGAACAGTACCATCAACCGGCTAATTACAGCAAACCTAAGGGTATTAAAGCAAGACACAACAATAGCACCAATAATATAAAACAGCTGTAATTCCTCTGGGATATATTCAATTAGCAGTCCTGCAGCATATGCCTTGAGAAGAGTTTTTTGTGGTAAGGAAAATTTCTAGTATCGCAATAAAAACCATGTATAATAGTGCAAATGTAAATGGCAAAAGTTACCCAGGAACTGCCGGAAATCTTGCTAAAATATTATATTCATAACCCTCAGGCTCAAGTGTTGTCTCTTGGTAATACGTCTGCAAGGTGGGTAGAGTCGAATTTTCGTTTTGTGTGTTTAATGTGGCGATTGCAGCAGAGCCGAAGGTTTGCGCGCGGCATACTAAACACCACCACCTCGAGGTTAACAAAAAAATATGTTTTTGTGAAGTCCATATCCCTTCAAGCCTTGCGCTGAAGTTAAGATCAGTAGGAAAGGACATCAGTCACATATGCTCAGCAGTAGCAGTGAGCCACGGGTGCTGCCTGCATGCTATCGACACAACACTGTCATCTTTCTGAACTCAGCAGACAAAGGAAACCAACTCAAAGCATTTTTCCAACTGCTGTCTCATCCTTTGACTTCAAGTGCATTTAAATGCAAAACGCTTGTTTCAGTAATTTCAATTAAATCTCATTCATTCTCATTCATGTTAATGGTTACTCTCTCATCTACTTTTTTTGCATTAATGGGGGTTTACAATAAGAATTAGAGCGGATCACAGTGTCTTTTTAAACAAGGCTCTCTGTTCTCTTTACCAAACGAAAGAGAGAACAAAGAAAAAGGCCTGAAAATAATCATACTGGAAGTGGACCCACCCTTTGTGCCGAACACACACTGCTCTAAAAGGACTTTGAAGATCTTTCGTGAATTTGATTTTACTCAGTCATAGGAGATTATTGCGGGAAGCATTGGGGCTGTCAAGGCAGATTATGTCTAGACATATCTCTCCACTCCAGCTATGTCTTTAATGTACATTCATGGTTATAGTTTGATTTAGAGGTGAGTCTTCAATGGAATATGCCCACTTCCATTGTGTCAGCCCTCTCATTTCAATAGTTTCTCAGTGCCTGGGTGAGATTGCCATTTTGCCCACTCACTGCCTTGAAAAATCATCCAGCAATATTTCATTTTCCATCAGACATCCATTCGTTTTTTGTTTCATAGCGTCCCAAGTAACATCTCACCAACTGTTCAGATGAGTGTTTTCTCGTGAATAAAAGTGAAAGCAGAGGTAAAGACAATGAAATAAAATAAATATATAAATAAAGGTAGAAGAGGAAATTCATGCATATACCTACTCTGATTGATTAATCCTTGACCACAATGTCACTAAAAAGGCCGGAGCAGTAGTACATATCACTCTGTACGGCATTCTGCATTGCTGCATTAACACTGAGCCATATACCAGTTTGAGTACAAAATACTACAACGATTCTTAGGGACGATAGTGGGACTATATCACACTGATGCCTGCCCTCAGCTCGCCCTCCCCTTTGATCAGGACCCTCTCCGTCTCTGTTGCATCGGTGCTGGCTTTTGGGTGTCCTGGTGAGGATCTCTCTCTGGTTCTTTGATTCCACCACCTGCCTGCACTCGTTGTGTCGTGCCTGGCCATGAATGCCACCAACCAGCGAGCGCCTCTGTTTGTTGTGATCATGGATAACCCCCGGTGACTGCTTTACAGCAAGCCATCGGTGTCTGAAAGGGAATCTTCGAGGAGGCAAATGCACTGGTGTGCATTGTAATGACCATACCAGCACAGTCTCCTCGGCAATTAATTAAAATGTAAATATAATTATCTTAATGGAAATATATTGCTGAAACAGTTGCGCAGCTGGGTATTTTATGCCGCTATTATTATTATTTTGAAGTTTGCCAATTTTGAATGTGCTGTGGATAACTGATATCTATATTAGCTTTCCGTTTCTTTTGATGGAATAGAAACCAGCCTCTTTAGGGATTAAGCATCAGCATGAAAGCAAAGGCAAACCCAGCAAATTACATATATATTCACATTTGATCATAAAAGAAGGGTGCAAAATTTTACAGTCCATAGCACTTAGCTAAGCCTCCAATGGACGTCTCAGACTCGTGAAGATCCCGGATATGTGATAGCCAAGCCCATGTATCTTTGACTTCTATGACCTACAGAGTACAGTCCTCGGCGCCCTGGGTAATACGTCGCGCACTAAAGTTGACTTTAATGATAAAAATCACATGCATTTCTAGAATCCTGAGTTAAAAACAAGAGCTCCCTAACAGGAAATGGAGATTTATCTTACTGGAGCAGTGAAAGGTAGCTATTGGAGTCACCTTCATAGTGGACAGACATCTTAAGAAATCTCCAGATGAGTCAGAATGCACAATAAGGGACTGCAGGAGGATTATTCACAGCTGAATGCTGAAGGAGGCAATAGAGTCTAATCACTAGCCAAGACTGAGCTCTGAACAGACTCCCTCCCACACACACACAAACACACACACACACCCTACCCCACACACACACCTGAAGAAACCAGAAGCGCCACAAAACAAGGCAGAATCTGGACGGATGCTTCACTGGTTTCTGGCTCACACAGTTTTCATACTCTGAGCTCATTTTGGCATTAATACAAATTTTGTGAGAGCTTTACTTGCTGAGAGTTTGAATAAATATAAAAATATAATTCCAAATTGATTTTCCAATATGTTCAGAAGGCATGTGCCCAGTTACTAATTTGTGTGACTGCCGCTGTGATTATGAGAATGCCAAAAGTAGGTAACAACATGCTGCAGTTACTCTTTATCCCTTTATTTTCCAGTGTTTGCCAAATGACTTCTTCTTTTAGCAGAGGGGGTGATAGCAGTGGCTGCATGTCAATTTTTCTTGTGCAAAGCAATTCCATAGTCTTGCAGAGTTCCCCCCCGATCTTTATTCCAACATGGGGACCTATACATCTCCTTGCTGCACTGTGATTTTGTAGTCCACAGAGGGACCACAGTTGTAGCAGCACATTCTTACAACTGAATGAAATCAAATGTGGGGCTGAGAGGAATGAATAGGTTTGTGGACATATGCGTCTCGTTAACATCCAGATTGCATTAAAGCCTCATTTAGCATCTCTCACACAGCCTAATCTCTTTGTAGAAGATATGGATGACTAAAGGGGGTTATATGGAGGGATAAATTTCATCTGCCTTTGCACAAAATGATGACGCCCTTCAGCTGGCGAGATTATGACTGAATGACTCAGCCAAAGGTGGGTATTGGAAATAAAAAATAACTCAGGAGTTACTATACCATGAGCAGAGAATCTGGCTGTCAGACCGCTTTCTCTGTAAATTCAATTAAAATGTCAGACTTAGAGTTGGTCCATGCATAACGCCGGGGTGTATGATATATTGCTGGGACAGAGGAGAAGTGCAAGAGGGCGGGAAGGTTGGAGTCAACTCTGTCAGAAAATCACTTTTCCTATAAAACAGCTTGCAGCAAGCAAGGTTCACCATGAGGTTTTTTTTCATATAGGTAAGTGTATTCAAAAAATAACCTAATTTGCACATTTTAAGTTTAAATATATCTATACCACTGACTTTCTTGCTTAGTTTTGTTCTTTTCACATTGCCTGTTGGTGGGCCAATGCCAAATTGAAATAGAAAAATCAAACTAAGTTCATACAAGGTGATGAATCAATAATCAGGAAGTCTGCATGTTGTCTACAATACTAAATCAATTGCAATTTTTTACATATCATCTTTGGTTCAGTACACAGACAGAGACAAAATGCAGCTCGGTGGGACTATTATAAACTTGCCTCTTTTTTTTTTTTTTTTTTTTTTTTTTTTTACAGATGGAGATTGATTAATAAAGCTGCCAAAGCATTAGTCCTGTCATGGGGGAGATTAATTCATCTGTGTTGTTTTTTTTTCTTGTTTAATTACAGTCAGAGGTTATCAGAATTCCAGCAGCGCCCCGCTCGAGGTATGTCATAGATAATCACTAAAATGATCTTGAGTTTACAACATACAGGCAGTGAATTACACCCTGACTAATATTGTATATGAAAGATCAGGATAGACAAACAAATCTCCATGCCGGCCCCTTAGGGCTGCAGTGTTGTTTACGAAACTGCTGGACACATACACAAAGATAAATATCTCTTCAGGTGGTGAGACCAGAGAAAAGGGCTTGAACGCTACATGGAATTCCAACCAGTTGTTAAGATACATTGTCATCGGTGGAGTTTCGGCCTCAAAGTGTCTCTGGACAAAAGGTCCTGGTGTTCACTAAAAGATTAAAATCTTCTAAATACCACACCATGACAGTAACAGGGAAGCTAATATCTTGCTTTTGGCATGAAATATTGCCCATAAGCGGACTATGGAGTTCGAGAGAAGGCTTGCTTTGGCGATACATCATTAGAAATACAATTTCAGGATGTTATTTTCTCTCCAGTGGCTGAAACTGTGACAATTAGGAGGATGTTGAGCCATTCCAGCAGTGCGGCTCTTGGGATGGCGGTGTCAATCTGTCGGTGGTCTAGACTGAAATACGTCAACAACTATGGGATGGACTGCTGTGAAAGTTTTGTATTGATATTCACTGAGCACAGATAATGAGTCCTAGACATTCTGGTAGTCTCCTGATTTTTAATCCAACGTTACCACAAGATTCTCGTTCATGGTCTGAACGGATTGCTAACAACCTCAACTAAGATCTGAGCATGGTAAATGTTTTACCTGCTTAGCATCATCACTGTGACCATGTCAGCATGTTGACAGTAGAATTAAGCTCAAAGCAAATTTTATAGCTCACTACATGCTGCTTCCATTTTTTTAATCAAAAATATGAGTCAAACTTTTAATATAGACACAGTACTGTATGTTGTTTATATCTGTTACACCCCTATGTGCAGTTTTTGTGCCCTGCGTGTGAAAAACACTTGGGCTTAGGATATTTATGTCTGCGCCTCATATTTTTCAGACACCAGAGTTATACTTAGTATTTTCCCATATCAGCACAATAGTTATATCGACAAAACTGGCCAAAAATAACACACTGTTTGTTTGTTTGTGTCAACACCATCCCACTCTGCTCCTGCCTTCCAAAATCCTCATCCCTGAGCAGGCAGAGGCAATTTCCACTCCATTATGCTGTGAAAAGCTGAACAGGCTAAATGAATAAGCCCAGAACAAGCCAAGCCATTTATATGGCTTCACGTGTAAGGCTATTTTTAAAACAGCACAACGTTGTCAACCAAATTGACTGTCCAAATCAGCTTGTTGTCTCCTCGTGCTGTATGTCGCCAGTTTTAATGTAGGTTGTAAATGCAAGTTTTCTCGCTGCCGTTCACCAAACCACGGCAGCCAGTAAAAGGCACATAAAACCCTGAGCGGCAGACAAGAGATTGACAGCGTCTGTTGGAATCCGTTTAGAACGGGACGTTATCGGAGGCAGCATTTTTGGCACCGGGATTTGATGTGTTTTGTTTTCTTGTCTCCCCCTCCTGCCGGCGTCCCAGTGTCTTTTCAGAGGCTGCCTTTAAGTGATGCTTTTTCATTACAAGCAGACATTTCTAAGAGGAACTGCTACTGATGCAAGTCCTTCACTTGACAGTGGTGTCACTTGTCATCTTTGTCTTTGCCTCGTTCCTCACAACGAATCTGCATCATTCTTTTCCTACTGTGAATGCACATTTTATATGTTGTAGGGCACATACACGAATAAGGAATCAATGCCTTGAAATAGTATTAGCTGATGTCTTTTTTCTTACAGTTTTCACTCTTGCACAATTCAGTGTACTACAGTGATGACAGCATATTTTAAATATTGAACATTACAGGCTCCTTGGCATGAAACTTGTGTTAACAGATGAATGCAAAATAATCAGGGGGCTGTTTCACGATTTGTAATCCCAGCAATAAATCAAAGATAATTGCAGGAATAAAACTTCTGTTTCACTGCAGATACTTTTTTTTATTTGACAAAACACTGAAATTTGTTGCTGGGTGTTTATAATCTACCGTCCTATAGGAAACACCACTCATTTTACCTTCCGATTTTATTTTCCTATCAAGCAGATGCTCTGTCAACTTTGAGTATAATGCGGGAAATCAGTCTTCTACGGGAAATCATTACAGAGTCATGTGCATGAGCCTCACGCTGTAAAACTGCTAACATATTTTTACTCTCCATCGTTTCCCGTAAAGTCCTGCACAGCCAGCTGGACACAGGGTAACAGAGAGAGCCTTTAAACTTTCCTTTTAATTTTTTCCATCTGACAAGTCCATGATTAAAACAAAGGAGTTGTTACTGCAGTACCTTTGGCATTGCTTGGCATTTCATCTAAACCACAGGGGGGCATGTTATAGGAACTGACAGACTTCTGCAGGAATGAATGAGCCTCCGGTGTTCTGTGTCTGGAACAAGAGGTGGGAGCTTCTGTGCAGAGAGATAAATTTAGGAGAGAAAATGTCAACTTCTGTTTGTGTGCTGGATTTGAAATGCATCGGAGATGTGAAGGTGAGGCTGGAGCAACGTGTCTCGGTTAAGCATGCACACACACACACACACACACACCCTGATAGACACACATGCACAGAAAGAAACAACCTTCTGCAAGTTTGCTTTTTGCTTTTCTTTTTGTACAGTGTTTGACTCTTCCTGTGGTGTTGTGAAGATACAAACTCATGGTTCATTTTCCAGATTTTTCATCCCAAATCTGGCTCATTCTTTAATATTTTTTTAAATGATGTCAAATGTTATTTAAATTGTTTTTAGGGAATTCCTAATCTGCCAGGAAATTCATCGTCATCGTCATCGTCATCGTCATCATTAATCGTACATGTTTGCAGTCGTGATGATGGTAAATGGCATTTAATAAAGACTGTAAAATTACCACTGATGAATTTAAATTGATTTAAATGATGAGAAATCCTGATTAGCTAATCCATCAGTTAGCCCACCTCAACAGAACGCTTGATTCTTAATGCTCGGACAAAGTAGAAATTAGAAATTATTAGAAAATATCAATAGTGGCCACAAAGTACATAAGACCAGCCAGTCACTATGGCAACATGCTGTTACTGGGGTTATTTTCACAACAGTTTTGCTTGCACGTACTGCAGCACACTGATTGATTTAATGGAATATTAGCATAAAGACTGTGACAGTGTCCCTGGATAAAATTAACTGGCGTGACACTGTGGCCATGATATGGTTTCCTCTACGATTCAACAGCGGGATCTCGCCAGGAAGAAAAACATGCTGATTAACATGTTTTTGTTTAAGCGTGTCACAAAAATGATTATTTATGAGAGGCTGGGCAGAGCGTCAGGGAATACAAGTCTGATGGTTGCATGCTCGCGCAGCTCCCAAGAACGGAGTACTCTACGTGTACTCCTGGTTTTTATATCATGGACAAGCTGCTGTATATCAAAAATGATTATAGATTGTTGGTGCTTCCCTGTCTATCTTTTTGTCCATCTGTGGATCTATCGGACAAGGCATTTCAGGTCTGCAGGTGCAGATAGCAGGGACTTTCAACTAAGCTTACAAATCATTTTTAATGAATCGCTGTACACCCAGACCCCTCCCTTCTGCTGCTTTCAATTGTTTCATTCTCCCCCTTCTTATAATGCTTCTCAAAAATAAATGCAAATGAGATGGGCTGTCTTGGTGCCTCCACCAGTCTTTCTGGCCCCCACCCCACTCCCTCCATCAGCATCATCTGATTTGAGTGCCAAACGAGAAGCAGGAAGAGCAAGTGATATTGTTTTAATGATTTTGAGCAAATTATAAAGGAGGCACACAATTGTGAAAGCTTTTGTGAGCCTATTCTTTGACAAACCATTGGTGGGCACACATGCACCCGCGTGCACATACACAGATTGGAAAAAAAAAAAATAGAAAAAAAGTTTATTGAATGGATTGCTTTCATTTGCCTCCAAGGCAGTTTGCATTATCCTTGGCATGATAATATCAAGCCTTTTATGTATTCCCACAAATGTTCATTACAGTGTGTGAAAGGAAAACAAATCAAAGGACAAACAGAGCCCAGAAGACCAGAGAAGGAATAAGTCCGTGATGGCAGCAGTGATATGTGGTTTATGACAAGTGAATGAAGCCCTTCAGTCATTTAGAGGCCTCTCCTTTAGCATGGAGCTTTTTCCAAAATCCTTGAACCAGGAGAGTTGGACAATTCATCATTCACAGCAAATGCATGAATACATGTTTGGTACATTTGTACTGTCCCAGAAACCCACAAGCAATGACAGAAAAAAAAAACAGTACTGGAGGGATTTGAAATATGCCCTGCCATTCAACTTAAGCATACAGGGGACATGCTCAACACAGTTTTCCCATGGGGAGCTGTACCTTTACTTTCTCCTCCGCAGACTTGCTATCGGAGGGTCTATGAATAAAAAGACAAGACTGACACTTTTGGAGTTGCACTCTTGTGCTGATAAAGCAAGCTCACCGGCGATATGTTCTGCTTTAGGTTTTGTTATCGTTAACTTTTGGGGTCTGCTTTCATCCGGCATATTGAGGGAACCTTCCCTCTGTTCTCCGTACCTAATGAATGTGCGGTCTATTGGATGCTCCACCGATACACCATCAAAGGGAATGATCATCAGTGGCGCACAC
Source organism: Psettodes erumei (assembly GCA_016785225.1). Lineage (NCBI taxonomy): Eukaryota > Metazoa > Chordata > Actinopteri > Pleuronectiformes > Psettodidae > Psettodes > Psettodes erumei. Next base: position 819,627 of record JAFBJZ010000882.1, on the reverse strand, counting down.
TTCATTTACTCCCCTCATTCCTCTTCCCTCACATTTCCTTTGCTTTCCTCCCCCTCATTCATTCACTCACTCCCTCATTCACTCGCTCACTCTTGCTGCCACCCTCTTGTTCCTTTCTCCTCCTGTCCCTCTCATGAGGAGCATACCGTATTGGAGCTGCATTAGGACCACTCTAATCTGTGTGGCAGAGTGAAATGGGATGTTCAATGGCTTTTCCTCGTTTCCTGGCTGAGAGGGCCGTGTAATGTGCTAATGGATTCTGCGGCTGCTGCCTGACCCCCCCGTTAGAGCGTGCAGAGTCGGGGCTCACAGCTGCGACCCCCCCCCCCGCCCCTTGCTGCTATCGCAACCAAACAAGTGTAGCCTCAAAGAAATCTTTTTATAGGTGCAGAGGGACTGGCCGTCCACTTCTAAGGTCATTCAAGCTTCCCAGGTGAGGGATCTGAACTCTCCTTGCCGCATGTCTGTTTTCCGTAGCAGTAATAGGTTGGGATAGGCGTGCACTCTGACATAAAACTGTTAAGTTCTAGTATATCATCAGCAGCCACATGGGTCTGTGGTATATTTTTGTTCTTAAGTGATACTTTAGAGAGACCTGGGCTGATAGAATTACCTACTGTAAATACAATTCATTTTTAATGCAAAGCACTTTATGGATCAAGGGTTAGTATCGCTCTTCAGTCACTTATTCATTCATCCAGAATGAATCTGCTCCTAACAGCCTTTACTAAGGCATGGCAAAGTCACTGTTCAGAACTTTTGGAGCTCTTATTTTATTGCTGACACATTTATTTTCAGGGAGTTGTTAAAAACGGCCGTTCGTTAAGTACTTTGTATTCATTGGTTGATTTTTGTTGTTTCATGGTGAATTTTCTTTCTTAATATGATGGATAACACTCACAGCTCAATGATGCAGTGTTTCATCTGTATATTATTGTCTTTAGTGCTATAACAGGACCGACAGCACGAAAACATTTGCGGTTTCAAAACACGCTTGATCCTGAGATGCATCAGCCTCCAAAAAAAGGCCATAGAAGAGACACAGCTGGTCCAGCTGGATTGGTCACAAATGAATCAGTTTTTGTCCTTTTCACATTTCTCACAGTCTTGGCAATCAAAACTGTGAAGCACCTGCAGAGATGTGAAGTCTTTTTGGCGCTCTTCATTTATTGAAGAAGAAAAATGTTATTACAAAATACCAAAAATTGTCTACATACAGTATATTTACTGTTAAGAGGTTTATTTTGATGTATAATAATGCATTGTATATAATGCTCATGTGAGGTCAAAAATCTTAATCTTCACTAACTGGTTAATACAGCTAGCTGTCAATTAATGTGGAGAGTAAATATATAAAGCGCCCTTAAGTTGAAAAATCTGAACAAAGTACAATTAATTCAGAATTGTATTAAAGCAAAGTATACTTGAGTAAATGCACTTTCCAATGGGGCTCTTTTTTGTGTCTGGATCACTTCAGGAGCACTCCACAGGAATAATACCTTCATTATATCGCCATCAGAGCAGGGCAAAGGACAGCAGATGTGCAAATGGGTTCAAATCTGTAAGATGAAAACAAGAACAGTAATGTCGGAGTCAAGGTACAAAAGGCCTGAATGGCAGCAGCACCTCTGTTCTGCAGGAGCTAATGGCGTTCATGACATCACAGACTCTGAGTGAGATCTCATTTATGAGGCCTGCTGCGCCGTTAGCACTGTCATGATGTTTCTCCACTAAAAGCATTTTTAGAGGTCTGGTTTCCGACCACAAGTAATTCTGAGCTCAGTGGGGGCTTGGCATCTCACCGGCTTTGGCAGTTTGTATCATGTGTGAGCTGAATCTGATTCGCGCACACGCAGAGCTTCCACCAAAAGTAGTCTAGTGCCACATACCATAGTCCCATAAAAATCCCACTTAAGTCCCTGCTGTAACGTTTACGAGTTTTAATGTCAGAGACTCAATCAACCATGATGCAATGCATCAATCATCATGATGAAATATGAGTCCATTTTTTTTTGTCTCTCCATAACACTGCCACCAGAAAGGGACTAGAACAGCTTGACTCGACCTGAAAATCATTGTGGGAAATACAAGGAAATCACAGTGTAAAGGGGAAACAGAGACAACAAATAAGGAAAAAAAATATTCCTTACATTTTCTCTAATACAAATAGGAGAAGACCCGTCTGCCTTAGTGAGCTTATGGAGCATGCTGCAGTCATTTGTTCATAAGGAATGTCACTGCAATCTGTCGACCTCGGATGTCTTGCGAAAGAACAAACAAACAGAACTGCAAACAAACATTTCCTCCTTGGCAGAGATAGTAATAGGGAACAGCTCGGACCTCTTGTAAGTCTGTCAGTGTCTCCGTGGTCTTTGCCATCACCAGACCAAGAAAAAAATATCCCATATCTACATAGAAAGTAATGATGGATGATCACAGTCACCTAAATGCTTGCTGAGAGGAAATATACGTGTCCGTTTGCCTCTAATACCCATCTTCACCTTAACAGAGCTTTAGGAAAGCATCGTCAGACATCAGAGCTGGATTTCTGCCAAACTTAACCTTGAAACATCCCATCAAAGGGCTTAAAAGCACCAGCACCATGTGCTGATGCATGTATAACGCAATTTATATAGTTCTTTACTCTCACGCTATTATAGCTTGTCCCTGAAGCCACTCCTGTGACCACATGCAGCGCGGTGAACGAAATGGGATGCTGGCAGCCAGGGGCAGTGTGACATTTTGAATCAAAATACACACAGTAACACTCAGCAAATGAGGAGTTATTCTTCCCGTTTGACTTGGACTTTTTCTACTTTCACAGGCAATTGCAAACTGAGCCACTGGGACTCTTTGTTTTTATCTGGCAGTGGCACCCAGCTGCAAAAGGTTTATGCTTCTCAACTTGTTTCAGTGACCTTGACAGATAAACACAAGAGGCTTGAAAATGTGCCAAATATTTTGATAATTAAAACACTAAATGTAAGATAGCAATATATTTATCTCTAAATTTAAGTTAGAGGTCTGCAAAAGCTATGATTAAAATGACAAGATCATTTCTGGGTGGCATAAATGATTGCAATGAAAATGATAAACAAACAGACAAGCATAAATGTTAATACCTAAGTAAGCTTAAATGGCAGTAAAAGCAAAAAAGCCACAACTGAAGATCTAAATATCTAAAATCAAGTTAAAATCAAAGTCAAAATCAAGTTTAAAATAGAAAACAAGCTGAAATCTAACTAAAAATTGAGCTAAAATAATAGAGCTAAATTCAATAGAAAAATCACCTCCAAAAAATCGTCCTTGTACTGGTACTGAAATAGTCCAAGGTGACTTCTACAGATTCCACAACATCCATAATATGTATCAATCCAAGAATAACATTTAGCCATTGTTCTGCTTTCAAATGCGCCACCTCTAGGGGATAGCAGTGCAGTGCAGACTGATACTGCCGTTTGCTATTCTACCTCATCGTCTTGAAAGTCACTTTTCACTCCTTGAGGCCATCATGTGGTCCAGCAGCCCCAGAGACGCTCCCTGGGGCCCGTCTGCCCGCAAACTCTCCTGCTCCCATGGGAGAAGAAGTGGAGCCAGTGCAGGAAGAACAAAGGAAAGCGCTCCATTTCTGTCCCTCTCTTTTGTCTTTTCATCGTCCGCAAAAACCCCTTGTTATGTTTGCGAGCTAGACAAGCCTCATTAGTGATACGGTCGCTGGTTTGTATTTCAAAGCCTCTCTGCAGCGCGGTGACCAATAGGTGTGTTGAAGAACTTGCATTCATTTTCTGCTTTTGATCATAGCCCTCAGCATTTCCCTGCCCTTGGCAATCCAAATGCAAATTCATTGCGTGTTTACTACTTACAATTTTTGCTTTTTTTTTCATTTTTAATGTGCTCATTGACAGACAACAGCAGAGAGGCTTCACTGGAAGTCAAAGAAAAATCTGTTAGCTCAACACGCTTTGAATGAAGTCACGATCTTAGGTGTGTATTATGCTGCGTGTATCACCTTGAACCTCGTGAATACACTTCACCGTAACCGGAATAAAAAACTCAGTGTGAACTGCCTGAGATTTCAAAGAAATAAGCGGGAAAAATTGACATCTTAGTAATAAGGTTGTGATTTTATTATTGACTGGATATTCAACACATTTTGGAATCAGGTTTTTAAAACTCCATCATACTCACAGATGGCTCCATCTTTACGTACCTCTTGTGTGCAGCCGATCGTCAAGACCTACATAAGTTTCTATTAAACTCGAGGAGTGGTTCCGAGGTTGTGCGGGGGAAACAAGGAACTGTGTATAAAATTATATTTAGGACCGGCAATGAAAAAAGTCATAAAAACATGACATCTCATTTCCCTCAGTATACGTGCTCTATCATAGACACTGCCAAGTAAGATAGAAAAGTTCTGCCTTTGAAGAGTTCAGACTAAAACCTATCGCTGACTGTATTTCTTCTTGATATGTTACTTAAAATAGTTTTATTTTGCTTCCTTCATTCATCTCTCCATCTTAACAGTTAAGTCCCCTCCGATCGCCGGTCTTCCTTCTCAGTCTGCATGAAGCAGCATCAGCCTTCCTCGCTTGTTTCCTCTCTGTCCCGTCTCGCTGTGTGAGATTTAAACTGATGCCTCCGGGAGCGGCCGGAGGTGTGAACTAGGCCTTTTAGAGGAGAAAATGGAGTTCACACAAACCAGCTGACATTTAAATTCTCCGAGGGACAGAGAAGAGATACTGTAAGGGTGGAACATGCGACCAGAAGTTTTATTAGCATCATTTCTTATCCAACATGGACAGGTTTAAAAGCCACTGACTGATAAATAATAGAATAGAGGTCAAATGACTCCACTCAATATTCTGTATATTGTTTTTTATTCTCCACACAGAGAACATGGTTTGTCTCGTGCTATTCTTCAATTACTGCTGTCATCACATTTCCTGCAAGGCTAAGTGAATATTCTCCAGTACCAAGAGGCCTTTTTTTACCACTTACTAGGGATTTACTCTCCGCATCATTTAATAAGGTTGGAGATGTCTCAGTGAATATATTAAAGGGCCAACCCATGCATTACTACACAGTCTGTAACAGATGTATGACACACAGCCTCCACTAGCAGCACGGAGTTCAAATGAAGTCGGGTGGCTTCTCTACTGAGGATGATATTGAGCTGCATTATGGAAATTGCAGGATCCAGAGTCACAGAGCTTGGCTGCGGTTTAAAGTCAGCCTCCACGATCACTCGAACTTTCTCTGGTTTGGCCTGTTTATCACACTTTCCCCAACTTCATGCAATTTCACAACTAGAACATCCTTTTCATGTAGAACCAATGCATGTGATGAAGTTAATCTAAAATGTATGGAGACCACACGTATAAAAAAGTACTTCTGACCAATTACATGATGTGATTACGTACGATTTCCAATCACAGCCTGAGACTTGTTAAACGTAATCCGATGCTTTTCCGGCCATCAAAACATTGTATGCTGAAAATATTTTAAAACCATGCTTTTTTTTTTTGTAATTTAGCTTGCAAACATTGTTCTGTATACTTCATGAATTTGTGCAAAATTATGGAGGATGCTTCCAGGCACTTGTGGTATTAATGGGGAAAAATTTGAATTTCTCTCAGTTAAATTCAGTGCCTTCAAGGTTTCTTGGGGACATGTTAAGCGTATCCCTTTAATTGATTTGTTTGAAGGTTGTCTGTCCTGGCTTTGTGATGAGTTAATATTGCTATTAGTCCTTTTCATTAGTCCTGTGAAATATTTGAAAATTTAAATAGTGCCTCTGGAAACTTCTTGTTTGCACTAACAGTTTTCATTATCAAAACTGCAATGCGTTTTGTATTCTCCTGGTTTTTTCTTCATGAAGGCTTTTGTTAAGTAAATGATGTCTGGTCTGTCAGTGATAAAGTATGACTTGAGAAACACCACACGTCCATTGTAGAGGTGGATATGTGGTTCACATCAGTGGGAATATAAAGCATTTCAATGAGCTGCCTTAGACAGCTTAACCCTATTTGGAAACATGTGAAAAGAAATGTCTGCTGTGTTCAAAGGACTAATCCTGCAACACCGCCTCATTTTTTTTCCTATGCTTCAAAATACAAAGCTGATTTCAAGAATTGAATTCAGGCAAATGAAAGCCTCTGGGTGGACATATTGTTGTGCTCTACTGCTGATTTATTTGGTTCATTTGAAAGGGTTTCATTTTGTCAGGTTTGACAATATGATTCAGATAGGTTTCTTCTTTTGAAAATATATAACAAGTGACGTGTTTTTTTCCCCCCACCTCTTTACACTTCCTGCCCATCATTCTGAAAATCTTTATGTTCACGTTTCATCTTAATGACACACCTCCCTCCTTTCAACCGGCAATCACCACCTTTCATTTCATTACCGCTTCACACTATTTGCCATCCGTTTTGACCCTCAATCTCACAGCACGCAGCTCGTCCTCAGAAACCCTTTCAGTTCTCTGCTCCGGTATATTAACCGACTGGATGCTGACAGTGAACTATTATCATACAAGATTTCAGTACGAATTTACTGAAAGACCAATGTCAAACTGCAACTTGAGACCAATCCTGTGAATTTCACAGAAAACAATCGCAAAAGCCAGGTGTGCAAATACAGTCTATAATATTAATCCCAAAATGCTTCTTCCAAAGATTTCCTAACGACAGACTCACAGGCAACTCAACTCACAAAGGTCCGCTTTGTTTTGGTTTCTCTGCTCCGGGCGAATGAAGTCTTTCCTTTTGCCATCTCAAGCTGATTCGTCTTTGTGTCTCTTTCTGACCTTTTACTCACTCCAACTGTCTCCTCTCTCATTCATGAAATCAAATTTTATTTTTTTTTAACCTTATGGGTCTGCTTCAGTGGCCTGATTGTATTCTCTGCTGTCTGCTTCGAAACAATGCAATTTGATATTTCCAGCAACATATTTTTTCGACTAGCTATATTCGTTCAGCTTTTAAAGCATCATGCAAGAAGAAAATGGGAAAAGATAGAATATGTAACAATAAAAGAATAGTGTGTCATCTCGAAGTCGAAGCCAACAACATAGAGCTGCATAAAAGTAGCCCCATATGTTTATATCTTTAAATTGTGAGTCATTATTGAGTCTCCATAGCAACAAACAGGTGTGCTGCCATGATTTACATGGCTTTCCAGGAATAGAGCTCTTTTGTCTTTTAATCACCTGGAAACTGTGATTGATTCCTTTGTGTTTTCATGCCAGCTGTCTTACCAAAGCAACAACCCCAGCAACTGGGCAACAACAAATCAGTTTCAGCAGCGTAGGATGGATTTGAAAATTTCATATGATTTCAGTGGAGGTGAAAAGCGCTAGGTGTGAGTGTGTGAGACTGCACGCCCGCGTGTGTCCCCAAACAAACTGAACGCCGGGCCACGTGTCAGCAACGTGTCAGCACGGGCCGTCCCATCGTGCCCCCGTCGAACAAGCAGGCGAGTGACTCTAATGGCTATCTGCCGTGATTTGTCTAAACTGGCACCTGCAGAGCTCCTCCACGCCCACAGCTCTCACACCGGGAGGCACCAGATGGACGTCAGGAGCGGGAGTGGAAGTGCATGGATGACTCCAACCAGCCGTGAAACCTCCAGACACTTAAGGAAAAGGTTTCCTTTGACAAGTCCAGAAGCAGAGCGGAGCGTTGCGATAATCGCTGGAGCGAGTGCAATAGAATGTGCAATATGATTACACGCTTTGCATATCTAATCAGATAAATGTATCAAGTACAGTAAATCCATTATTTCCAAGCTGCAGGAGGACTTTAGATCATCCCCAGTGGTAATGCTGATGCTCTCAGAAGCTCATATCTCCAGGCAAGGTTCATGAAGTGGAATGTACAGGAAATACATGGCCCATCATCCTCGATTCCAAGCTCAGTGCGTTCTTCACTATAACCTGGCGAAAAGAACCATATATGACTACGGCCATCTGTTCCCGCGCGTAAATGACGAGGTAATGCGGAGGCAGGGCAGGCCATTCATCATTCCGGCTACGTCTGGGCACTGTCAATCCGCAGCAATTTGAATCGTTAAAGGAAGATAATTAAGAGATAGTGAGCCTTGCTGCTTTCTGACAGATGTGGTGAACTCCGTCCTTAAAACCAACAGAGCTCGAGGAGAGGCATGGACGCAGCAGGACAAAAGAACGCGCAGTTGTCTGGGAAGCCTTGAAGTCCCATGGATTCGAGCAGCGTAAATGTCTCTGAATTTGAAAGGGGAAATCTTACAGTGTCCTCTTTTCAGAAGAAAGTCTATTGCGCTTTCTTTCTCTTCACATTGTGTTTCTAATCTGTGCTTAATCAAAAATATTATTACCTGCACTGACACTATGACAGTCACAATCACAGTCAGGCTTCCTATTAAACCACAGTCACATTCTTTCTATTTCTTTTCCAACATGTTCTTCACGCAGTCTTTCTGCTTGCGTGTTTGCTCATATGCCCATATAATGGAACAAGTAATAATGAACGTAGGCAGTACATCATATATTTATATATCACTTGACAATAGGGCAGGCATCTTGGAGGGGGCTGAGACGGGAGCCACTGAGTCCTGTTCAGATGAAAAACATGTTTTGTCGATGTGGGTGGCGAAAATGAATGGTAACGTTTATATTTTCGAAATAAAGAGACTGCACGTGGCGCAAGTATACGGAGGCTGTACAGACGACAACTTCAAAGCAAATATTAACGGAGAGGGGATGAAGTGTGGGCTGTGTAGGAGATTCAAACTTGGCCAACAAGTCTAACTGGGATAAAAAAAACATTGATTCAACAATATTTGTTGGTGATCAGTGACCGATTTGCAAGTTTTTATTGCTCTAAATTTGCCATGGTGCACGGCAGTAATCAATTGAATCATTACACAATAAAACAAAAATGTGTGCAATTTGGAGTAATTATACCGTGACCATTCTCATATAATTAAATGTAATGAAATGAATATAAGCCCTCACACTCTATATACAGAATATGTTGAAACACAGCGTTGTCATAATGATGTTTCAGTTTCCTAGCAACAGAACATATTCAACACTCTTCTTCTGTCTTCCTTTTTTTCTTAATGGGAGCTGATGACTGTCGGATCCAAGCGGCGAACCAGCCTCTGATTAAAATCAGACAGTACTTCAGACGAAGGAGGGAAAACAACATGCGTGTTATATGTTCCTGACTAAAAATACATCCGGAGTGAGAGTCGTCCCCACCGCCGCTCCCCTGGTTGCCTGTCACCACAACCTGAGCGTGGCTTGCTGTGTGAACTGAAGCTCGGTAGCACAAACAGCTCTGTGAGTGGAGCTCGTGGAGGACCGTCTGACCTGCTGGTCCCGGTGTCCTCTGGGACCCACTGTGGGTTTTTGTCTTTGTAAGTCTGTGAGTTAATTCCCAGGCGAACCAAGGACATGTGAGAGTTAAGGGCTTTTAATGAAGGGACCAGACAGTGTTGTTAAGCACGGCGCAGATGTGTTAAATCAGTTCTCTAATGAACTCGGTCTTGCTCAGTCACACATTATGACTAAATATAACATCACACTTCACCCTTCAGTGCAGTTCAGCTAAAAAAAAAAAGGTTAAACATTTGGGGTAATATGCTCTAAGATCCCGCTCAATTCTGCACGGTTAATATGTAGCTGGAGCCAGCAGCCATTTATCTGAGCTTAGCATGAAGGACCAGAATCAGAACCAGAACCATACAAATATGAGAGACGTATCAACAATTCTCATTTTTTTAACTTTCAGCAAAAAAAGTGACTTACCAAAAAAAATAAAATATCATGGGAACAACAGGGGAAAATGAGACGGACCATATGACAGGAATTACAGAACTAATATCCTGCAAATTTCATGGTAATAACAATTGTCGTGATAATACTAGGGTTTAATCGCTGTAATAGTATATCACTGGGGCAAAAACAGGAGGGTTAAATTGGTAGTAACACCATTAGGGAATTATTAGACAAAACCTAATAGTATCCTGTATTAACAGGGTAACGACAGGCTCATCAGGGTACATTAGTGAAGCATTTGGGCATTAATAATGGGGTCATAGCATTACATCATCAGCATTTTCCAGCCCTGATTCACGATTAAATATTTGAGGGCAATTTTCTTTCTGAATTTGAAGGTACTTCATTGATTTTATCCCAAGAGCAATTGTGAAGCTATGAAAATAAAATGACTTGTTGATGTTTATTGAGAATTGCCCTTTTATTACTCCTTGATTTCCCTCCTTCCCATCAACATATTAACCCAACACTTGTTACTCCTATTAAGAGGTTAAACACTAATATAACCCAGGTACTGCTGAAATATCACAGCAGGATAGTTTGTTGTTATCCCACTATTACCATGTTACTGCCATTTTATTATATTGAATTGTTCTGTGCATTACAATACTCCTCAATTAAAATAATTATCTTATTTCAAAGGAAATCACAACTTTTGTTAACCAGATATTACCATCCTACATACCTTGGTGATAGGCGGTATAACAAACTGCTACTTCTACTGCTACTTCCCACAGCTTTACTTTTTCCATCTTAAAACTTCGCAAAAGTACTGAAATATTTACAGATGTGAATGACTTTTTGTGAGTCCGCCAAGTGACCACCATGTCCTCTCAGAGGAGTCCAACAAATTGCTCCACTTCCCCATTTCCATGGCAACCTCTATTTCCATCACAGTGTGATTTTGGATGGGAGACTCAGTTTCACCCAGTCTGCCATCTGTCTCTCCAATATGAAGGTTTGTTTTGGTTTGGTTTTTTTTTTAACAAAGGAAAAAAAAGACAGCTTTTTAGGTAGAAGTAGAAGAGGAAAGGATTGGCAGAGCACCAAACAGATTCCTTCCACTTGTTTATGTAAATTATTCATGCTCTTGATGCATTATGCATCCAGTATGAGACACATGCAAATCAAGCAACACTGTTTCATGTTTTGTCTCCATGTAAGCAAGTAGTAATTTGGCATGGCCATAGTCATACTGAGGTCTGTCTCGCACCCATTCACAAGATATTCTGGGCACTGAGCCTGACTGAAGCTTCATCAGAATACAGAAATGAAGCTGTGGTTTTGCCCATTTATGGTTTGGTAAAATTATAGTTGTGTCGTGTTTTGCAACACTGAAGGTCATTCAGCAAACTTCAGCTGCAGTTGTAGCTTGTATTGTGTGATGTAAACTATTTGTTTTTCTTGTCTGGCGAATTAATGAGCTGGAAAATTGACTGGATGTACGAGGTAGAGCGAGGTCAGAAGTTTGAGAAACACCCCGACCTGCCTTTTGTTTTTTGTTTTTCCCACCGGCCACCATTCACAGGGGAAATGCACTGTACACAAAAATGCCAAACGGTAATGTTCACTCACTCACACGTAGTCTATTGTATTTAAGTCCCTAATGGAGACTACACCTGGGTCAGTGCACCGTGTCCTTTCCACACTCCTTGTCCCTGCTGGAGAGAAATGAAATGGAGATGTATGTGGTTAGTGGTTTAAGGCACTATAGCAACAGAGGGCAATCTGGTCTCGTCTACCATGTGCCTCAAAGCAATAACCTCACACAGTTTCATGTATCTGAAGCCGTCCTAAACAGTTCAGCAGCGTGGCAGAGTCGAGGCAAGTTACCCCATCTCAGTGCCTGCACTCACTGACTCACAGACATTGACGCATGTTCCAGATAAACAAACTCTGCAAGGGATCAGGACGGTCCCACTGTGCAAAGGGCAAGAGGGCTGTCTCGTAGACATGTTGAGTCCTTTGTGCACACAGTCTGTAAACCTGCACACTTTTGCTTGAGGAAACCAGACCAGACGCTGACACAAGAGGAAATGAACAAGGAAATACATCCATTTTTCATTGTAGCTCAGCCTCATTTAGCCTAAGGTGTACGTTTTTTCATTTAATGTCCAAAAATGTCTCATTTGAAATCCCCATGTTATTGTCCTGGGTGGCCTTGGAAGGGGTTCTGTACTAATTCTAATGTTGGCATACAATTTGGATTTAGTATTATTCTCAGTAGTTTGACAAACAGTATTTTAGTGTTTCTCACATTTGAGAACTATCGTTGTTGTGTTTATTCAGCACTATTCAACACTTTGTTCAGGTCTTTCTTGCCATGTTTTTTAGGCCACAGCTGATGCCATCTTTGGAGCTGCATTCACTGTTGTTGCTAACTCTTTTTTTATCTGAACTGTTTTTTTTTTATTATTATTTATTGCAGACGCTGAAGTCCATTATTTTGTTATTGTTTTCCTGTCGGATATGTAGGACGATCTGGTTGAACAATTTCTTCTAATCAATGGATGAGAGCTGACTAAATTTTTTTCCAGTGGAACATCTGTTGTCTATTTGTCTTGCACATTTTTCACATTCCGACTTTTTTTTTTTTTTAAATTATCGTCTCAGTTTTCTGATGACAAAACTGATTGTAAATATTTTTCCTCTCAATTTTACAAATGGTATGCTGGTGAGCGAACACTAGTTGGTATTCCAGTCAGTGGTTTGAGGGCTCTGTCTTACTGTTCTAACTGAAAACACCTACAGTTTAAAGACGACACCAAGCCTTCCAACATGAATTATCACCTCTGTTCAGGAAAAAAGTGAGGACAGCTCCCGGTCCCCAATTCATCAGACTGTCTAAATACAATTGCACAGCCAGCCCCAGATCAAGCACACCATTTATTAACCCGAATCTCTTGGTGTCAGGCGAAACACCTCATTCATCCTACCAGTGTGCTGATCCCAGGGGCCTTTTACTCCAAGACAAGTGGATAGATCCTCCCATTCAGTACCTGTGGGTGTCTGGCACATATAAATTGCAGCTGTTTTCATTCATATATATTTATATTTTTTTACCTATGCGAGACCTCTCACCTCCTTTGCTTCCTCGGGGAGGCAGAGTGTTCTTCCCACTATCCCCTTGCCTTAAGACTGGCAAAGATTATTGAAGGGAGAAGGAGTGGGCTACAAGCCACAGCCAATTTACACAAGTCGTGTTTACATCAAATTTTGTTTGATAGTTCATCTTTGTATGTTTTTTGAGACTGCAGAAACACTCTACACCTTTCAGTATTTTTTCAGTATTTTTTCCCCTTTGTTTTTTGTCACCTTGAAGTGCACAATTATAATTCCACATGCAAAGGATTGTATATACAGTTGGAGGAATCGTGCTGTTAGAAGTCTCGGTGGGACACTTCTATGTAAATGGGAAGAAATTACACCTTGATGCAACGAACAGCAGGCAACGTATTCGTAAGCGCAGAGCACCTAAAGACACTGCATCATTATCATTATTATTGTCATTATCCACCTCCATTAGCAGCTAAAGATGTGTTTTCTTGACAACTTGTTGATGCATCACTGCTTTGCATTTATGAGAACCCTAGCACCCATGAAGTAGCACGTAGGCTGGGGATAATGTTTGTTAATGCTGGTAACAACAGCATCTTTAATTACGCAAGTCATTCCGCAGCCGTTTGTCACAACTCAATACATTACGAAGCAGATTGGCGGTCGTTGGAGCATGAAGCTCAAGGAGCTTTTCAAATATTTCACAGTCTGGACTGAATTTTTGAATATCAAATAATCCTTCCTTCACCCCTGCTGCTGAGCACATTTTTAGACTAATATAATCTATGCCTTGAACCAAGCAGACAATGTCAATTATCTACTTAAGTCACAAAGTTGAATTTAATTTAAATGCATTAGAGAGATAGCTTGATTGTTTCTCTTTAGCTACCTTATGCCTGCATGACTGCAGAGCCTTTCTTTTTTCAAAAGCCATCAACAAAAAGACAAAAATATGCAACTCCCACTCCCATTCCTACTAATTTCAGACCCCCGTCTCACTGGATTACCCCTTACTGCTTTCTCCAAAGAGCACACCAGCACCATGCTTCTTCTTATTTCTTTTACCAAACCAACAGTCGACTGTGAGCCCCTAGCTCACGCCACCAGAATTCACTAATACCAAGACCCCAGTCCATTAGAAGCACACACACACACACACACACACACACATACAATGTTCTGTTTACAGCGATAAACAAGCCTTACAACAACCGTCTCCTCCTTCCTTCTTCTCTCTGTCTCCTTTTCTTTCTCTTTCTCGGGCTCCAAACTTGACAGATATAAATGGAAATGTCAGCAGTGGAGCAGCTACCCAACCCTCAACACGGGATAATGGTCGATCTGCTGGGGATTTCCAACGGAGTCTTGTCTCTGACCTCCACATCCTCAATTACCAACCCACGGACGGCCTTCGCAGTGCAAGGATGAGCTCAAACAAAAGGTTCAGCAGCTAAATATACATATCCCGCAATTCATATGCTCAATCATCTGGACTGTAGAGCTGCAATCTAACTGGCCATGCAATCTTCAACTCACCTGCTCAGATGCAAACAAGCATAAATTCAGGCACCATGGATGAAGCTGGCAGTGGACCTTTGGGAGAACAGAGCAGCTGCACTGGATATGTCCAGTTTCCACTTCTCCTGCACGTGTATGTGCACGCACGTGTACCATTCTGTAAAGATCTAAGATTACAGCAGGCATTCACAGATAAAAAAAAAAAAACAAAACTAGCATAGGTGTAATATTGAGATGTCTTTTCATTCAAGTTAGTGTCACATTCACATAATGTTGGTTTTGGAAGTAAAGGTCGAACTTTTTGAAACGTATTGTTTCATTTCACAGATTTTTTGGGGTGTGATTTTCACCTAATGAGACAAAGATGCAGAAACCTTGTTTTCCATGCACTTCACACTTTCATACTTTGACATACAGTGTGTTAACGTATCTAAAACTGAAAAATCCTAATTTCAGTTTGGATTCCTTGTTTTCTCATGTTCCACCTCAACACATACTGTACGCAACGCATGCAAAGAACTGTGCTTTTATTCTATAAAGGAGCTGTGACTCTCGCTTATCTTCAGAGAGCAGGGTGTCCAAGCTGAGGCTTCACAGATGCATCTACTATGACCGTAAGGTTTGTTGTCACAGTTGCCAACATGTAACGCTGATGAAACATTCTGGCGAACACGCTACCCTGTGATTGGATTAAAGAGGCCGTCTGTCACCGTTTGTCCCTGCGATGAAAGTCTGGACTCCTCTGTTTTGGAGGGGGGTCTGCTGGCAGGCTGGAAGAAAGCGTGTCCACGTGCGAACGTTCCACCCATTGTTAATGAAGACCGCAGAGAGGGGGAAGCATGCATATGGCCGTGGTGCTGGTTTGTGTATTTTCTGCTGTCATGTGAACATGGGCATCTTGTGTCACTGAGAGTGCTGGAACGGCCTAATGAAGAGGAATCGTTCCCGTCGACTTGCATTAGCCCACACGCTGCAAAATGCGGGCTGTGAAATCCATCATATTACAGGAGGTAATTATGCATACATAAAAGCGTGATGTACAGAGCATTCCCACAAAAAGCAAATAAAGGCTTTTTTGATATGATGGAAATACCTTTTTCCACGAGGCTAGACATAACAGAGCACAAGCCTTCCAAGCATATTAGTTCTAACCAGGATTTTAGAGGTTTTATGTGGAAAGAAGCTAATTACACGCATTAAATATGTGAGGCTTTTGATGTATGTTATTAGGAAATCACATATACTGTAACACGAAAGCACACGTCGTAATTCGGACGGTTGTGAGCATGTTTATTATAAGGCTTTCAGCAATGTTACGGTTTGTGTTCATGTGAGCGGCTGCAGAGGAATAACTGGAGCGTGAAGACGTTTTGTAGAGCTACAGGTGATATTAGGTTAATTTGACAGACTTATTAATATTGTATTACTATCCTCATAAAAATGGAAATTTGGAAGACACATTATTTGTAGGATTGGACATCTACTGTTGACAACACAGTCTCGAGTTAAATGCCATCTCCTGTTCAGGTACTTTATATTCTCCACACTGGACTCTCTCTCGCTGCGGTGTCTTTCCTTTTTAGATTCTCTTGAGAAGAAATGTCCCATTTGTGTTTCTGAGGAGAAAATGAATTCAGATGCATCTTGGGTAATGCCAGGGGCCCCTTTACCCTTCTGGGTTTGACATCATGAACAGATATTACAATTATAATGGAATCCTATAGTCTGGCAGAGGCATTTACTACCCTGACAACCGAAAGCCCAGCTCGACATTTTTTGCTTCCTCAGAATGGATATTATGTCGGCCTACTTTGCATGAAGTAAAAGCATGGACCACTTTTTAAGGTGTATAATTATGGAAATTTATTGTAATTTCCTGCCTTTACATGGGTTAAACCAAGCTACACATTATCTATTTATGGATACTACTTTTGCACATGTGTTAGCATCCATCATCTCTGCCAGAAACATAAAAATTCCTTTGTGTTTTTTTTCCCTTGTTTGCCTTGTTTTTATTGTCTTTTGAATGCAATTTTAATGTTTTATTATATCGCCACGTCTCTGTAAAGCACTTTGAATTGCCTTGTGTCTGAACGGTGCTGTATAAATAAACATGCCTTGCCTCGCTTTGTGAAATTGACTTTTCCAGCATTCTTCACGAGTCCCTGTTATGTGCATTTTTGGTTTTTAAGCATTAAGTGTTAAGCAAACAGTATTTTTGAGTGGAATTTACCCTAAAGATGTAGCAATAATGCAGACTATTAAGACTGCATTGCTTTATTCAGCGTGATATGTTCATGATAATGGATTTCTTATTTTGTTATTTTGTTTTTGTACTAATCAGTCAGTAGCACTGACGTGAGAAACACTTTGATTTAAAAGACTTATTTCTGTATCTCAACTTGTGCGTCTGCTTCAGCCTTATTCACGGTTGTCACTCGGGCTGCAACTGGGGTTGAAACCAATAATTCTTTTCATTACTGTTTCATCAATTATTCATTTTGTCTATGACATTTTGGAAGATAAAGAAAAATGCTTGTTAAGCTTTCCCCACAGCCCAAGTGAATCTATTTAGATTGCTTCGGGGGGGGGGTTGTTGTTGTTGTTTTGTTTTTTTTTACAAACCCCAAAGATGTTCATTTGACTGCACAGCAAAGAAATGCAACAAATCCAGCCTAATGAGGTTCTGAAACCAGGGCGTATTTATTTATTTAAATAATTTGATTTTTGCTTAAAAAAAAAAAACTAAACTAAAACTAGAAGATTTCCTCGATTGTCAGATAGTTTCTTGTTAATTTTATACCTTTGAATTAACTGTTGCCAAATTTCCATCTTAGTTTTTTGTGAATGTAGTGACGCATCTTGTTTGATCTGTAGGAAGATGATGTCTCCATCGTAAACTCAGTTCACTAAACTGTGACTGGTCAATTGTTGACCAAATCTCAGATGTGGGCGTCAGTTCAAAGGTCTTGAAGCAGGTAGTGCTAATAGAGCACATCATTAAGCTTCAGTTTTAATTCTGTGATTAGGGGTTGCACCATATGGCATCAGATAAACTGGCGAATTGCTCCTTTAAGAGCTAAATGACTATTTCTTATCAGGCTGAATAAACCCTTCAAACTCCCACTGGATTATCTGAGAAACGCCTTGTCACAAAGCTAAAATCAGAGCTGGTTTTTTGTCAGCTAATGAAAGCTGATGTTTTCGGAGACGCATGTTTTTCACACAACAGCAGCGATTAGTTGATTGGCGTCGACTGTTTTATTCATGCCTCGCAGTCGCTGGCGTTTTTCGCCAGCCGTGAATCACATTTATGCACCACTGCGACTGAAAAACTCTGCCCCTCTCCTCACCCCTGCGTGTTGCACTTATGCAGGGCGTCCCGACGGGACCACGCAACAGTTCCTTCGCGTCCGCAGCAGCTCACCGGCACGGATGACATCCCCGTGACCCCTAAAACCTTCCCCGCGCCTCGCTCCCCCTCTCACCGCTCATTGAGTCCTCCTGATGGGTCACCACGTGCCTTTCCTGAGAGAATCTATCACACTGAGTAATTACAATCTCCCTGCGGAGTCGGCGCAGAAGACGAGAGCGCAAGGCCGGCTCAACGTGGCTTCTTTTAGGTCGAGAGATAAGACAAAAAAAAAATCCTGATTTGCAAAGGAATCATTTAACAAATGTGTTAAGGAGAAAGTGTAGGGGCTCGTTTGGAATCAGATACTGCAGAAATCTCAACTAAAGGTGAGATGTGACATTGAGCTTTTACTTTTGGCGACGACAGCGGAATACTAAAAAACTTAAATTGGACGGTCACTTTAATCCCTCTGGTGCCGAAGCCAGCTCTGGCTCTCCACGGAGCCTCATTGTCGGTTGTAAAGCATAACAATATCAGGCAGGGGCAAAGTGTTCGATGGAGATTAAAGTTGTGCTTGTGTGTGAGCCCATGTGTGACGAAACCCGGGGCTCACAATAACAATAAACACCCCAACTCTATCATTCCCTTTCTCGCTCTGCCCACACAAAAGCACACACACACACACACAAAATACATCAACAATTCAATCAACCACTTTTCCGACAGAAAGCTATTTGAGTTGTCACACATAAAAGGTGAAATCCTGATCTGCAGTATTGCTGCCATACTTTATGTGCGATGAAAGCGCAGGTCTGCCAGCTATTGACCTGGGGAGTTTCATCACTTTAATGCATCTTACTACTCAGAGCTATACATCACATCAACTTTAATAAACCAAAAACAATGTCTGTGGGTTAAAAAAAAAAAAACGACTTCTGAGAGGGACAGTGAACTCATGAAAAATAAAAGCGACATATCCTGATGAAACTTTAATGAGAGAAATGTTTGAGTGTCTATAGTTACAGTATCTCCTCTGTCTTAAATAAGGTCTGCAGACATAATGAAGCCTCCTTTGTCTTTTTCCATCATTATGTTGTTTGGCAGGAAACCGCGGGTCAACGCAAAATGGAAATCGAAATGTCAAGCATGCTGTTTACGAGGCAAATCTCCATCTGCGCGCAACTTTAATATGATTGTGTTAAATTCTCTCTGGGCTGTTTTTGTGGACTTTGTGAGCCAAGGTGGGCCGCATTTCCCAATGTCATTATCATTTAAATGGGCCTGTTAACTTTCCGTATATTGCACCCCGTCTGCAACGCTGATGTATTCTCTAATTGAGCTGTTTCTCTTATCTTCGGCTCAACTTTGATCATACCCCACCATCTTTGCTGTGTTCCCATCTCGGCGCTGTAATTTCTCTAACCGTCCAAAGAGACATATTTTCTTTTAATCAGCACTTGAAGGTCAAGGAATTGCCACAACCTTGACATTTTTTTTACGGTTTTCATCAGTCGAACACTGGAGACATTTCGAGGATTTCAGGTGCCGGAGCATTTCCTGACAGGAAAAGTGTATTTCACCGACTCAAGGTGGCCGCCTGGACAAACAAATGCGTACTCCTCCTCAGATCCGCCCCGCGTGTGCGTGCTCATCTCTCGGCGCACCGTCAACACCACAACTTTCAAGTCGATGGGGTTGCGATCGCAAGTCAGGTTATAAATACTGCAATTTGGTGAAAGAGAGAAAAGCAGAAAAGACAAAAGGAAGAGAGGCCCGACTGTTGTTTGCGGTGAGAACAACAAACAGAGAAGAGAGGGCGAGAAAGGGAGCGAGAATACCTGATGTGCATGCTTGAGTTTCTTTGTGTCTATACTCTGGCTGTCTGTATCATTTTCCAGCCGTCTAAGCCTCCTCTTCCCCTTCATAGCATACTGCCGAAAGCGTTCAAATGCCACTGAGCTGTGAAGTGCTCCATAATTCCATTTCAGAGGTGATTGGAACCTCCATTCTCGAAGTGCCACATCTGCAAGGCTTCTACCTGCAGACACTGAAGTGACAAAAGGACATTTTCCACTCACTGGTTTGTGACACAGTCCAGCCCTCCTTTTTGTTCCTTTTTTTTTCCCCCAAGTGAGCCCCGAGTTTGAGATAAAACGCCCCTGATGTGATGGTTTCTGATGCACTCTTAACTTTTCTCCTCAGAGGGAAACAATAGTCAGGATTTATGCTGTCACGAGTTGAATCAAGCAGGAAATTGCTCTCAAACTTTTCAGCAAATGACAGAAAAAGGCATAATAAAAAGACCAAAAACCTCTCTTCAAAGCCTGACAATATCCTTCAGCGAGTGCAGAACATTTCCTCGCCTGTTGAGGAGCCTTTCAGGAGAAGCTGATCAATTTAGGTGGAGTTTAAAACCAGAGAACGAACAAATACCATGGGTATTATAGTAAAAAAAAAAAAAAAAGTCTTTCTGGTGAAGCATGCCAACATTATCTTTTGCTGAGTATTGATGGATCCAGCCTTTGTCCATTTAAGTGGCAGGCCTGACACTTCATTTTCAGCTTTACATCCCAGCACCCATTCAATAGGAGGGTGTTGGACTCTGTCAGAATTCACTCTGTGCTTGCATAGGCTTTCTTTTGCATACAGGGAGCAGCAAGGGCCATAAATCGCGGCGCAGTAAAGGTACAAGTACGAGGAGACTGCGAGAGAAAAGGGGGATTTGATGAGAACAAAGAGCAAGGAACAGAGAGGTGGGGTGGAAGAGAAAGACAGAAGGAACATTGAATTCTCACTGGAGCATATTATGAGTGAAATGGAGGGGTGGCTGTAAATTACAGGTAATTTGTGTCATGAGTTGGAGGATTTAAATCACTGGAATCAATGTCAAGGAGGAGAGGAAAGATATTGCACCCAGTCAACGTTACAAAGCAGGGGGAGAACAGGGGTGGCATTAATGGATGGGTGGAGACGGGGAGTTAAAAGAGCGAGAGCTCGGGAGGAGGTCAGGAAAAGAGACGGATGATTTTTCACTCTTCTCCCTCTGTCTGTTGGCAGGCGTATGCACGCATCATTAAAGAGTTGAGGAATGTGTGAGCGGGGCGGTTGTAATGACTCACTAATGACCTTGACCGGGCAACTTGAGCGGAGGGGGCTCTTGTCTGCTGCTACCTGGGGTAGTGAGAGCGAGCGTCAACATGATGAACTGCGATCCTGCCAAGGACGCGAGTCAGGAAGGAACAGAATTATCCAGACTATTAAAGCGCACCATGCTCATCCATGACCACTTCATTTTTCTCTCTCTCTTTGTGTGCCTGGAACTCACACATCCTTTTTTTTCCCCCCGCCGTGTAAAAAAAAAAAAAAAAGTCATTGATTCCTTGCTTCCTGTGACGTAAATGAAACCGGCGTACTTGTCCTCGCTCATTTTGAGTTGGATATTTACCAGGGCATTGGATGTAAATGCCCAAAATGCTGGCCTGCCGGTGTTTGTGCAGAGCACGCCCTGACTTCTCCCGTCGTTTACAGCTGCGGCCGCGAATCAGACGTTTCTCACCAACGTTTGCGCGACTGGAGAGGGCGAGATTGACACAGGGCCTGGCACGTGCGTGCCACTTTCGAAGCGTAATTTTCGCAGGATGCATATCTTGGACTATGAGCGCAGCAGATTAGCATACGAGCATAAATCAATGGCGCTGATAGCACTGCAGAGGCTCTTAACAAATTCAAAAATTAAAAATTATCTCCCTCATTTGCATGTTAAATAATTGAACGCGTGCATCAATTTTTAATTATGAAATCAAATTTGGATATTATCTGCAGCCTTCTTTTTCTCTTTCCATCGCCAGCTTTTCAAGGCGTCGGCCCGAGGCGCGCCGCGTCCACGCGGGAGGTGGAGATCCTCCACGCCCGTCGGCAAACGGTGCGCCCGCCGCGTTTATCAGTCTCACCTGTCGGAGAAGAAGAGCGTGAGCCACAGAGAAAGGCCGGAAATGAATTACAGAGCGGAATGGAGAGAGCCATCTATTGCTGATGACAGAATACTCTCAGACTGGAGATAAGGAAATCCCATTTGTGGGGAAACGGCCACTCAGCACTTTTCAGCGTAACCCGTTAACAGAGCAGGTCAGCCCGTGGGTCAGCGGAGAGATAATGCTGCTTTGATGGTGGCGGGCAAAAATATATGTAATGGGATATTGTCAGTGCGGGAACATGGTTATCTGCGTAACATGGAAAATGGGGCCCGGGCTTGTGGCTCACCGCCCGGCGATAGCGATGTCAGGTTTAACGCAGCCTTGAACGGAGTCACTGCGGCAACGCATAACGAGAGAAAAGAGGATTAAAAAAAAAAAAAAATACAATTTTAGAGGATATTTCAATTTGTCTGCCACAGTTGCAACAGTTCACACGCGGCCCCGGTGCGTATTCACCGTTTGATGATCGCAGGCGGCGTTCGGCGTCCCGGTGGAAAAGTTTTGATGATGGATTATTTCGGCGCCGCGGGGGCGAGAGAGAACATTTTTGATGCGGTTGTTTCGTTGCTCTGCTGACAAACATTCGGTCTGGGCGAATGACTCCCCCTCCCCCCTCCACACACACACACACACACACACAATATTTCCGTAAACAGAAATGTGGAAATATGTGCATAAATTTCATGCAGGAAAGCAAGATCTTATGGTGGACTTTTGAACAAACAAAATTAGTCCTGGAGCGAGGAGACCTGGAAGTCGCGTAGTCTTTACTTCCCCTACTTGTTTAGACACTGAGGATCATTCTGGCCGTTTAACTCTCAATTTATCCCCCACCCCCCAATACACACACACAACCCCCCCCCCCCTCCCCCGTTTCTCTTTTAATTACAGCCCCTGCTTTGGCAGGAATCAAACAGAAACAATTAAAAGAAGATTGTTTTCACACCACTCAATCCAGCTAATGAACAGACTTGGAATACAAACGAGCTCGAAAACTTTCGACAAAGTTTAAGAGGAGAAATTAATTGGGTTGGACTCAGAGAGATTATGTTTCCAAAAGAGGATGTTGTTGTTGAAGGATCCATCTTAGATCGAGGAGGCCAGCGGAAGCAATAACTCGACACTCATATAAGCCGACGCCGGGTATTCAAAGCCACGAGCCGAGTCTTTGATGCCGTTCTAATCAGCCTCAGCGGCGACGGGACGGTTTTCCCCCCGCAATCACAGGGAACGTCACTGAGGGCGACAGATGACAAGCGAGGGCGGGGCGGCCGTCAGACAGAACCCCGCCGACGTCTCGAGGTGGCTGTACAAGGTGACGTGCTGCAGCGCGGGCGGGTTTTCGGCCCCGAGAAGCGCACGCTCAGACGCCTGCGTTTGATAAATTCATAAAACCGACTCGCAGGCTCGAACTTGGCGGTGGTGGATGGTGTTCGCAGGTGTGCGGCGAATCAATTACCTCCGCGCCACAGGCTGTAATCTCAACTGAGCCCTTTGCAATCAGCAATACGTCAACTGGACATAAAGCCCGCAATTATTATTATTTTTTCGGACGGCTATTGATGCCACATGATGGAATTGAGGATTAAATCGCACGACGCGCTAACTGGACGCTCTCTCTCCCCCTCCCTCTCTGTTTACACGTGGAAGAGATCCTGCCCGCCACAGGTGTTCCGAGTTTTACTGTCATTTCCGGGAACGTCCTGAGACTACATTCACATATTTGCCCGTGAATGATACAACATCTCATTTGTGCTCAGTAAAATCTTCCATGGGGGAGATAGCATCTAAATTAATCAAAGTGTAAAAAACTAGAAACACTAATGCACATTAAAAAAAATTATACCTCAATGTGTAATTTTAGCTTCGGACTGCAAAACTATGATCGGTAGGACCTCGATTGTGGTAAAAACCTTTTTTTTTTGTTTGCGTTTAATATATTCAGCAGCAGTAGCAGCTCAGAACGACAATAAGATGGATTGCCTTCAAATTTTCTGCATGCGTTCGTCGTCCCCGTCGGATAAATCCTACCGACGTACAAAATCCTCCAGTTTAGGGCCCCTCATCCGCAAACCACTCCAGCGCCCCCACCACCAACCGACCCTTAGCTCTAATACAAACACAATCAATTTTCAAATAACCTCCTGGCGGTTTGCTTTGTCCCGAGACAGATGGAGTCTCCGACAACCATTTCCAAAGCCGGGGGGGGGGTCATGGACCCGTCCAGACACGGCGCGCTCCGTTTCGCATGCATATATTCATTATGATTATAAAGCATCAAAGGTCAAGGCAGTTGTTAAAACTAAACTGTCTTTCACGCCGGCATATCTCACTGAACGCAGGTGTGCTCCTGTTACGCGAGCGACGTCCTCACAGCGCGCCTCTCGCAGTCAAGTTCGATCAAAGCGCGTGTAATAAAATGCAACCGAGCAATCAACAGCAATCAGCGCGAACGAGATGGTGTACCAGAAAACGGACCCAGCTGGAGGCGGATGTCACTGAGCGTCTGCTTAGGCTCCGTTCACACCGGACGAAGTATAACGGGGTTCAGTTACGAGGAATGGGTTTCTTTGGGCTTTGCGAAACGTTTGCTCACCAGTGTCTTTCCCGACATTGTAACATTCCAGACTGAGGAGCCCCTGGATGCAAGATGACACCGGGGGCCACGGGTATAAATGATTTGCAGCAGCACACGCGAGCACAACCCTTACCCTGACCTTTGATGAAATGAAATGAAAGCGCCGGCCCGAGGACGGTAATGAAAATAAAGCGACCCCCGTCTTCGGTCGAGAGGTTCGATATTGGTTGTTTGTGCAAAAGCCCTGGATTGCAGTCGATGCTAATTCTCGCTTTCCAAGATGCTTGCGCAGGGAAACTGCGGCATGTTACAGTGGTAACCAACGGTTAGGCGAGGAATGAGGATTGCGGTTCACAGCACACGGTAAGTGACGCGCTACATCTGCTATCCAGACCTCCGTGCGTTCTGCTTTCACCACCCTGCATAAAAGACGCACTGTGTTAGCACGCAGTGTTGACACTGGGTTCGCTGTAAATCCTTTCCGATATGCACAAAAGTTCCGAGGAATCCTGAGCTGAAATACGGAGAACGCAGAAACAGAGCATCTGATTTATCGATCTGCCTTGCTGAAGGATTTTAAAACCCGTCTCGCAGTTGAATGCTTTTTCATTATTTATTAAATATGACATTGAGAACCCATTTTTTTTTGCTATTTCTGCTTCCTCTCTCAGTCCAGTAGTTATTTCATAGATCTACAGTATTCTGCTTTGCTTATGTCAGTATGTTTTATGTGCTCCCGCTTGCGAAAAAACTGTTGCTGACAGTACGCACTTGTGAAATAAGCCCGGTGTTGGAACTCTGGCTGTATTCTGTGTGATATCCTTGAATCCGCGTGCAGCCGCGCTTTATGCGACATAGCTCGGAACGTACCGCATACCATGGCACCTCTATTACGCAGTCAAGCGACGAAGCCGGGGACAAAAATGTAACAGAAGTACCATGGAAGGAGGCGATGCTTATTAAAATCTTTTGTTCTTACGCTATGATGTTCATTAAGAAACGGCCCTGCTTCCAGCACAGCGCAAGAGGTGCGCTCCATTCTGTCGGATACGACCGCTGTAACCTTTTGCATTTTGAACATTTTGAATGTCGTGGCTATTGGCCGCGCTGGAGCCGTGAATAGAGTCCCGCTCTGGGGAAATCGCTGAAGAAATTTTCATGGAAGATTGATTGAATAGCCTCCATTTTCACACGACGCTGATGCGGGACGCAAGACAAGTTAAGAAAACCGGAGGCGGTCAAAAGACGAGGTCAAGGCAGATGGATACGCACAGATACATGCAAACGCATCTGCAATGCAAGCGCAACAAAACAAATACTCGCGATGCAAAACGTGTGTGTGTCAATGATGTGTTTCATCTGCTTCCCTTTGCGTGCAAACCTGCATTCAGCCAGTCATGTAAGAATGAGAAATGGGGCTTCCCTTCGGTCAAAATTATCTCCGCAGCGAGCCGTCCTCAGCGGTGGACGGCTCCGCTCCGGCCTGATCGCGTTACACACAGTAAGCGCTGCAGCTCTGGAGCCTTCGGAGGCTTCCGGGGAAAGGAGAAGAGGGTTTGGATCCCCGCAGCTGGGGGATCCACGTGGAGGTTGAGGATTAAGATGGCACAATGGGGCCCGGATGCCGGGGCCGCGAGGGAACTACAGGGGTGGGTGGGAGCACATGAAACACGTGCTTATCGGGAAGCAGGGGCTCTGGTGTCGAGGTCCCATCAGCACCAGCAGCAGAGCGTGAATGAATATGAGGCGTCGTTCATGAATATTCCATTGAGCGCTATCTCTCTCTTTCAACCTTCTTTTTCACTCTTTTTTCCCCCCTTTTCTGACGCTCTCAGATTTCCTCTCTGTCACACTAATCGTCCATTTGCCACTCCTCGTTTTATCTTCCTCTGTCTCTGTCTCTCTCCTTCTCTTCAGGACATCGCGTCCTTTACCACAAGTGGTAACAAGCGATCCCAGATTATATTTAAATCTAGCATGTCCCAAAGACTTCCTCTGATTCTTCAAAGAGACAATGGCTACGCCACAGAGCTCTCACAGCAAGCAGTTAAATCTTTCCATCCCCCCCCCGCTTTCTTTCTGTGCACAAATGCAGAAGCGTTGCCTATCCTCTCAGTGAATCTTGGCATCCATCTCCATGTGAGATAACCACAAGGACAGAAACCAATTATGCTTTTTTTCCCCCACTGCAGTCACAGTAATTATGCTTTTTTTTTCTTAAAAAAGTGAGATTTTGCTCTTTGTTTTCCTTCGCTTGAAGCGATGTCCCTACACCTTTATCTCTCTCCGCTCCCTCTTCTACCATCGCGGTGAGATAAGCACACAGCCCATGACGAATAGTAAAAAAAAGAAGGAGAAGAAGAAGTTACTTTTTATAAACTGATTTTCTAAACAAGCTTAGTTCAGCCAGATTTATGGCATTATTCTGGAGTGCTCCTTCCCGCCGTCGCTTATAAGCAACCAGGAAGCATGTTGTGTCATTTGGGGTGGGGGTGGGGTGCGGCGCTGGAGGTGGCTCTGGTTTGGTTCTCACTGCCTGGTCGGAAGAGCTGGCGAGGTTTGATTCATAGGACCGCGGTGTCCAATTCTAGTCGGAGCGCGAGTCCAACGAGCGGCGCCACGGTCGGTGGGCCGTAAAATGAGCAGAAGGCCACGGCTTAGACCATCTCTTCCCTTGGACCCCCAGCACACGACCACAGCGATCAGTTGCTTCAAATGGACGCGCAATCGTAAGCAGAAAGGGCAACGGCACTCTGGCAGCCGCGCAGAAAACAGACAGCAGCCCCTCCGGAGCACTCCTTGCCTGATCGGTTCTGGGGTTGGCAGGGTCGGCGCAAAGGTCATTGCTTGGGAAGAAAAGAGGAAGGATTGTGGAAGGATTTTTTCGGGGGGGGTTGAAACTTTAAATTTTAAGTTGGCTGTAGTTATTGCTTTTAAAGAAATGAGCACAAAAACTGTCAAACTCCTCACCGCCGCAGTCTCCACTTCTTCGTCGGCGGATTTAAGACAGAACAATGACACGAACCTGAGTCACCCCTCTTTTCAGCACACTGTTTCTTTTTTTTCTTCCTCACAGCACATAATAAAAGTAAAGGGGCAAAGCTTTTCTAAAAGGGCTTACTGTTCAGCCCATACCACGAGATTCCTCATTAATCTGACTTTTCTAGTGTTTCGAAATTGTTCGATTTACACCTCTGGAACCCTTTTTTGCTTTTTCTCACCGCCCTCCTCAGGAAATCTGACATGGCAACACTCTGAGCTCTCTTTCCCAGCCAACATGCATAAATGGATTTTTCCTCTCACTCAAAAATGTCTTCAGACCTCACGATGTCGGTGATATCTGACCCCCCCTCCAAAAAAAGAGAGAAAAAGACAGCTGCGTGCTGCAGGAGAAGTACTAGGTAGGTGGTGAACAAGTGAAGGGCTGCTGAAAGGATGAATGAGCGTTTCAACTCCTTCCATCTCGATCAGCGCGGTGGGATCGTGAACCCTCCTGCCGCACTCGGAAAAGCTGAACACCACACATCCCATCAGGAGCTGCTGTCTATGAAATAAATCCTGCCTTTCTTTCTTTCTTTTTTATTTACCCTCTCTTTCCATGCACTCATCTCGCAAACAATAATCAGCCTTGCTCCTCGTCCTCTCCTGTATCGGCTGCTGAGTGCGAGGAAAAGAGCAAACATGCCCCGGCCAAACCCGAATCAAAATCTAAGACAGGCACAGGCATAGGGAACAGGGAGGCGTGTGTGTGTGTGTGTGTTTGGTGGGGGAGCTCGGAGATGTGGGAGGACATGAGCAGGAATGTAATCATGAAGCAGGTGGGGGTAGAAATAGGTGATCTACAGCGGGTGATAGGAGCAGAAAGGGAATAGTGGTACGAGGACGAGGGGGAAAAGCAAACAGTGATGAAAGAGCAAATCTGGGGTAATAGTTTCAGCGGCCGAGCTGATTAAAATGGAGAAGTGATTCAGACCAGTCTTTGCTCTGCAAACAGCCACTCCTGAGTGAACTTTATTATGGACAGGGTCCGGGGGGACAGAGGAATAAAGAAAAAATAACCAGTAACCTTAACTTGCCGATAGCCAAGGATAAAGATATATGTGCTCGGTTGCCGGGTTGTTAGCGAAAGCTAAGGCGGAACAGGCAGGCCTGCGCAGATTTGTTTAAGGTGAACTCTAACGCATGCCCAAAGCGACACGGTGAAGCTAAATGCGCGCCGTGCTCACGCAAAATTTCACAGCAATCCGTCCAGTAGTTGTCTAGTTAAAACATGATAAATGAACAAAAAGTTGCCAGAGAGATTAGACCGTTTACCATCTATTGCGCCACCTATACGCACTGTAATTGATATTAAACTGTGATGACTCACTGTTGTGCTTAAAAGAGCTGTTTCACCACAGCAAACCGTCAGACCGCTGAGACACCCTGCAGAGACAGCCGTCCGACACGAGCGCGAAAACACCTCCTCGAGGTGTAAATTGACCAATCCTTGTCTCGGCCCGTCTGGAAGCCCCAGAGAGCTTTTTTTTTTCTTCTTTTTTCTGATGAGCTGATTTTTCTTCCTCGGTAGCCATGCAGAAAAGTTCGATACACTCAGCAGTTCCCGAAATGGCTCGCATCCACCGCAGGGTGGGCTGGAATTGAAAGGGAGCGCACAATGGCCTGAAAGCAGAGGGTCGATCGGGGTAAAACCGAAGCTGCGTGACTGCTGGGGACTGAAAGCACGCACGTGCACACACACAGACACGGACACACAGACACGGACACATGCATGTGTGATATGCATGTGTGTGTGTGTGTATAAGAGAGAGAGAGAGAGAGAGAGAGAGAAAATGAACCCCCTATCCAACCCACTAATTTGCTCCATTCAGCAGCGACCCCTGGGAGCATTTCTTCCATTCTCCTGTAATTAACACTTTACTCGGTGATGAGCTACCGCTCTAATGGTAATTTAGCCTTAATGTATGCACACAGCGATCCGCAATTCTTCTATTGTGATCAGACCAGCACGAAAATGCAATTACAAAGTAACTGATGATTGCGTTTCCAATCAGAAACAATTTCGATGGAGCGAGCTCTGCTTTATTCCTCTCAGGCAGACGCAGGTGGAAAACTGGAATCCTCATTGCAATAGCCTTTTCAAATGCTTACCTTGAGTATTTGTCTTACTGAGTATATAAACAAATTAACATAAATTCGTGGTCAGCGGGTGAACAAATATATTTCTAGACAAGTGGTCGCAGAGGAACCAAAAGGCTGAAAAGAGTCTTATATGTTTGATCTTTATTTTCATTTTTTGGTAAACAAAGTGGCTGAAATTTTTTTTTTTTTTCATTTTTATTTTGAGCAATGGTTATGCAGGAGACAGGGAAAGTACTGTATTTGTTCTTGTTAGCCTCTTCCAGTGTGATAAAGCGCAGCACAAACTTAACCAACCGAATCAGCATCCGATCATTTTGCATTTAGAAAAGGTCACCGCCTGATAAATTGAATGTTCTGTTCATTCAGACGCGTTCAGAGAGAGTTATTGAAACAACTGATCCTGAACTGAACCCGTTCGCACCCCTCCTTGAAACCCGAGAACGCAGATTTTCCATCTTTGCAACTACAATCTCATTCTTTCAAAGTCTTTTTCAAGCGACGGCGACTATTCTGAGCGTGATATCGGCACGATCGTCTTCAAAAGCCGCGCCGAGTCGTGGAGAGAGCGGGGAGAAATGAGAGTTTAACAGCCTTTATCCCTTCATCTGTGTAGCTTCTCAACTTTCTTTCTGTTTCATACCCACTCTACCCCTCTCTACTTCTTTCACTTTTTTTTTTTTACCATACATACATTCATCCTTCCAAGTCATATCAAATCTGTCCTAATTATGAAGTAATTAAGATTGACGTGGTTATGTTCATAAGGAGTCGGCATAGAATGCCTTAGATTAGTGAAAGAGGAACCCCACCTGCCCGAATGATGTGAGAGTGATGCACGAGTTCAGCACCTTGGACAGCAACAGCCGGAGGCAAAAGTCCACGAAACACAGAAAGTCAGTTGCTGTAGGTGCTGGATACCCAACAGCAACAACAACAAAAATCGATATGAGAAAATTCATTCTTCAGCCAACGCTAACCCGAGGAAGAGGTTTCTGATTTAGTGAAATCGCACGGCTGTTTTATTTCCACAATATCATCAATAAATTTAAAGCGTTTGTTCACAGGGCGCAGAGCAGCAGAGTGGATTTTGACTCTGTCTTTTTACAGGAGAAATTATGACAACCAATCACTCATAAATCCCAAATAAAATCTGAAAACACAGCCGGGGTAAGCTCCTAATTCAGCTTTAAAAAAAGACCGCGGCTGCAATGTCAGCCGTTACATTCGCATCTGTGAAAGTCATTAGAACAATGCCAAAGTCTTCTCAACGGGTAATCACACAATTTTTAGCGATTCTCCACGGCGTTGCTTTTCATCTGTAGCATTCACCAGCACGGAGACACAACGCAGAGGTTTGAGAGTCGTTGTGCCACACCCTGAAGTCCTGCTCACAATGAAACCCACCTGAGAACCACCGAGGCCAAGACCAACACTCCACCCCTGCCCTTTCCTTTCCACCGACCAAGGTGAGTGTGTGTGTCTGCCTTAAGGCCAGGCTGTAGGCAGACAAACACCCACACGCGATCCTGCATAAACACACACACGCGCACAGGGTGCCCAAATGGTCCTAGTAATGCTGAGCGATGGAGTGTGTGATAACGCCGCGGTCTGCCAAAGCAGGTCAGAGCGGCAGAGCCTGAATGCATGTTTCACTGGTTCAGTTAATGACCTGCCAGTCTAAACTACACGATACAGTTTCCCTATACCCCGCTCCGTTCTCCAAGGCGTGTGTGTTACGATGGACCGCTTCGGTGTTTGTGTGCGCCCGCGCGGGAGGGGGGGGGTTGCCTATGCGTCCGTCCGCGCGTGACATTTGTGCGAAACGCAGAGACGCTAAAACAGATGTGAGAATGTCAAGACCAGAAACAGGCGAGTCAAGCGATTTGTACAGATTGCCTCAAAACAACAGCCTTCACCGTTACACAGGTCCTTTCACCTGTAGCTGTAATTAGTCGGGGGGGGGGGACGTCGAGCAGCGGAGAGATGGAAGGATGGGAAACCGTTTCCTTTTTTCTGTTCAGACATAATAGGAAAATAGCCGCGACGTGTCAAAGAGACTTTAACAAACGCTGTCGCCACAGGCGGACTGGAGACTATTCCCGACGCGCTTTGCTTTATTGTTTGAGTTTACAGGTGTATGCGTGCGGATGCCATATGTTGTGTCATGTTGTGTTTTACAACCCAGCTCTTTGATCACTGCTCTTTCAAATGCTAACCCTAATACTTTAATCATATCATTTTATTGCCGTTTCAAGGTGAGCGTGTCTGTGGCCATATGCTGCATGGGCATTAATTTACAGAGGGCGGGCGCAGTAACTTGAATACCTGTGAAATGAAATGTAACCTGCTGCTATCTAAGGGGTAAGCAAAAAAAAGCAGGCAAAACACTGGTGTAAAATAAGGTTAGCATCAATCTGTCCACCCAGCAACCTTTAAAGCAGTTCCTCTTCTTTTAGCTTTATTTTGGCCTCCACCCTGCTTCTGAGATAAATACCTGGTTCTTTATTCTGGAGCTGCTCCGCTGATTTCACCAGCTGGTCGCTCACTTGGTCAGCCCTCGCTTTGGTGCCGGGGAGACCACGTGCAGTGGGTTTTATTCGACTCGTCTCAGAGCCAGAGCTGTAGTAAAACACAGGGGCAGCGAGATCAGTCAGAGATGAAACAATGAGGCCCTCCGCGGAGCCGCGGGGTTATTCGGCAGGATAGGTGTGAGATTTCTCTGCGGGTTTGTCAGCAAACCTTTCGCAACACCCGGTCACGTTTCCCCCGCTGCTTTAAAATGGATTAGTGATGCTCCAAGCCAAAGAAGCCCGTTTCGGACAGTTTCACATCACGTCTTGTGCGAGGCGGTTGGCATCAAACGTGGGTGTGCTGATGGGCGGGGATAAAAATAGCAAGAGCGAGGCTATGGGATAAAACCAGAGGGCTCGTGTGATCAAGCACGAGGAATGGCAATGAGGGGGAAACGTACAAAACCTACAGCGTGAGTTACAAAGATTTGGCAGGGATCAGTACTCAAGAAATCACAGACAGTCAAAACATGACATCGGAGACAGCTGAAACACACGAAGCTTATGAGACGATCACTTAGAAGTAAGTGTCAGCGGTTAGCTGACACGTGTGAAGGTATTCATTAGACAGAGGACGCATGTCAAAATAACAACAGAAAGTGATTAACATGAAGGAGGCATGAATCACCCGGGGATGTATGGAAGCACTATTTTCCTCTGCCTGATTATCAAGGCTGCGCGCGAAGAGCATGAGTTACAAATATAAGCCACTATAAGCGCACAGATATTACTATTTTTTTTGAGTTTTCTACTTGTACACCAGCTCCTATTTACTAGCGTGTGCCGTGGTCAGTAAACCAGGTCAGTTTCCATGGTTACGCTGCTCTGTTTAGTCCTTTTGCAAAAGTGATATTTAGGAGCAGGACATGAATATGGACTTTAAGCAGTTTATTCCAAATACAGCTTAATTGGACCAAGCAGTCACTTATTATGATTTGTCCCTGCGCTTGTTAAAGGCTGACCCTCCCTTCTTGTTTAACAGGGAATCCAAAATGGCCTTATTTCCCCAATATAAAAATTAGTGCACTATTAAACCCCGCACAATTGGCAAATTGTCTGCATACCTCTAATCGTCAGTAAGGCAAGCCTCATTGTGTTTCTCCAAGTTAACTGTTTTGGAAATTATTTTTCAGTCGACACTGAGCGGAGCGAAGCGGAACGGAAGAGGGCAGGGAGGTGGGGATCTGGATCTGAAGAGATGGCATGTTGTCATCGAAAAACAACTTGATTTTTGTTTTTTTTTCTTAATTCTGCCTGCAGGGGGACAACAAAGCCTCTGCCTGCTGATCCACAGCACTGCACGTGCAGTAATCTTTGAATTGGCTCGGACGGACGCTTGGCAAACGGCGACTTTTCTTGGTAGACCCCATCGCCAAAGTGTGGTTTCTCAATATAAAGCAACAAAAAACAACAACAACAACAAAAACTTCAGCAGACAGAAAACCGGCGTGTTTAAATATGGAGAAATGTTTTTTTTGTGTACATATTGCACTTCATAATCCTGGACTGCTCTAACCTTGAGCAAATTTCATTAAAGCTAGTTTTCCATTTAAATTACTGTCTGTCCACATTTTCTCACACCAAAATATTTTCTCAAGGGAAATTGAGGCCGGTATGTTGTCAGAAACAACAATTTGTGCACGTTGTCTTCCAAGACGTCCGTCTGGAAGAATGCACTTTTGACTTCCCCTTCTTCTGACTTTTTTTCTTCTACTTTTGATGTGTTTTGTTCTCTGTAAGGTCTAAAAGAAAAAAAAACAATTTTCCCCAGCTATTTCATCAGAGCGGCAGTTAAATGAAATGAACCATGCGCGGAAAGGACATGAAAGCTAAAAGGTAATCCAATTTCCATTAAGTGTGATATTCTTAAATTCCCCTGCAGACCTTTTTCGGGAAAGCCATGATTAGAGCCCGTGAACGCATGTCATTTTATTCCAGCATTTCATAAAATGAGTCCTATTAATAAAAATGTGGGTCTCGGAGATTAGTCGTTTCCCCACTGCTGACTGCCTCAGCCTGCAGAGACGGCGGTGGCAGGTATTAATGAAAAATCAGTGTTCGGCGTTTGACACCTCCCACTCAATCATCATATTCTGATTACAGTCACTGAGGAGGAAAGGACACAGATGCTTTTATTTCTTTCCTTTTTTTTCTTTTTTTTGAAAGTCAAAACCCATCCCCGCCGACACTATCCCCTCTCGCTCCCGCGCGGGCTCGCCTCGCATCATATTCGCGGCACAGAATCTGCCGCTACTTGCGATGCAGCCCTCCGCCCGAGCAGCGGACGTCACGCTGCTTTATCGTCATCGCGATCGTCGTCGTGCGCTTCAAAAGGGGACCTTTTGGGATTAGACATCAAGGATACTCTTTACATTTGTAAAGGAGAGGAGCCGGACAAACAAGGCGAGCCACAAAAGAGTTTGCACAGGCACACGCGTACATGCACATACAGATCAGTGCGGAGCCGCTACAGGGCCGTCTTTGATTTATATGCTGCTCTGAGAATAAAGCTTTAGGTTTAGCTGACAGCTATACAGTGGTGCTGACCTTTCTTCACACGCCGCCCAAACCTGGATTTGTTTGTAAAAGCACTCACCCAGACTGCGTTGGAGGTCTAAGGTAGAAAAGCAAGGTTATATGGAGCTAAGAGAAAGTAATTTTAAAGTTCAGGGCAGCAAGTCTTCAGAAAAAAAAGCATAACAACAACAAAACTGTTCTCTTCTAAACCGAAGAGGGGCTTTGAGGTAACACAGCATGGAAGGAGGATGGAAGTTCTCGAGAAAACCGATTATTTTTTTTCCCAGTCCTTATCACTTTTCTGTGCCGTCTTGGACATGTATTCGCAGATCTAAATAAGCTTTTGGTTGCGTAGATAGCAGTTCGGGGGTTAAGCGACCAAGATAAGCCACGCCGGGAGAGGTGGTCTGTCAAATATCAGACCGGTGGACATGAAATCTTGTTTCCGGCATGGCCTCCAGAAGACGAAGGCTTTGGCGGTCCAGCTGTTTCGTCGAGCGTTTCCCCTTCAGCCTCGGCTCTGCTTTGTGTTTGAGGCAACGCTAATGTCCTAATTTGAGGAAAAACTAAGGACTAAGGACTCTTCATTGATCCTGGAAACATTAAAAGGTAGGCTTCACGTCGCTGACATCATCTCATTGTGATTATGTTAACACGGTGACATGACCATTTTGCAGGTGGTTTCCAAGTGCAGCCTTGCACAGCTGGTAGCATGTGCGCGTATTAAGCGTCAAACGGTCGTTGTCAAGTAGCTAATAATTATCAGCATATACTTTAGTCCTTGATTGGCATACAGTCAGAGGGAAGCAATTAGTACTTCACAAGTTTGCGATCATTAGCGGCACAATTAGGTTTCAAAACCTGTTCTTCCTGGCTCTCAGTCAGCAATAGTGGGCGCTTTCCCCTCGCAGAGAGATAAGTTCTTTTTATACTGCTTGGCGTGAGTAGGTGTTAGGTTGATGGCTGCTCTGGGCTCAAAACAGCAGGTTTCATTAACGACCGAACGAGCAAACCCAGGATTTACAGGAGGATTATAAAAAAAAAGGTGCAAGGCAGAAATACTGACCCGAGTAAACTCTGCATAAACACCCCTCTGGGATGTGTGTAAATGCTAAATCACACTCCGAGTGGTTGGTAAACGGCATTTAGATACCGGCCGTAAGTGATTCAACACGTTCTGTACCTGTAGTGCTGCCTTGAGTAAATCCCCACCACCACCACCCCCCCACCCGCCTCCCCGACTTTGAGTCGGAAACCAACCTTTCCCGTCGCCTCTCATCCCCCCCTGCCCTCTCGCTCGGACACCGGGCTCTCTGTGGCCTCTGCACCGAGACAAACAGCTGCCGCAAATTACCCGGGAACACTCTGCCAGTGATTGCCTGCTCACAAGTGTGTGTGTGTGTGTGTGTGCGTCCGTACTCCTGAGGCACTTGTAGCAGGCGCACGATGCGCTGCGCGTTTGAACCTGCGGGCAATTTGAACCCCGGAGAAATGTATATCTTTGTGTTGTTCATGAAGAAGTAATATTGCCTTTATTTGTTTTTCAATTATAGGTAATGAGGGACCAAAATTGAGACTGCTTTTTTTTTCCCCGTGTGTGTATTTGTGTGTGTGTGCGTGTGTGTGTGTGTGTGTGTGAGAGAGAGAGTGATACGGGGAGAGTGGGGGGGAAAGCATAAAATAATGACTGCAGCTAAATATGCTTAAAAGTACGACTGTCCCTAGAAACCTTGGGCAGATTTTCCAAAACACAAAATCAATATACAGTGTATTAGCCAGTGTAAAAGTATATTAATAATCCATATAAAAACAACCACATTTGCTACATTAATATAGCGCACGGACGGCCTCGAGGCCGCGTCTTTCAATTCCTGCCCTCGTCACCTGGGATTGCACTGGTCCAGTCGTTTACCCCAAACAGGCTGTTTGACGAAAACATCACGTCGCGCCGGTCACTTTCGACACGGCCGGCGTACCAGACGGGGGCTGACATTCTTCCTGCCGGAGGTGCGCGGTGCAGCAGCTATGAGTCACGTCTCCTCCCGCTCGCCGCTGCGCCGTCGCCGCTGCGACGCGGCAGCTGTGAACACGCGTTCGCGGTCAGTCGGTTACCGCCTGCCCTGTGCATTTACTGACTGATAATCATCCCTCAGATCGTTTTTCGCGCTCACAGACACAGGCCTACTATGTGGTACGCAATATATCTCACCTGTATTCTTGTGCATGCTGTATGTACGCAGGGCGATAAGAGCGTTATTAAGAATTCTGGGGGCGATCCCACGCGCGCTTTCGATTTAAGAAATAATGTGAAATACAAAAGCGATGCGGCGGCGTCTCTCAGTCAAGTCCGAGTGGAAAGAGCGAAAGCTGCTCTTGAGCGGGGACGGAGAACAGAGAGCCGCAGTTGTCAGATCCAGGAAAGATGAAGGCGCGTTCGACCTTGTGGGTGTCAGCCAAACGCGGGGCAGATGTGGCGATAGGTCTTCGCTCCGTCTTGACTCAGACAGCTTTTTTTTTTAAAAGAGAAGGATCAAGTCGAGCACGACGCCGAGATTTTGAGGAACACGGGCGCCCGAAGAGCCAGGGAAGCGCTTTCGGTGTCTTTTGCTGTTGCTGGGCTGCAGATGGTTTTAAATAATATTGATAATAAAGAGTAACAGCAGGGATACGGACGGCTACGTGCAAAGAGGAGAAGCTTAAAAATCAATTCCATATGTTAGAGGAAGCCAGCGCAGAGCAGCTATAAAACCTGGACCAATGGGCTCTCTCTCCCTCTCCTCTTGGTTCTGGGTAATAGCCGAGCTCTTCTGACACGGTTGCTCACAACCTGATCCTTGAGACGGTTCACAAGTGCAACGTGGTCTGTCTGAAGCCACATCTGCGTGGACAAGGGGGGGAAAAAAAAAAAAACGACCACTGCATTCATTCTGCGCATGAAGATGTTCTGTGCGTGGAACGAAAACCTGATGGCGTTTTATTTAAACGCGTGTTTATGTAAAAACAAAAAAAACCAACATTATAAGGTGTCATTTCCAGCACGAAAAAGCTCCGCGACGCGGCCGCCTCCGCGTGCCACGAGAGCGTCGTAACAGCACAGCGGCGCTGCGCCGCCCGGAACCAGACATGACTCGGACGCGATGGCCTCCCTCTGCGATCTGTCGCCGGTTGCCAAGAATAACATCGCTTCCCCCGTGCTCTGCCCTCCACCATAATAGCCCCCATTACAGCGGCTCGTAAAGCTCAATATTTCACCATGGCAACAGCAGACGTATAGGCATGCCTGGCGGTCGGTGATCTGTGCCTCCCGCGGCGGCAAACGTCGCAGGCAGTGCAACTGGGATTAAAATATTCAAATGTCTTTGGCCATGTGAGGTTTGCCGCGGCGGCGTGAGGGGAATGAGAGCGCGTGGGGTTTTTTTGGTTGCGAGTCTGTGTACCTGTGGGGGGGGCTCTTTTATTCATGATGTCAAGCCACGACCACCAGCATCAATGGTGCGTTTGTGAGTGCGTTCCTTTGTGTTATCACTTTAAATGCTGATTCATTTCAGCCAAAGGAGGCTTGTTAATCTCAACTCGAGCCAACTTCCATCTTTTCACATTAAGCATTCCGGTGGCGGAGGCCGTCCTGTGTGTTTGTGTGGACAAACAGCCTCTGCAGCCTGAGCCTGCGCACGAACTTGAAGGCGCCGGGTGGTTGGCCTCCAGCGTTCATTCGGAATTCATGAATTCAGCGAGACCCGGCACGCACGCGCGCGCGGAGCCAAACATTGGAAAAATAATGTTTGCATTCCACACGTGCTATACGCACACACACACGCACGCACGCACACGCGCCGAGAAAAAAAAGAAACTTGCCTGCACGCCGCGCGTCTGATCATACACCTCGCACACCTGCAGGAAGAAAGTAGCGTTTGGAGTCGACCTAACCGCGCACACATGCATGCTCTCACGTACAGTCTTCAGAGTCCCTGAATGATTCCTTTTTGACATTTACAGAATTTTTTTCTTTTTTTTTTTTACATTACTGCTGATCAATAGCGGGGTTCATGCTGGGCTGTAGCTCTCTCTCCTGCCGACAGCCTGATCGATATGAATGGTAACCATTAAAATCAGTATTGCAGATGCAGAGTAGATATATGGTATATATACTGTATATATATATATATGCAGGACACAGCATCACGTCACGGTCATTAAAGATGATAGTAAGACTCGGTACAACCTGGGGGAGTCATATTGTGTGACATTTTAATAACAGTGTGGCCCACATTATCCTTGTCTTCCTCCTCCGATGTTTTCATTTCTCCTCCTCCGGTTCCCACTCCTCCGACATGATTTATTAAACGCCGCTCTGCGTGTGTTCCTTTGTATTTTAAATTAGCGTGTTGCATACGTGTTTACTTGATGGCTGGCTGGCTGGCTGGCTGGCGCGGCAGAATCCCACGAGCCGATTGGCTTCCCTCCGCGGACACAGTTGCGAACGCGCAGACAGAGTCGCGCCGCTGCCCAGCGGCGTCCACTTTAAGGCCCGGCCTGTTGCTCCTGCGTCGCATCAATGTGTGCGGCAGTGTGTGAGTGTGTGTGTGTGTGTGTGTGTTTGTTTGGCATTAACGCTGGTCTCAGGTGCACCTGCACTTACAGCCTTGCAATCAGCTCAACCCGGGACGTGTGCTAATGTCTGAGGCTTTTTTCGGAAGTGGTGAAATAATAAAGACGGTCTGAGTTTTTTTTTTTAATTTTTATTTACAGAAAACCATGGACTGGATTAAAGTGATATTTCACTTCGGGAAATCATTTCAAATTACTTTATAACTGTGGGCAGCAAAGCTTAAAATGAGCTGGGTGGATGAGTGGTTAAAAACCAAACGATCAGAGGTTCGTCTGCGCACATTTTGGCCCCGCGTGCAGCTGTCAGACGGTTCGCCTGACTGGCGGCGGCGTGCCGTCGCGTCGCGGAATATATTTAGGGTGTCTGTCAAAAAAAAGACAGACAGACAGAGGCGAACAAACCGGGCAGGTGGCGGTACAAAGAGGTGGCAGGCGGAATCACTGTAATATATAATATAATTATGCGCCATTACGCGAAAAGCCCCACATTTAGTTCATTAAAGCCCCGCCACCATCTGAGGGCAGCGCGACGCAGACAGCGTGTCAACAAATTACACACAAATGACACCGGACTGCTACAACCTAACCCCACACACATATATAATGACACAAACATCAGACTGCTCCATTATGACTCAATATTCTGTTGCGGAAGTGGGACGTGCCAGATTACTGCAGCTCCTCAATCCCGTGTGCCACTGCTTCCATTTAATGTTTTATTGCATATAAGTGCATTATGGTGCAAATGCTGTCGTGTCCCATTTTTACGATGAGCATGAGCATGAGCATTTACGACAAAAGACAGATGCGGAAACAAGAAATAAAACTGAAACGGAATTGATTCGGTCACGTAAACCGTCAATATTTTTAATTTTTTTTTTATTTCTATCATCGGCGTACCAGACCCACAATCAATATGCCTGTGGCTGCAGAGCGGAGCCGCCGCGCGTTCAGATCGCGGCGCCCTGCAGCAGGGCGGACAACAATGCAATTTCCTGGAGAGGCCTCCCCCTGTTCTTTGAGCTGCTCCGGAGTAACGAGATCCATCGACGCGACTTTATTCATCGCGCACCCTCCGATTTGGCGTTCCATCTCCGCCGCTTCCCGCCGCTGCCCCCGCGTGAATCGATAAGGTGTGCTCGGAGACGCCCACGCGCTTTGTGCACCCGGGGACCCGCAGCTCTGCGTTCGCTCGGCGCGCCTGCGCGGTTAAAAAAAAAATGTTCTGATGTAACACCCCGTAGGTAATTTGAGCCGAACCCAACAGGTTAGATGTGAAATCCTCTGCCGCAGCTTACTTTGCTGCCGTTTCGGTGTCTGGCTCCACGCTGGTTCCTAAGCACGCTCTCACCGTTTTTTTTTTTTTAGATTATTCTCACATAACTCACTGTGCAGTTGCGTCAATTAGTGTAAGCATAAGACCCCGCAACAAAGACTTTGCATAAATTTGTATACAGCAGCATACAGTATTATCTCCTTGCAAGCTTTTTGGGTTTGCGTTTATGGACGTCGCATACTTTGGCATTTGTACGCCCTTGCCCCCCCCCTTCAGCTGATTTATCAGCACGGTGCCTGCAACAATAATCTTCGCTTGTGGCTGTAAAACTTTTCCGAAGCTATTTGTCTCCAACTCCAATCGGTGAACCACAGTTACATTTTCCGCTGGCCCTACGAAACAACAAAGCACCTTCAAGGATCCTTGAAGGAATGAGGGCAGCGACCGAGAGCCTTCGGGCTGGGAACAGCATTACTGTTACTGTGCCGCCATGTACTCGATCTGGCCTCTCCCTGAACAACCCGCTCCGCTCCTCAGGCCACTCATTTTCCGAGCCGGGGTTTGTGTCGATATTGACCTCCCACAGGTACGCCGCTCTCCTTTCATTCATCCGCCCCCCCCCCCTTCGCCCCGCAGGAGCGAAAACGAGGCGGCACTTCCTCGGTGACCTCCGTGCTGTCAGTCAGAGCCGCGGCGGGCGCGTTTGTTTGGGAGCGGGCCTCCGTTACCTCCGTTAGGTACAAATATGCAAGTGATTCTTCATTCTTCATTCTCCACGGCTGTTTGAATTTAAAAGACTTTGACATATATGATGAAGCGTGCATTAGGGCGCACGGCGCATCATTTTAACACGGCCTTTGTGCATCGCCGGCACATCCTGAAAATTTGCAGCTCGTTGCGGCTCGGCGGATGTTTAATTCATAAAGGGGGGGGATTGAATTATCGAACAATTCTTCTCGCGGACTAGAAGCGCTCTTTGATGGGAAGCTTGTGTCTAGACTAATAAAATATATATATATATATACCCGGGAACACCAAATGTCACATGTGCGCGCTGGAGAGTTGCCTCGCGTCCGCAGCCTTGTGTTTTGAACGCTGCATGCTCCTCTTTGTCAGAGGCGGCTACATTTGTCATTTTATGATGGCGGCTCAAGTAGCCATTCCTGCAAAACGGGCGAGAGACGGGTGCGTTTTGCGACGGCTTCCCCTTTAAGAGAATTAAGTTTTCTCTGTGTCACCGCGAAGGAAAAAGGCGTTTGTGTGGACTTGCATATCTTCCCACTAAATCTAATAACGTCGAAAGCCAACGCAGCACATTCGCACGCTGCGCATATTTGGTGCAGAACAATGTAAACCTGCAGATCTGATCTGCAAACTGCAAACTGCTGACGTGTATATTGCTCAGCGAAGTTGTTCCCTTCTCGCCGAACGCTGGATGCAGCATGTTTTGTTGATGAAGCCTGCTGCGTTGCTCCCAGCGCACTTTTTTTTTTTTTTTTTTTTGCTCTATGACATACTAACTACCGCACACCGCTACGGCAGCTATTAGAGTTTTATGTATGCGCGCACTTAGGGATACCAAATCACTTTTTGGCTCTCCGCTACTGTTATGACCTCCAGCTTCATGAATTATGAAAGGTAAAAACAAGCTGTGGTGTCACGTCCGTCTCAGCGACCTATTAGTGCACGGTCATTTTATATATAATCACTTGCAGACAGCATTATATCTCACTGATGAACCCGCCACTTCTGTTCATGAAATATACATATATACACAAAGATAATTAACGTTCTATGCCCTTGAAATGCGGTTCACAGACGCTTTTTTTTTTTTGGGAGCCGAGCCGAATGAGCGAGGAGGGCTTTCGGGTGTTTCACTGCAGGGGAACCACGGCACCAAAAAGACACTTTAGAGGCGACGCGGCGTGAAAAAAAAAAAAAACACACACCAAAGGCAGCGGAGGAGCCCAAAAAGTTCCCACAAAGACTTCGAACCTCATTAACAAGTGGAATCTTTCGCCTTCCGAGTTCCTAAACCAAGATGTCAGATGGTGAGAAGGTTTAATATGCATGAAGGTGACAGCAACATTGCACAAAGTCATTTGGAAAGATAAAAAAGAATATTTGCATGAAAAAAAACACATTTTCATGCAATTTCCCTCTTATTTCTCCCTCATCTCCACGCTAACTCCACGCCAACTTATCAGCTGTTTCTTCTCAGCTAACCGCCGCTGACGTAGCATGCATACAGAGCGGCTAGCATCGCAAAATTACAAAAAAAAGCAAGACAATCACTACGTGTGCATGTGACAAATACTACAAGCAAAAAAACCCATGAGAAAATGATGGGAAAACAGCAACAATCTGACAAGTAGTTACGTAATGGACAGCTGCCCGCTTCCGAGCAAAGTATTAAAAAATTATAAAATTAAGTAGAGAGAGAAATTTGCAATGGGAAGCGTGGTCCCCTGGTTCACAGATTTAATGGGCCCCACACTGTGCATTTGATCTTCTCTAATTTCAGAAAAACCCATGAAGTTACTTAGTCAAAGTTACGCTCTTGGGCACTGGAGAGATCTCCAGCTTTCCCCTGGTTTAAGGCTGGAAACGTCTAATAGATGAAAAGCCGAAGCACGGCTAGCGCTTTTACATCTGGCACGCTGATCTGCATTAAACTGCCTGATTTCTGCCAATGTTTACTTTTCATCCTCGTAAAAAAAAAATCATCTGATCCCAAAAATTGCTTTCGGCGGCCGAGCCAGAAAGGTGCAACGTATGTCGCCGCCGCCGGCGCTTGCTCGTGTGTGTGTGTCCACGTAAACAGTGTTAAATTGAATCTGTCGTATCACGTAATAATACAGTTGTAATGCTGTGCATGTGTAAGAACAAACAAAAAAGCAATGAGGTAATATTATTCAAACAAGGAAAGATTCAGCATCTTATTCGGGAACAATTAAACTGGGTGGGGGCCTGGCGGCCTGGCTGCAGGGTGCACCTCAAAGCTTCTCCAGGCCCCTTCATATTCTACAGTAACATTTTATCTGCAAGTAACAGACGTGTGAGATTTTAGAAGTCCGCCAAGGCTGCCTAAGGGAGGTTTGTCTGCCCCAACTTATTGGCCAAATACGGAGGAAAGGGGGGAAAAAAAACCCGTCAGCCAACTCTGATATCAATCTGGGGTTGCATTTCCCTGAGAAAGACCAGCTTTCCTTGGAGTCATCCTCTCATTTATTACATTTTTGCGAACCCATTCCACCTCCCCGCCCCGGTGGGCACCTGCAGACAGCTCCGGCGTGGCGTCTTCTCCCGTGTGTCGTTGTCGTCTGGTGCGACTCTGTTATTGCAATGTGTTTCCTGTCTTTAGTTTTACCGCCTCAGCCGGCCTTCCCGAAGTTTAATCCCGCAGCTCGGTTCTTCCTCTTATCCGGTTTCTTGCCTCCATCCTCGCTCACTTTCACCTCATCCCCGCATAACCCCCCCCCTTTTTTTTTTTTTTTTACCGTGCGTGTTGTCTCACCTCTCCTCAGAGCTAAATTAAACGGTGGAAAGGAGGGACGGCGTTGGGGGGCAAGTCTCTGTATCCTCTCTCATCCGCTTCTTCTCTCCCCCCAATCCCTCATTTTACTATTTCACCTCGCTCTTAGCCGCCCCTAGCTTTGACCTCTTTTTCCGCAAAGCTCCCGACAGCCTCCACCTGCTCCGCTGTTTCTTTTTTCCTCCGCGCCTCGTTTTTTTTTTTTTTTTTTACACATCTCCAGAGCTACGGCGTGTTCGCGGTGGGAGCTGCTCTGATTCCATCTCCCAAATAAATGACTGCGAGGAGATAAAGAGAAGGGAAAGGCGGAACGATTGTGCGGGTGGAGTGGGGGCTCTCGTTCCTCGGAGATAAGCGAGCGCACTCGAGGTGCGTGCGCGCGCGTGTGTGTTTGTGAGTTTAGGGGACTCCTGAGGGCACCGCGACGCGTCACCTTATCAGCCACCGACACTCAGGCTTCGCTGAGGACCACCCCTCTCGCTGCTTCTTCCTCTGCGATAGGCCGCTCTCCCTTCCGGGCTCCCTCTCAGACAGCCAAAAGGAAATCATGTGTGGGGATCATATCGCCATCAACCTGTAAACTCCCCGATGCGAAAGCGATGCACGTCGCATTTTCGACGGGAAGAAAATATTCACCCGTGTGCGCTGAAGCCCCTCGAAGCGGAGCTGCGCCGCACGGGTCAGCAGCTTCGCTGAATTTCGGATTAATCTGCCATGAATGAATAATCGCCTTTTTTCTTCA
Source organism: Psettodes erumei (assembly GCA_016785225.1). Taxonomy (NCBI): domain Eukaryota; kingdom Metazoa; phylum Chordata; class Actinopteri; order Pleuronectiformes; family Psettodidae; genus Psettodes; species Psettodes erumei. The sequence continues at coordinate 774,932 of JAFBJZ010000882.1, read as the reverse complement.
AGAGAATCCGACTTGCTTTTTTCATAAAAAGAAGCCTGACGTGAATAATGGATCCCCGTGTGGCATCTTCTCCTCGCCAGACACTCAGCTGCCCCCCCCCCAACCCACCCACACACACACACACACACACACAAGCTCGTCCCAGCTCCCCAAAGTTCCTCGCTCGCGTTGCCGTAACGGCTTTGTAATTAGGACCAACAGCTGCGATTCCTGACACAACCAGGCAGCGTGACACAGCCAATCAGATCCCTCACACTTCCCTTCACCCGCTCACTTCACAGTCTGCTGCCGGCACTCCCCCCCCCGCCCCCTCTCTTACCATTTGAGACAAATCAGGACTGGAAGACGCGGGGCTTAATGTTTTGTTCTTCTCCGCGTTGTTGTTCCGCCTCTGCGCCTATCCCGTTCCAGAGGCAGCCCTCCTCTTCTTCGGCGCTACAGCCGACTGAATATTTAGTTATGTACTCGAGGGGATGCGCAACGTGGCCCGCGGTGAAAACAGGTGAGGCTGCGGGTTTGTGCGGGAGACCTTGCAGGATGTGCAAGGTTGACGGACCCGTTCTTTTGCGTTTTTAATTAGGGAGAGAGAGAAAGGGAATGGTTCCTAATGCCCCTGTTTGTGGAAAGCGGTTAAAAAAAAATGTGTTCATGCTTCAGCCCTGAATAAACACCGCATGAAGCAAAACGAGTAAATACGGCAACACGCGTTCACTCCCCCTTGGAGAACTGGTACGATCAAAACGGGCAGCGGCCGTTTTACGAATATCTGCGTTTGACGGCAATTCATTCAGCAGGTGTTGAGACAGAGCGTCAGACCGACGCCACCACCCCCACGTCTGTTCATCTCGGCATCTGTTAAAGAACATCTTTTGGCACTTTCCTCTTTTTTCATCTGACTAATGGCTTCATAAATGATTAAGGAGCCATTTACACACGATTTTTTTTTCTTAGATCAGTAATAAGCCATAATGGGACAACTTTTCACCAGGCGCTTGTTTATCCTCTTGCTTTATATTTTTAGATGGCTCTTTAATTAATCAGGTAGACCACCCTCGCCATCGGATTATTTAGCGTATGCTATGCCAGAGTCGGCATTTACAAAGTGTCGGCCCAGCAAATGTTTCAACAACATCTGAGCCGAAAACGAGCATCAGGCTGCAAAAGTTTGCTCGTTTTGTCCGACGCAACGCGTCGTGTCGCCGAGGACGACAGCCCACGCAACATCTGAGGGACGCCTGGCGAGTCGTGACTTCCCCAAACAAACAAGCAAGATCTGGGCCTCCTCTGCCCTCACTCGACGACCCCGCGACTTTAACTCGCAGCAACGCAAAGATCCTCCTGCGCTCACAACTTCACACATGACAAGCGGGAGCGACGCACGCCTGCGCCGTGGAGCGGAGCAGAGGGATTGGTCACTGGGCAGCTGCAGCTCCATCTCGGTCCGACCAACATGTGGTAATGCTGCGAGTCTTATCTCGGCTTTACCCGCGGGAAAAGGGCCGAATTTATCTGGAAGAAATGGGTTTATTAACAACAGCTGAACACTTGATGGATTAACAAAAGTGTCTACGCCTTATAACTGACCTTAAAACAGGAATAAATTATTTATTCCCCACGAATGAAATCAGAAGCTGCAACTTTAAATGTAGAAAAAGCCGTGCTGTGATAGAAGACTCGAGCTGAGCACATTTACTCGTTAATTGTGGAAGATCTGTTCCAGGAATTGAAGGCTCCCACACGGTGACATTTTCAACTACTTATTCTCCGAGAAGAAGGAAGACAAATTAGGCGTTTAAGGTTAATGGCGCGCAGTCATAATAGCGGCTCTAAAAGCGAGTAAAAGCAGCGGGGGCTTTTCTCATAAAGATATCTGTCCAAAAATCCCGTCAAGGTCAACCCGCAGCTTGTCGTGAGTCTGCCTCGTGTCTCTCCTCGGCACGTTGGCGGCGTTTCCTCCACGCGTTCTCTCGGGGCGAGTGCAGGGAAGCGGCGACCTCCGCGCGGCTTTTCTCTCCGCGGCCCAACACACTCTCCTGTCTCGTCCCGGTGGATGCGGGAGAGCTCGCTGCCGCAGTGTAACCAGGCCGTTTTATTCGACTTTATCTCTCTGCTCGCGCACGGGAGGAATAATAAGTAGAATGGATGTGCTCGCAGGTAAATAGCGCAAAATTACACCGCGATGGCGGCCGTCGTGAGAAAATACCGCGGCTCCTCTCGTCTGCTTTGGAATAGCAATTGCATTAATACATTATTTACCCTATGTGTTGCACAGAAGGCAGGAAACCTCCTATAAACCACCATCGCAGCAGCTATAGGTAGCAATCTCATAGATTTTCCTTTAAATAAGAGTCTCTTCAGTTACTATAATTTGAAGACTGAGCTGACACAATGGTGACTGATGAAAGAATGAAGCATTAATTTGCTTCTAATGCAGATGAAGTCATCGTTACGACTGCAACGTGACCGGTTGACGGAGGCGCGCGACTGCGAGGCAGCGATTCCAGCCAGTTGTTAAATCACTGAAAAATGCTACTGGCTGCATTATTGTGTCTATATGTATTCGCACCTACAGCCCCTCATTCGCCTCTCTGTTTGGCTCTCCATTAAACAGAGAAAGGCCAATTATCTCCACCAGCATTGCTGAGGAGGGACCCCACGAGAGAGCGAGTGGGGGCGGGGGCTGTTAACAATTATCCAACCGAATTTGATCCATTTCCTCGGAAGAATTTGGCAGCCGGCGCGTGCACTGCGCCTGCACCATGTGAAGAGAAACTCTTTCTGCTGCTCATCTCCTTCTTGGATCGAAGATCCTGTTGACTGTGGGGAGGTGGGGGAGACAGAAAGCAAAAAAGTGTGTGTGTTTGGGGGGGGGGGTGACTTTTTCTAACCTTGGGCACGTCATGTTCGCATCGCATGCGAAGCCGCGCACCGCTGTCCCATCAGCGGCGGTTTGAGTGGCGTGAAACAGAGATTAAAAGCGAGCGCGAGTCGGCGGGAAGAGACGCGCGGCGCAAATAGATTAAATCCAAGGACGCGGCTGCTCCGTTCCGTTTTGTTTTGTCACCCTTCAGTTCCCTCGCCGGGTTAGGGCGGCTACATGGAGAAAGGCGCGTTCGGTCGCCTCCGTGGTACACGTGACGGTCACGTGTCCGTTCATTAGCGAGCTCCAATTAAGCGCACTGCGCTGCAAACAAACCCCCGCGCCCCGATTGATTTCAGCACAAAAGAAACAATCAGCGGCCCATCGACGCGGGGAAGCGTTGGCTTTATTATCAGCAGGCGGAGCGATGCAGTAACTGGGGTGATGGCGGGTCAGTGCAGGATTCTTAATGAGGCTCTTGGCTCTGGGGACAAGGTGTCCTCTCAAGGATTGACACGCATGGACCACCATGGTTTTTTTTTCTTTCAAGCTGTCAAGCTGAAACAGAAGATATCTGTTAAAAAAAAAAAAAAATCACGTAACCCAATGTAACCCTGTTTGATATTCCATTGAGAGGAATGCGAGGTTTCTACAAACTACACCACACAAAGCGCAAAACAAGGACAGACAGGGTTTCACTGCTGACAGGATGATATTAATGATTTAGCTTTCACGTGAAAGTTTTCAAAGTCGGCGCAACCTCGACCAAAAATACATTTGTGAAAAGAGATCTCTATTTTAGGCTAGGCGTTTGTATTGCTTACTTTATTTGATCAAATTTACAGTGACCAAAACAAAACCAAAAATCAAGTCGGTACTGGAAGTTCGATTCGATTGGCTCAATATTTGTGTGGGCGGGCACTTACGATTTCTCTCTCACATTCCCACCGTCACCAGTTTTTCTCCCAAGAACGGGCTCCGGCTGCCGAACACGGCGAGACGCGTTCCTCCGTCGTTTCGCGGCCTCCGGGGGCGCACACGGGTGCAGGACGTCTGAGGTGCGCCGTGAGAATGTGCGAGTGTCCCCTCCCTGTAGTCTAAGATATCCTCTATCTCTCTCCCCCATCCCATGCCGGCACATATCACACCGCTCCCTATAAAAAGACATGTAAATACTGAGTCGGACCACACGCCCATCTGAAATTCCATTTGAGATCATTTTCGATATCCAAAATAGCATTTTCCCCCAACTTTGCAGAGTATGTCAGCATTTTTTTTTTTATATCCACAATGACTTTTTTTTCCTCCGGCCCTGGCCACACGCAAGAAAATCATAAGAAAATGCCACGAAGTTGATCGAGGATTTTGTGGAAAGAGAGACAGAGAGAGAGAACGTGGTTCCATCTCCAGACACAAACAATGAACGAAAGGAAGAAACGCAATTATGGATATATATAAAAAATATTCATGCTGATGCTGATGCTGCTCTACTGTTGGATTTTTGGAAAATTGCACATGTACGTATCGAAAATGTCAGTTTTATTTGTCAAAAGGTATTTTTGGATATTGAAAATGACATTACAGATCTTTGGAATGGTTTTCCACCTCTATCTGAAATTAAAATCGTGACCGCTAACAGGAGCTGTCGATGTCTGAATTGTATTTGAACGAGAGAACGTTCATTCTGAATATCCAAAATGTAACTGTGGATATCTGGAACCGAAAGACCGGCACACGAGAACGGCAAAAGTGACGTCCTCGGGGGGGAAAAATGTCAGCGTGGGTATCTGAAAAGTTCACTTTGACTAGGAAGAATTGAATTATGGACACTTGCAATACATATCCGGTTGTAGCGATTAAATGTTTTTTTTAAAAAAAGAAAAGGGGGGCTTGCCATTGCACGCCGTGCTCTGTCGGCAGTCTATCCCATAAGTCCCACCTCTCCTGCAATATCAAAATGGAAATGATGGACAGGCAATCTATATGGAAATGGTATGCGGACCTATCAGCGCACTGTGCGCGGGGGGAACACGGGCATCCCTGGTCTTAATCTGTAGTTCCTGTTGCAAAACAATGCGCTCTGGACGGACATCGCTGTGCTTTTGTCTGGCTTTGATGCATTCATCAGCCTTAAGGGTTTTTATTTTGTTGTGTGTGTGTGTGTGTGTGTGTGTGTGTGTGTGTGTGTGTGTTTTTTTTTAAGGCAGACACAGGGAGGAACAAAACAGCACACTACATGGCAATTATTATTTGCACTGACTGATTCAAACAAGAGTCTGTATAAATAGAATCAACTATTTATTCCAGAGCCCCGACTGCCGACCTAACTTGCATTGTTCGGGGAGAAACCAGACACGAACGCGCTTCATCTCGACGCACAGCGTTCGGATGTAGCGATTTAGGGAGTGTTTGGCGAAACCAGGCGAGGTGATTGCGCTCCCGCAGGTGAGCGACCGGGGAGATAAATTGAAATACAGCTCGAGGATATACGGGCGCTGATCAGCGGGCCACGACTCGCGCAGCGCGACGGATAATTAAAACGCGCTCCGGGCTTCATCGCGCTACCTGTCAGACAGAAGGCTTTTGCAATATGCCCCAACTATGTCACGCGCTGACTGTGTTAATCTACACCTATTTCCGCGAATCGAAAATATAGTCCTCATATTTTCAGGAGAACAAAATAAGCAGTGCACAGGAGCGACGGAAACGCGAGCTAAACTGAATCCCGAGGGCGCCGAAGTGCTTCTGCGGTGTCACCGGGAAATCAACGTGATAAAGAGTTCTTCTCCCCCCCCCGACTTACGTAACCCACTCCCGCCCACAGACCTTCCACACGGAGGGCTTTATTGCACTCACTTTTAAATAAAGCCACGCAGCGTCGGTTCTGACGGAAAGAAAAGGTGAAATTACGGTCGTGGGGGGGGGCGGGGTTAGGCAGTGAGGTAGGTCGCAGGAAAGAAAGTAAATTGCGACACGCACACAGAGGGCTGATTGGAGCCTGTTCGTTCTTGATACCTTCAACACGCCGCTGGGGCCGCGCGCCGCTCCAAAGTCCGCCGAAGTGTTGTTTCTCCCCTCCTCCGAGACCCGGCTCTGCCGCCCGCCTCCTTGACACGCCGGTTTCGAAAAGGTCAGGGCGGACCCCGGAGTGCCGCTTCCTTACGGGCTAGACCGTGGGGGGGGGGGCCTGAAGACGTAGCGGAGGGTCCCATGTGAGTTTCTGGCGCTATCGAACGGTCAGGCTCAGACAGGGTAGCCAGATCAAACGCGGCTAACGCGGCTAAGGTCAACCGGGGTGGCCGACGAGCTTTGGGGTGAGGCTCGAAAAAGCAACCGGCTGGACGGAGCTTTATATGGAGGGATCCGTTCCAAGCTTCCACTGAAGGTAACGTGCTTTTTCGGGCAGGACTTTTTTTGCACGTCGGGATCGCGTAGCATTTAAAAAATGAAGCGCCCAGTTCCCCCGACAGCTTCTGCGTATGATGAGCTCCATTCCTAACAATCGTAAGCACACGGAATGGCAGCAAAAGGACGGCGTCGCATGTCGCCCAGATGCTCGCGTAAATCCAAAGAAGTAAAATGAATTAATAAATAAAGATTTAGATTGAAGCGGGATGGAAATTGGGTTTCAACTGCGCTCTTGTGTGAGATGTTCCTGTCTGGAAGGGATATAAAAGAACCGGAGGACAATTTAGAATTCAACAGTAATCACAGAATGAAATCTATTTAGACTCGCACATATGGGCTGTATTGTTTCCATAGCAACAGGTCATTCTGCCAGAAGAGAGGGGGCATCGAAAGTGGTTAAACCTCCGACAAACTTCATTTCCTCGTAGTTCCCCTCTTTTCCCATGCCGACAACAGTTTCCCTCTCTCTCTCTCTCTCTCTCTCGACTTCAATCTACTGCCTCTCCCTCTCTCTTATCTCTCTTCTTCTTTCTGAAACAACACACACATCTGCGCCGAGTGTCTCCTGCTTGATCTTATCTCAAACGGCTCATCTTGAGCCCCGTTTGCCTTCAGATCCGACTCCGCTGAGTCTTTGTTCTCTCTCCTTTTTTTTTTTTTTTTTCCCTTTGCTTCGCTCTCTTCACCGCTGACCGGGTAATCAAAACTCTCCTGGTATTTCCTGGCTTTCAGGGACAGCAGTGGAGAGGAAAAAAAAAAAAAAAAAGTTGCTTTGTAACAACAGAGTCAGTAATGAGGACCTTGTTTTTCGTTCTGACCGGCGAGCCTCCCTTTAAAAGTAAAGCAGTCAAGGGTCATATCTCTCAGCTAAGTCAGTCCCCTTAATGAGCGGAGTGGAAACCAACCATCCGCCGCTGTTTGCTTCCAAAATGGTTCAGCAACCAATTATTTATGTCGCCTGAACTTTCGCTGAACCACGGTACGGGGGGGGGAGGCAGTGCATCAATTTGCTCCTTTCTGTGCACTGTAGGCTGGGAACGACAGGTGTGCAGGTACAGGTTGCTCGGCCGACGCGAGAAAATCTTTCTCACAGAGAGACCGGACGAGGTCATCGGCGACATCCTCTGCCGACGGCAACCGTTAACGCACGTACATGTACGGTACACGCCCCGTCAAATGAGGTGGGTGTCCAGCTGCCTGTCGCTTTGCCAATTTGGCAAATTCGAAAAAAAATATGTACAAGTGAGGTGAAAAAGTTGGCGTGAACAGACAGAAATTGAATGAAGAGATGACGGAGGTGACGAGGAAGCTGTAACATTCCCCAATGAAATGCGCGAAACGGAAGGAGAAATGCCACATTTCCATCGTGTTTCCTTCTTCTTCTTCTTTTTTTTTCTCTGTTGCACCCTCCTTTACCGGATCAACCGGAGAATTAGCGGCGGCCGTCATTCACACCGCAGCGACAGGCGTAAACACGCATTAATACACATTTGCTCTCGCTGATTAATTTGCGCAACGTTTGGACGGAAACCCACTTGCTGACATTCCCGACTTGATTGCGGCCGAGAACCTTTGCCAAAACGCCGTCACCCTGTCTCTCAAACTCTCTCTCTGTGTTATTATGTTATCAACAAAAACGCCACAGAGGAAAAAGAGACAGTGCCGCAGGGAAACACAATTAAAAAGATGTGTGTCGACTCAGTGGGTCTCCAGACGACGAGCTAATGGACTCCGCGAGCTGACAGAGCCGGGGCCGCTATCTGTCCGCACGCGGTGTGTCGGCAACATCCTTGTCACGACCCCAGTTTTTTTTTTTTTTTTACGAAAGAATAGAATTGTATATCACTTTAAGTCTTCTTTTTCTCTCTCTTTTGTACATCAAGCGTCTTGAGTCCAGTGTTGTGCCCACACAGGAGAGGATTACTGTAGGAAGTCCTGCGTGTGACTCAGCTGGGAGGTTGTGACCCCATTGTTGGCTCAAGAGATTGAGCCAGGATTTTTCTTTTTTTTTTTTCAAAACAGCAACCAACGAAATCAAGTGCATCTCTTGTTTTTCCAGGTTACGTAAACATTATACAACCGAGACTGGGGAGAGGATTTGCGTTCGGAAAACGCCGTACTTCACACGCACAATAGCAGCTGGGCCCGAAGCAAACGGAGGAGATGTTTGCTGTGTTTCCGTAGCAGCGGGGTCGGGAGCTTTTCTTCGCCATCTGCATCCAAGGCTCCTCACAGAAAGGCAGCCCGGCTGCGAACAGCATCGACTGTGCATTATAATATTCAAAGTTTATGCTGCGGATGCATCCACTCTCGCTTGTTGCTTATGCGGCTTGGCGCTGAAAAAAAAAACGGCCAACGCCGCGGTTTCCGAGGCTCGGCCTACAAGTGAGCAGTCAGTAGAAAGAAAAAAAAAAACACGAGAAGAGGAAAAAATCTGTTCCAGGCCTGTTTTTTTTTTTTTCTAAGCAGTACAACGAGAAAGGGCTTGATGAGAAAATGTATAATTGCTCGAAAGATGGCAGCGCAGACGTTCTCGCTCGCGGTTTTATATTTAGCATTTTGCAATCACGCTCGCTGCAGAACTTGAGATGGAATCCAGTTTTGATGAGCTGTGAAACACCTTTAATGTTCGTGCTGAACGCCGTTTCCGTTTCCACGCGACGCTGTCGAAAGCGGCTGTGTTGCTGCTGCACTAAACGCCCTCTGACACCGAGCCATGCCGCGTCGGGAACATGTACTGCCATTGTTCTTTTTTTTTTTTATAGACTCAACCATCAGATGGGGGGGAACCTAGTCCTTATATCACAAACCGCCGCATAAATAATTTCCAGTCCAACCCAAAAGTTTACAAGCTCAATTTCTCGCTCACGTCGAAGCTTTTGTTCTCTGGAACAGTGTGCTGTTGACTGTCAAAACAAAAAGGCTAATGAGGCTTGAGCGAGAGCGCGGTTCACTGGGAGATCAACCTTAGTTTGTCATATTTTCAACATGGAACACTGGAACATGTCTCGCTGTAATCCCCAGACGCAAAAAGCCCCGTAGTCCAGTGCTGTAGCGTACTGCAGCTGAGGTGTGCGTGCGTGCGTGTAATAAATTACTTATCTCATTAGAATAAAAGAGCCAATCTAAAAAGTAAAGGTCTTTGACTTTTAAAAGGAAAGAAAATGCTGCTGTGGGGGGTGAGGAGAAAGTGGTACAAGACTGGTAAAAGGGCTACTGAAAGAGAAATAACCGTGATTCGGACGATTCCCATCCTCCTTGGAAAGCACGGCATGCTGAAGAGACGCGGCCCTATAAGAGCATCAGCCCCTTTTATCCGCGGCACAAGAAAACATCAGAAAAGTGGGCTTTAATCTTTAATTGCAACACTTTTGTCAGATTCAAATCTCAGCTGGCAGGAAAAACAGAGAGGAAAAAAAAAAGTTTGCACTGTTTGACAAAGGCCCCCACTGTATCTGGTATAATGAGGCAGCATAAAATCCAGCCTCCTACCCCCATTTTCGTTTTCTTTACACTGGAGGATTCTGAGCTGCGGGAGCACAGCAAAGAAAATCCTTTCAGAGAGGAGGCTTTCATGTGGACGTGCTGGGGCTAAAATTAAGGTTTGCTTTTCCTCCGCCGTCCGTGCGGCTGATGCGGTTGACAATGCGTCTCCGGCTCCGCCTCTCGGCGAGTCGGCTCGTCGCTCTCCCCCTCGCTCACCTTTCCCGCCCGACTCTGAATTATGGGGGAAAAGAGAGGAGGCCGGCGGGACCGGAGAAGCGTTTTGGAAATGTGACGCCACTCCATCAAAACGGTGGAAATGCGGCACAATGCGGGGTCCTGCGCTGTGTGCAGCGGGGGAAGAACAGACTCGAGATATTTATAGCGAGACGTGCGTGTGTGATTGCGTACTAATGAGCCCAGATCTGCACTGGTGGACGGACAACCTGCCACCGGGGGCTAAAGTGCACTTTGATTCCCCTTAATCTGCCGCTTCCTTCTGCGGCATGCCCGGTTAAATTGATTATTAGAAATCCTGGAGGACTATTCCCTCTGTCTCTCAGTCCTGCTGCGAGCCCCTTCTGACACCCGGCCCATCCTGACAGATCTCGCGTTGCTTCGAATTACAGGAAGGAAGCAGCTTACAATCAACGCGGCCCTACGACCAACTGTGTCTGTTTGTAATTGGTTGCCACGGCGGAGGTAGGAAGGAGCGCCAATCGTGTCCTGCCGTTGTGCAGCAGGATGCGCATCGTGCAGACTGTCATCCTTTTACAAGTGAATGAATGTTTCTCAACGTTCCGTTACGATCTTGTGTCATCTGCATAAGGTCGATTTTCTTTCTAACTTACTCATTCTGGTTCCCTTCATTGTGTTCATCGTATCGCGTCGGATCAATAAAGACCCACTGTATCGGGGGGAAAAAAACTGTCCAAGCTAACAAGCGTGCTGGGTTTCACTTAACGAGCCATAACTGACAGCAAGCTAGAGAAAACGAGACACTTACCGTCTCATAACTGTCTGCAAACCCTGCCTCGTTTTCTTTTTTCGTGGGGAACTTTACACTGACTTAAATAAAAGTGAGCGGTGCGAGCGGCGGCGGCTTCCTCCGTTTTTCGGACTCGCCGTTCCCACGAAACGTCAGTCCTGTCAGGACAGTTTGCTGCTGGTCGGCGGCACGAACTCAAAGTTCACCCGAGATGCACGCTCAGAATGTTGGCGTGACACCTGAACGTCCTTTCTGCGGCCAGCCTTCGCTCGCCGGCTCGCTCGCTGCGGGCTGTCTGCTGGGATCTCGTCGAGACATCTGGCAGGCAAACGCGCGGTGAGCTGGCTAACGTAGCGGTAAAGGCTCGTCCGCGTGACAAAGCAACTCATCACAGCGACACAACACGAGTGTATCCATTTTCGTGCCGTACAGACCGTCGGCGTGGTAACGCGGTATTTCAAAAAGAAACTAATTCTATCGAGCACCAAATCCAGAAATCCGTAACTATCAGAGAGGGTATTAGCATCGCGTGCGCCCAGGGTGGTGCAGCAGCTGCCTCTGAACACGCTGAAATCGTTCTCCTTCTGTCTGGGTGGCACCGCTGCGGGCTGAGCGGCTGATGCATTGGCATTCCACCTCTGATGACGGCGAGGCAGCCGGAGGCGGCAGGAACCCCGAGTTGAAAGCAGGCGGGCGCCCCGCGCCAAGATTCGCCCCCTTCCCCGTGGGGCGCCGTAAATGTTTGCCTGAAAAATTAAGAATTCGTTTAAAAAGTGCTGTTGCAAAAGAAAAAAAAAAAAGCTCTCAGAACCAATTACCGCTGCTGTCTGAGATCCAGTCTCGGGGGGGTGGGGGAGGAAGAGGAGGGGGTGTCGTCTCCATGATTTTCTAATTTTAGATGCGTAATATGTCCCATCGGGCAGGTATTTTTGAAGAGCCTTGGGGAGGCACAGACAGGAGAATCCCTTTTTTTCCTCCATTTACGTCTTTTCGTTCGCTCCCCAGTCACAGCCTCCTCAGCTGCTTCATTGAATAATCATCTCAATCCGACGACCCCCGCCATGGCGCATTTCCCACCTATGCCGAAGTGCATTTCCATCACATTTGAGGTGCTTTGCTGATGCTTACATGCAATTTAGGCTGAGTGAGCTGAGTTCTCGGGGGGGGGTTCCGTCCGAAACGACCCCGGCCGTGCTTCATGTCGGCCGCATTTCCCGCATTTTCTTCAAGTTTATCTCTGCTGTTTTGTGCTGACAGAAAAAGTAATCTTGTTGCTTTATTTAAAAGCCAAATCGTTCCCGCACATCACACGACACCTTCGCTTCAAATGCCGTGCACATCAATTAATTTGCGTCGGCTGCGAATCGCCGATATCAAATCATGGTAAATAGCGTTTAAGAAGGCGGCAGAAATCGCTTCAGAAAAACAAACAAAAAGCTTACTTGTTCTTTTTCAAGTGCACTGACGAGGCTCCTGATAGCTGCTTTTCATCATATCCGACTCATTTAAAGTGAGGATATGAAAGGTTTATGTCCCCGCAGACACGAAACGAAAGAAAAAGCGCTGACGGGGGAGACCGGAAGGACGAACAGGTGCCGGCGATGAAGTACAACCAAATATCGCTCAGGTCGACCCGCTGTCGCCCAAACGACACTCACTTTTCTGTTGCAAACGGCGGCGGCGTCCCACATTTGGATTCAAACCCCCCCCACCAACAGAGTCGATATCCTCCTCCCCGGGCGAAGGCAGCACAATAGCGCACCTTGCACCAAATCCTGCCTCAGCACTGTCTCGGCGGCACGGCTTACACCTCCCCACAATGCACCCACAGAGCTGTCAGCGGCAGCCACCACGGGGGAATAAAAGATGAAAATGATTCATGTGATGTTGTGTTGCGCTCCTCAGTAAATCAGCCAGAACAAGTAAACAAATTTATGCTTCTTACATGACAGAGAGTGGGACTAGTGGGGGTGGGGGCTGTGAGTGAAGGCTTTTATTTTGTCTTTCAGGGGTGAGAAAGGGGTCTGATTTATAGGTCTGCTACTGGTCTGGCCGAGGCCAAGTGTGTGTGTGTGTGTGTGTGTGTGTGTGAGCGCGTGCGTTTTGATATACTGTATGTGCGAGGATTTATGTGCGTTTCATCCGCTACACTGTAACCTGACAGCTGGCCATCCAGCCCAAACTGACGGGCTCGGCCGTGATCGATGGAGGTTGGAGGTCTGTACCAATCAAAACGGACAGCGCGCACACACACACACACACACACACACATATATACACATACGCCTGGAGCCATCCATTCACATTCCGCATGACTCCACGGTATCTGCCACATGTGTCTCCCCCACTTCCGTATCGCTTCCCTTCCGCGACGCCACCAGAGCCGGCCATCAGATTCACTCCTACTGTAAATGACCTGCTGTCCCCGTTCAAACCACGGGCAGGAGGAAAGGAAAGCACCGCTCTCCCTCTTATATTTCCATTTAACGCTCCCACGCTTACAGTAGAGCAGCACCGACATGCTGGCACTTACTGCCCCCAGCTGGCCGCCGACGGAACCGCGCCACGCCGCGCCGCGCGCTGAGGCAGACGTGATTCATTCGGGCAGAGAAAAGGCGCGGGTGCCGTAATGTCAGCGCTCGCCCGGAGCAGAATCAGTGCCCTCCGCACGCGCTCATCCCTGCCTGATCCGCGCAAGATTAGATGAGCCCGCTGCAACAAAGCGACGCCAGCGCACGACATCGGTGCCATTAGTGGAGTGCCGCGTGCTGAAAAGTGGCACGGCAAACTTGGGGAAACAGGAGTGCAAATGTAACAGTGGTACTGAAAAATCTATGATTATTTCTGAATAATTCACGCTTCGGGGGGGGGCATGCAGGAACCCGAGCGGCTGCTGCGTTGCTTACAAATATTTTCATGCGTAAGACATATGGTGAAACATGCACAGCGGTTAAGAGTGTTTCCCAAGCGGAAAACAAATGTTCCTTCATGTGCAAAAATGAAAACAAACTTCCCACTCAGTTGGCATTTCTGTCAAGCAACGTTGGTTTGGACAGTTCCTTCCACTTCCTTTCTTTTTTCTTTTCTTTTTTTTTTTTTTTTTTAACCAGCGCTGAGGAAAGCAACGTTATTAAATCCTGCGTTGCTGCCGATATATGATTCTCGCAGTTGCAACACATGTAGCGTTTGCAAACGTACAACTCCTCATTAGCTGAGGGAGCGTAAGGCATGCATTATTCTTTACCCTGCGGCTAGGGTGTCAAGAGCGTGTGTGCGTGCGTGTGTGTGTGTGTGTGTGTGTGTGTGTGTGTGCGCGTGTGCATGCGTGTGTGTGGGAGGGAGGTCGTAATTAGCAATTATCGTAATTAGACTAAAGGTCGATGTTAACAAGACAGAGTATCTCATTTCTCACTAGTTATGAACACACACAGGATTCCTGCATGCATGCAGGCGCGCGCACACACACACACACACACACACAGACGCACACATTTATACGTACACAAAAAAAAGTGAGCTTGCATTTCCATTCCACAGGCGAGGTGAAGCTGCTCCTGACATTTTGCACCCAGCGCTTAAGCCCCCCTCCCCAACCTCCAGCACACACACACACACACACACACACACATCCATTCAACCAGTGCATCTCATTAATGCTGATAGCCAATTAACGCGAGCACGAATTACCAACCTTTTCCATTTCTCCTCCATACCACAAATGACCCCGCCGCGCTCGGCTACTTATCTTTATCCTCGCCGCCCGGAGAAGCGAGTGGGTTTATTTCTGCGCCCGGAGCCGGAGTTAATGCGGCAGCACTCATGAGGAGGAAGATGAATATAGTTGAGGTTCTGTTTATTGTCTTAAAGGGCACCACGAGTTACCTGGGGCATTCGTGAAGATTATATCAAGAAGGTGAACTACTCACCCATGAGGACTTACTGCCTGTCTGAACTTTTTTTCCCCCACCCCTTAATATTTTTGGAGACGGCGTCGACCCCCGCACGACGACCCCTGCGCCTCGTGTTTCAAAAAGTGCCGCGCAACGTGGAAAGCGTTGAGGACACGTGAAGACGGCGCGCTCCTGCACACTCTGTACGAGCGTAAGAAAAAAGCAGTGAAAAGCTCAACGCGGTCCACATATGCTTTGGCACGATTTCCATTCTCCCACGCGGGCGCAGACGGAGGCGGGGAGGACGCGCGCGGTCAAGGGAGAGGACGAGACATAGGGGCCGAACCTCGCGGCCGCAATCCATCGCCTCCCCAATTAACATTTGATTAGGGCATGGCGGCGCTCTGTATCGACATTTCATTAGTAGCAGAGTCAGTGTATCACTGTGGCAGTTATGTTAATGGCTTGGCTGGACCGGAGCCTCGCAGTCACACACCACAAAGTGAAAATCAGCTCCAGCAGCCAGCCAGGGACTCTAATGAAGATGTCCCTCCCCCCTCCCCCTCTCTTATTTTATCATGCAGAGAGGGGGCTGACATTCGAGCGTACGGGTTCGCCTTCTGGTTGGCTAGCATTGTCACATTTCCGCCCGGCAACTGTGCATTTCTTCTGAGAGTAAAAAAAAAAACCCTTGAAAAATATTGCCTAAACCTGCAGCGGGTCTCTTAAAAAGAAGCTGCGGATGCGGCCACGATGATACAAGTATCATCATCGTATACGCTGATATGGTAGCAAACAGTTCATTCATTCCGCGTCTCCAGCCGCCACGCTAATAAAACGTCTATTCCCTCCACGCATTCACGACTCCCTAAGCAATATACACTCAGTAAAGTACCATTTTGGATGGTTTTTTTTATAACTATTATTTCATGTCATCAAAAAACCCCAAACAATGAGCTGAAAGAAAAAGGAAAGAGAACGAAAAAAAAAAGCTCTACGCAGCTGAAGGGAAATGTCGGGAGATAAGTCTGTCCGGGTTCAACACAAGCGACCCCCGTCACGACGTCATTGGATCCATTGTTACCGCTAAGATATTGATAACAGCTGCTCCAGCAAAAGGCATCGGAAAAGAGAATAAACAGATCTGTCAATAGCTCCATTGCTCACATAACCATCAACCTGCGAAAGCGCCTTTCTTCTGTTCGCCACTTCATCTGAATCTTACCGAGCGTGAAAAGACCCGTGATTGCCGAATGCAGGCAACGGTGTAACGCCGCAGATTAGCTCGGATCGATGCCGACGGCGTTTCTCGGAACGGCATCAGGATCTCCTCCGGGTAAATACTAAGATGCGATCCGAGCGAAATCAAAATGAAGATATCTGGATTTGTGGACGTGAAAAAAAAGAAGAAAAAAAAAAAGATGGATGGTAGGAGGAGAGGGACAAAAGGAGGAGGGGCTATGACCTTTACTCTCAGCCCCGACGTGGTCGGGACATTACCCAGCAGGCCTCATTGAGCGGATTGATCCAGGTACACAGCTCTAGCAGAGATCAATACCTGTCTTAATATAGTCCATACTAAACACCGGCTTTTTAATGAGATACCAATGGCGGTTTTTCACCTCGCTTTGCCGAGTTTAAATGTCCATCATTGCCTTCCATCACGTCCATCACCTTGCGCGGCCGTTTCAACCGCGGGCGCCTCCGGACCCCTGCGAAAATACCGCGGTTAATATTTCAGTCCATTTGCTGGCAGCTAGAGGGTGTGAGGTGTTCTGTGATGTCCAATACCATTATCCAGCCTTTGTGCAATACTGAATGATGAATACCAAACTGGCTCTGGGGCCCCGTGTGCGTGAGCGATCCTGTGCTCTGCGCGTGCATACTGTATATATGAAGGATGAAAAAAAAAAAAATCCAAGATAGACGCCAGAGACCTCATCAGCACGTTGGACTGTTCTTATCTTCTATGTAACTATGATTTATTGCAATTACAAGAACCACGCATCCTGCTCTTTGTTATCTAAACACGTTGTCGGAGTTGTGCGACGCCGCTGCTCTGGAAGCTGTGCAGAGTTGTTTGACAGAGCGCCAATCAGCTAACAATGGCTCCCTCGTGTGGCGAAAAAGCCTCTCTACTCCCAACTCCGCCGCCGTCACGTTCCTTGCCCCCTGATTTGTCAGCCCGAGTTTTGCACGGAGCCCCCCGAGAGCCCAACCCCAACCGTCGTGCAAATACAACAGCAGCGCGGAGCGGAGCGGGCGAACGCAGCTGCGACCGCACGCACTCGTCGGTCGCGTTGCCCGCTGGCGCGCGGACGGGCCGATGACGGCGTCTCTGTTCACTGGCGTGTTTTTTCTCCGGCTCTCAGGGGCGCTTGCTGAAAGTTCGACGAGCAGGATGCCAAGCGCCGCTTTCTGTCAGTCTCCGAGGCGGGCTCGCTTTCACGAAATGGTAACATTTGTCCGGACGAGTGAAGATTATTCGGCCCAGAAATGTCACATTTGCATTCTTTTTGGAGGGCCGACCCCCCCCCTCCCCTCCCCTCCCCCCCCGCAGCTCTCTGCTAATACACATCCTTTTACCTCCAGGCTGGAGATTTGAAGGGATAAGGCCTCTCGCCGCAGCAAACCTCAGTCAATAAATCATCAGCAGGCTGCAAAGTGACTTCTGCAATAAAAATCAGTGAGCATTTACCCGTATCAAAAGTGCACTAAATCTGATGCGACTACAAATGAAGGTGCTCTCCTCTCCGCATCTGTCAGCGGTTGCAAAATGATAGCAAATCCGCTGCTGTCCCACATGTATGCATTCCGTGAGATAAATCCATTTTCGCTGGACCGCCGAGCTGTCTCAGCGAAAAAAAACAAAAAACAAAAAACGCAGACATAACGTACGAGCGCACGCAACAACGCCAACAACAACACGCCGCGAATCCCTCCTCCGACAAGTGCTCGGGGCTCTCGGGGGAGCCACGGTTCGCATTTCTCAAGGCAGGTCGGCTCTTTTCAATTCCTGGATAAACCTTGGAAGAAGGAGTCCTTGAGGAGGACGGAGGGTCCCGGGGCTTACTTCATTCTTCCTGGTACCTCCTGCCCTCCTGGCATGACCTGGATAAGGTCTGATCGCGCTGCCCTGCCCTGGGAAAGGGGAAGCCATTAACAGTCCCGTGAGAAGGACACATTCAAATAGGAAACCGTACAGAATAAACACAGCGTGAGCGCACCATCGCGTTCCCATGACCCGAAGTGACTGGACGTGTGCGAGCGCGTGCGCGCGGGTGTGTGTTCATCGTCAGCCAGATAACCTGGGGGGTGGGGGGGGCGGAGTGTCACGCGTCTGACCCGGCCGACTCCCTGCAGGAGTTTATAATACGGCTGGTACCTTCCGCGGAAAGGAGCACGCGGGGGGGGGGGCGCGAACGAAAAGGCAACCGCACCTTCCACCGCAGGACGACGAGAAAAAAAGCCTCCTCGAATCTCGGCTTAAGCTCGACCGGCTCGCCTCCCGCTGGCGCGCGAAAAGAGAGACGCACACGCAAAAGAGACACATTTTCAGGAGATTGAGAGGCTCTCAAAAGGAGCCTATTTAAATGAATGGATTATTTGACTAATCCTGAGAGAATCCAAACTTCTTTTTTTCTCATTTCCTTCATTCAAAAGGGTTTTTTTTTTCTTCTCCCCTATACCTCGGTTCCAGATGTGAGATCAGCGCGCTCCTCCCGCTCCGAGTCGGCCGCTGCCCACTGAGAGGCAGCAGAGTCGCAGCGTTCAGCGCGCCGCCCCCCTTCCCCGTGCAATCCCAAACGCCGCCTCTGCCTGGAGCCGAGCACATCACGAGCGCTTTCAATACTCTGTTTGATATACTGCGGGACGGGGGCCGTATTTAATCCAGCCCCAAAAATCGCCCTAAACAGCAGACCCTCATACCAGAGGCTCCGGAGCGCGGTGCTGATATATCGCCGCAATACTCCGAGGCCGCATTCGCAGTACGTAAAGCGAGCATTTTATATCAAAAGGAAAACACGCGCTCGGTCCAGATCTTAGTCTCGCACCGTGATTTACTGCCCTGCCTTGGAACAATAATGGGTTGCTATTCATTATTTCAAGAAGATTTACTATGTGAACAATTTGGGCTTCGGGAGCTCAAGTCCAGTCATTTCGCTTGGTGATGAGCCAGGGCACTTAGCCGGAGGTTGCCAACATCAACCCCCCACCTCCATAAGCCCCCCCCCCCCCACACACACACACACACACTCTTGAATGGGCAATCAGGGTGAGCTCTGCGCTGGCCACACCCTCATCTGGGCGACCCGAGTGTTGTATATGTCATGTATACATAATACATAAGTAAATGCGCGTTCTTGACAAAGGTGGTTGGCGGTGAGGCGGGGTGGGGGGTGGGGGTTGTTGAGACCTGAGGGGTTGGGGGTTGTTCAAGGGGGCTTCACTCGCGCCGTCGCGAAGGCTGAAGGTTGAGAGCGAGCGAGAGGAGGGCGGGTCCGCCCCCTCAGGACACCGAACAATGGGATAGACGGAAACACAGGCGAAATTCACGAGAGAAATGAAAAGGCCCCAAACGGACGGGAATGCATCCGTTTGGGGAAGGTTGATTAATAAAGTACGTAAGATGATTTTACGGCGGCTTTATTTAAGTCCTGCCAGAAATCTACGTAGGGAGCAGGAGCTGACGGAGGGTTTACGGGCTCGGTGACGGATGTAGCGGCACAGTTATCTTTACGGGCCCGACGTTCAGGCTTGCGCGCGCCCGGACCCTCGTCGCCGCCGCCTGCCTGCTCGCGTGTCGGAGCTTCTTTACGCGAGAGCGTGCGCATGCACGTATTGTGTGTACATATCAAAAGGGAGATGGGGGTTGTCACTGAAAGCGTGGCGCAGATTTTTAAAAAAAGGGTGGGGGGGGGGAGCGTGCAGAGGAGTAATGACAAGAAAGAGGGAGCCGAGGGGGTTCCCAAGGCAACCTGCTGCTCCCTGGCCCTCGCGAGCTGGCGTGGACGGGGGTGAGGGGGGTGGTGGAGCGTCTGCGTCGTCTTGTGTTGTGCCTGAGCACCTGCACGGTGTTTGCACAGGCAACAGTGATTATTTTCGATGATTTCTTGGCTCGCTAGAAAGCCCCCATCGCCGGCCACGTCCACTGATCTTACATCTCCCTCTGGATGTCATCCATTTATTCAGCTGGAAACGTGTCGAGGAAGCGGCGTACACGCCGAGACGGGAAAAAAAAAAAAAGACCGAGCCCGGGAGAAAGAAAGCAAGAATCGGAGCAGACCCTGAATCCGCACAGGGGTTGCGACACGCCTGGCGCAGCCTAAGGCGACGGCTCCCCGCGGACGTGGCGCGGCCTAATTTTCTCCACTCCCGACAGAGCGGGGAATCTCGGTCGGGAACTCGGCCGGACGGATTTCGAGTCGGCGATGTTCGGGAGCCGGCGACGAGGCCGACGGCGCTCCTGGCGCGCGGCGTGAAACGGGAGGGGGCAGATCAAAACTCTGCGACAAGAGGCGTGTTATATCCGCGTGCGTGCCAATCTCGAAGGGCAATAACTGCGCAACTGCCGCGGGGGGGTGGTGGGGGGGGAGTGGGTACCTATTTAAAAACACAGAAAGTCCATATATAACCGCTATGAGGGGGGAAAGACAGCTGCATCGGGGTTTAGAAGAGGAACAATAGACGAGAGAGCCTCGGATTATTAGCAGGTAGCAGCTGAGTCGGACAAAGTATTCCCCATCTGTTGTTGCCGTGTGAAATGCTGTGAAGTTATTTCATTTTTGCTACTGCTAAAAAAAATAATAATAATGATAATAATGAGCGAATGGAGCTGTTTGGGTGCAAACCCCAGGATTTCGTCACATTAATGCTGCGTGCAGCTTCAATCCGTCCTTCCTAATAAGGCGCTTTGGCCTGTTTCGAAAATACTATGGCTACCGTGTTTGACAACAACAGGCTCCCGTCTGCCCAAACACAGTCGCACACACACACACACACACACACACATGCACACACACACACACACACTTCACCCCCTCCTGAAGACCTCTGCATTTCCTGTTAGTCCAATAATGCAGGAACAAGCAGCTCTACTTCCTGGTTCTCAGGCTGGCGAGGAAGGAACCGTAGTCTGGTCACACGGTGCTCACCGCCCCCCCCCACCCCCCCCACCCCCCACCCACCACCACCCCACCTCCACCTCCACCTCCACCTCCCCCCACCCTCCCTTTCTCCATTCTTCACACTTCTCTCTCTCTCTTTCGGATTTTCTCTCTGCCTCTATCTCGCTTATGTCATTGACTTTTTTTGTTTTTTATTCTTCCCCTGACTGCTCTCACCTTTGTCTCTCTTTACCTCCCACACGGGCCCACGCAGACTCGCGCTCGCCGCCTCTCGCGGCACGCACGCAACAAAACAAACGATGCGATGTTTTGCTCGCTGGAAGGCAGGATGCCCCCCCCCCCACCCCCCACCCCACCCTCCCCCCCAGATCGAAGGATATTTTCACATGTCACTGACATGGCTTGACGGGTAGAAAACACTGGTTCTATATTTACAGGCTGTGTTTATCTCCTGGTGTGGAAATAGGATGTGGAAGTTGTGTTTAAAAAGTCAGCGGTGGAGCGCTTTTTTTTTTTTTTGGTTTTTTTTTTAGGACGGGGTAGGATGAGAGCCAACAGCGGAGAGCGAAGCAACGAGAGGCAACGGAGGACGGCCGAAGGACGGTCGGTTTTCAATCGCTGTAAAGTGCAGGGAAAGTGATCTAATGTACGCTCCCCTCTTAAAAAAAAAAAAAAAAGGCCACTCAACACCCCCCAAAACCTCTTTTATAAATCATTCATTCGAGCGCCAGATGGGAAACTTGCTGATGCGGTTCCTAGAACAAGTGCCGACAAAGCGGCGCGCGGCGCGGTTATGCGTCCCCGCAGACGTGTTGTGGCATCGTTGTCCGGCCCGGGGAGCGCCGCTCTCTCGTGCTCGCGCTCCCTCGTGGCGCGTCCCGTTAGCCGGCCTCCAGCCAGGCCGCGAGTCCTCCCCCCGCACGAGCCAGAACGCTGCATTATTAACCAGCCCCGCTTGTTTACCCCGTGTGATCGGTCTTCAAAGCGACCGGTATGATATGGCCACACGCGTACACCGCGGCGCCCGCGCAATCGTTCCGCGTGTACACACACACACACACACGTGTTATTTACTCTCCACTATAATACCCCCAGGCCTGAAGCCCGACGGGGGGAAAAAAAAAAGAGAAAGAAATTGACGCTCTGGTTACGGGCAACAATAGTGGCATTTAATATGGGTCACGGTTACTAGGCAACCACAAGCGGAGTGGACTGGTGTTGGATTACTGATCGTTTCATAATTAATTACGGATTATGAATAATTGATTGAGAAGTGTTGGGTAATTTACAGTCGTGTGTAAATGGGAGCCACTCCACTGCCTTACCCTCTGTGTGTGTGTGTGTGTGCGCGTGTGTGTCCGCATGCAAATTACAGGCATTTATGCAAACAGCTATCCTCTCCAGTGGTGAATATTGGATGGTATCTAGGAGAGGAAAGAAAATTAAATTCTCAAAGGTTTCTAAGCAAACATCTCTGTCTAGAAATAATATTAGAAATGCCTTTTTTAAAATTTTTCTCATTTCTTTATTGTTTGTTAGTGACACTGATGCTGTTGCCTGCAGTTTGCATTTTCTCTCTGTAACCAGGCCAGATCACTGCAGTCCCACCGACACGGGTCAGGAGGAGAATTGACCCAGTTTCTCGATATTCCTTTTTGCTCTTTTTTAGAGACGGGAAGTTAAAACAGGACACTGTCGTGCATGTTGGCTGATTGTGTGTGTATGTGTGTGTGTGTGTGTGGGGGGGGTTGTTTCGGAGAAGTGCGCACGTGTTAACAGATAAAGAGAGAGCGTTAGAGGCAAAAGACGAGAGGAGGATGTAGGTGAGAGGTAGATGAGCGGCGCGTAGGAGTTTGAGTGGGCCGAACAGAGAGGGAGAGAGTGGGAGAGTGGGAGAGGGAGGGAGAGTGGGAGAGGGAGGGAGGGAGGGAGCTGAAAGCAGATCTGGACAAAAGGACGAGCGAGGAGAGAAAACTGCCCTTTATTCCTCGTTTGTAGCAGGATCTAAAGGCAGAGCTGTAGCTGTGTTTACCTCTGTGACCGGGGACCGGGGCCGTTAACGTCAACATGTGGCACACTGAAACACCCACACCGCTCACGTTTTAAGGGATGGCAATTTTAGTACTCTCTGTCATGGCATCATGAGAGACCTTGCATAATTTACAGTAAGGTGCTGTTCTGGAGGTGACCAGTAGGGGTCAATGACCGTCACAAAGTCCACGCGGCGGCGACCACAACTGGTAAAGGCTAAAGAATCATGGCTTTCAGAAAACAAGCTAGACGGACGGAGGGACAGACAGATGGATAGTAAGAGGTAAGAAAGCAAACAGGGGGACACTAAAGAAAACAAGGGGGGACGCGCGAACGTTCCACTGTAAGTTTCTTCAAGTTTTTCTTTTCTCCAGCGCTACAATCTGTTACTATGGAAACTATGTCAAAAATATGTTCTCATATGAGCATTACGGGTAAGGAAAATGGCACGAGGCTCACAAAGAAGCTGCGGGGGGAAAGACGTGTGGGACGCGGAGAGAAAGACTTAAGTTGCATATCGTGAGCGTCGCGTCGTTATAGTTTTACTCCTCCGCAAACAGAACAAAGCGACAAATGGTATTCAGGAGGCGCCTGGACGATTTACCACATTAATAGAACGGAGGGAAAGAAAGAAAGGGGGAGGAAGTAATGGAAAGAAATGGACACCAGAATGTGTGGCGGGAGATGCATAAAAGGAGGGGGAGGGGGGGCGCGGCGGCTGTCAATAGAAAACAGAGGAGGGAGGTGAAAGGAGCGGCGGAGTACCGCGGTATTATTTTCCTCCTTCAACTCCCACCGCCCTCCTGAACACGCGCCCTCTCCACACCTCGCAGACACATATATAACAACACGCTATACCTGTGACTGGTGCCAGGGGATGGTTCGGATCACACACACACACACACACCTGTGTGATCCATAAGGGGGTGGAGCAGAAGCGAAGGAGGGTGGTGAGACGGCAGACACGCCGACCCCTATCAAGTTTCATCATTAAGGTGCATGCACGTGTGTGTGTGTGTGTGTGTGTGTGTGTGTGTGTGTGTGTAAAGGTGATGGTCCGCAGAGAGGTGGAACACGAGGCTGAAAAACAGCCGACTGACGAAAGCGTCCCCACCGACCTTTGCGACGTGCAAATTATGACTGGTCACGACAAAGATGGACACTTGAGACAGAGTTAATGTCCAGCGGAACAAGAGGGAAGCTGAAGTTTTCAGAAAATATACAGAAAGAAAAGTATATGAACCATGTAGACACAAATCCTACCTCATTCTGATGGACTGAGAGGCCTTGTGTAACCAGCAATTCATTGATATATCATGGATTCAAGTTGTGGGGCACCTGAAAAATGAAGAAGAAGGATTTTGAATTTCAACTTAAAGCCAGAATAACAAGTTGCACAGTATGGAATACTGTACAGTACTGTACAGTATGGAAACTGTAGGGGTTGGAGATTTTATCTTTCTGGAGTTGCTCCGGCATCTTGACTTAAACAATAATCCAAAGAATTGTTCTAATAATCATGACACAAGGAGACAAGATAATGAATTTGAATTTGTTTTAAATGACTTAAGATGTTTTTTTAGTGTTCAACTGGGAGAAAAAGAAATGAGCCCAAGGTTACTGGAAAACAACTTTGAATTAGAAGCCAGGAAAGCGCTGTAAAATTTAAATGATCTGATTTGGTGCAAAGACCAGAACTTCAGTTTTGTTGTGGTTAACTGCAAGAATCTCTGAGACAATCCAGACACTAACTTCCTATAAGCCAATTATGTAAAATGGACTGGTTTGAAATGTTCCCAGGAAACAAAAATACAGATACAAAGCTGGACATCATCACCGCAATACTAATAAGAAACACTGGAAACCAACAGAAAATGTCCCTAATAGGAAAATAAAACGGGTCCCAGGATCGACCTCTGAGGAACTCCACGGGTCAGAGCAGCACAATCAGACACTTTGTCAGCAATGGAAACAAAGAACTGGCAATTTGATACATATAGGAAGAAAACCACTCTGAGGGACAATGAGTTGAAAGATGTCACAGTAACAGGAAATGAGTAACAGCCCCCCCCAACCCTCCCCCCACCCCATGCTGTAATGCTGCTTATGAATAAAATTCTTACTCGAATGGCAAACGACAAAGAGTGGAAGTGCGTGTGACAGCGAAGGAGGACACTGGAGGAGAACAGCAGGCGCTCGCATGAATAAGCAGAGATTAGGATTCAGCGGCTCAGGGTGTCATTCGGGGGGCATTCGTGGCGAGCGTGGAGGAAGAGAAATATATTCGCAAGTAATATAGTACCTGTATATATTTACCGAGAGGTAGTAAAAGCTGCCAAGGGTCAAAGTACAGACATAAAATGGCTTGACAGCCCCGACAGAGGAACTGCAGACCTGCCATGGCCTCGTGTTGTGTTTGTTTATTAGCGAGGATCTGAATCTGGGCAAATGTGTGAACAGCCAATCCATCATCATGATTGCTTTCCCCAGTGCGGAGGGGAGGTGACGTGTCTGTTCGGTAACAATCAGGTTGGAGGAAGTGTCGGCAGAGGTGCGGGGGCGTACAGATGTTTCGTTTACCCTCACGCTGGTTTGTGCTTCTTCTTCTTTTTTTTTTTTTTGAAGCCCGTAGAGATGCTATAATTTGTTTTGGGAGCGTCCTACATGAAATCAAGGGGAAGGGTGACTCCGCCTTTACCACAGAGTGGCTGTGTTTATCTCTAATGGGCAGGCTTGCTAAGTGCGCGCGTGCATGTGTGTGTGTGTGTGTGTGTGTGTGTGTGTACCATGGCACTGACATCCTGCATCCTCCATGCTCATCTGCTTTTACAACCTATTAATTAGAGCGCTGCTATCGCAGAGCCGGTGGCAATCTCCCTATCTGTCCGTCGCCCACGCTCCCAATCTCTTTAGTCTTTCTTCCACCGTCTCCTCTCCGGACAAATAATCTCTGTCTTGCGATCTGCGGCGCTCACGCAGCGACGGTGATCTCTTTCTCTTTCATTTTGGTGACCTGTAGCTTTGTTGCCTTTCGTTTTCATTTCTCCCGGGCAGTCATAACACTCATCCAAAAGAGTCTCGCAGAACCGCGCTTTCATAAATAAACCTGTTAACCTTTTCCTTTCCCTTTCCTCCCCTCATTTTCTTTATTGCTTTCAACTTTGTTTCTATCCTTCTCACACAGTTTGACGGACGACCGCGACGGCGTGACGGTTACAGGTTTACTGGCAAAGTCAGGAAGGATATACCTGAATAAACACGCACCGTGCGGATCTGCGTGTGCGCACGTGCACATCCATAGACCCGCGTGCTCCTGCAGAAAGGACGGCTGTTGCACGCATGCCGCCGCTGCGTTCGTAAGAGCGCGTGCGCGCACGAGTGGGTGGGTTTGAGCTCGCGCGCGTGGGACAGGTTGTAATTTACAGAGGGAACACGGAGGCTCGCGAAAGGGGCAGGACCCGGGGGAGTCATCAGGCTGAACTCGCTGTTCCCGGGACGTGCCCTGGGAAGAGACCCGATGTCACCCGGACAAAAACAACACACACGCCCTGTCAAACAGCAGGGAGGATGGATGGATGGAGAAAGGGCAGGGGAGCGATAAAAAAAAAAAAAAAAAAAATGACGGAAAGGAGAATATTGACCGCCAGAGGTAAATGGACAAAGACGGGAGGCAAAGTGGAACATGAACAGATGGGGGGGGTGAAGAGTGATAGGAAGAGCTGGAGAAAGAAAAATAAAAAGGACGAACGTGAACAATGCGCAACCTATGCTCCCCTGGAAATAAAGCGTCATGACTTGGCAGGGTACAGCAGGGATTCGGACACATAAGTGTTTCATAACAATACCTCGCACTCGAACCCCCTGCTGGACTCCCCCGGCGGACTGCTAATGGCTAACAGACACCGGCGGGATCCGGCGACAGAGGTGCGAGCTTCGCGGGAGATGTCATCGGCGTTGCTCTTCGGCGGCCGCAAGCGCACAACTTACGAGTCAAAAGTCCCTACTTTTTGCATCTGCCGCAGAAGTTAACCAGCGGAAATGCCGACCCCCCCTCCTTTTCCAAATAACTCTGCAGGGTGTGAAGCACCAGCCCAGCAGCAGCAGCAGCAGCAGCAGCCCAACAAGTGCAAAAAAAAAAAAAAAAAAAACCCCGAAAGAAAAAAACGACCTTGGCGACAGTTGAGTTGGATAAAACGACAGCTCAAGATGAATCACTCCGCCGCCGTCGCTCACGCTCTTCTCTCTTTGGCACCGACGAGCCCCAGTTGTGTGAGGAGGCAACATCTGCGGAACATCCGGCCCGTACGATGAGCGGCGAAAAAAATTATGAGCGTCGTGCCGAGAATACTCAGCATCGAGAAGGATTAATGTGACGAATAGAAGCCGGGGGCCGGGAAGTGCTGGATGCGTTTGGGGCGGCTATCTTAAATGTGAGGACAGCGTGACCTAATTCGGTCCGAGTCTTTGACCCCCCACCAACTGCACTCCAATTACACACACTTCCTAATGGATGTCCTCTTGTCTCCGCTCTCTGATCCTCCCTCTCTGTTTGTCCGCAGGTGCGTACGTGAGCGCGTACGCGCGCACTTCCTGTATTGTCACGTACGCGCCCGACACCTCGTGCCGACCGCAGGCCGCTGACAATACGCACGTTCAAACCACGAACGGACGTTTAGAATTGTAGCTTTTCCACTTTTTCAAATGATTTATACTATACTACAGATTCTGCAACTTGTCTTTGCTACTTTTTCAGTAAGAGTCTTTCAGTCCTTTTGTCAAACCCAAGCACGTGGCTTTCAAATAAGGAATTCCCATATTTACTTATTTCTGTATTTATGAGTAGCTGGTTCTTTCTTTTTTACTTTCTGCAGGAGTGTGGATGAAGTCACTCCACTGGTTTTATGCGCCGGACCACATGTTTCTCTTTTCCCACACTGTCTTCGGATATGTTCTTTCAGCGAGAATATTTTGCGGTGATCGTCCCAGATTTGAATTCCAGATGCAGATTCTCCCGTTTCTTTAACTGTGCGCGATCAAGTGGTGAGTCCCCAGGCCCTCAGGGGGGTGGCAGCGTTAATATCAATGCTGCAGGTCGCTTTCGCCCCCCGTGATGAAACTGGAGGCGTCTACACCGGCAGAGATTAAATTTGACGACAAAGAGTAGCATCGTTCGTCTGTCGAAGGCGATGCAACGGATAGCGCGTGTTGCTTCCCAGTCAGCGCTCGTTGCCGACCACTAAATCTCCTTCAGTGAGGAAAAACATCCTGACGCCGTGCAACTGTGGACTGTACGCTGTGAGGTCCGGGAAAAGCGATCAAAGCCTCTTCCTTCTGTCCGGGGTTCAAACGGCCGTGGGGTATTTACAGCTTTGTTTGGTTGGGGGGGGTTGGCAGAGAAGGGCATCGTTAGGTGAAAGCAGGAAACCAGGGGCACTTTACTTCCACGGAGAAACAGAAGGATGTGTGACAACATCACCGCCACATGACATCATAAAAATAAAGACATACATAAAACCCAGCTGTATTTTTCTGTATGTGTTCGACACACAAGCGGCGAATCGGCTGGTCCTGGCATCTGACAGGGCACAGAGTCGGCGCTCAGTTACAATCACGCTAAATGAGACAGCTCGGTATATCCAATTGGATTACGGCACCATCCACCTATCAATTTTCTGCGCCACTTGTCCCAGTCAGCATCTCGGGGGAGGGGTGGGGGGGATGCTGGAGTCTATCACAGCACACGCTGGACGGGAGGAGGTAGGCGGGGGTCCAGCTCGGACGGATCAGCGGTTTAACCGGGAGGTTAACGCATTCAAACGTATTCGCGCTCACGCGCTGAGAACTACTCCTGCCTGATGTAGCTCACAGAAGAAAAAAAAACAACCATTTTTGTGAAATGAGGTCGAGCAGATCAATCTCAATCAAAACTTTCCTCCTTCGCTGGAGCAATCCTATCTCATTATATCTCTCTACATAAAGCCACTGAGGCTGTAGAATATAACGCATTGTTGTACGGGGGCCAACTAAACACTTTAAAAACGCCGTCGAGAAAGGGCGCAGTAAAATAGGCTATTATTTTAGTCCCGTTCCCTTTCCAGCTCCAAAAAGGGCCGCTTGGCCGGTACCAGTTTAATGGACGACTATCAGCACGCATCACTGATAAAAACCTCTCATAAAGTCCATTATGAAGACGCGCGGGCGAGCAGAAGCAGTTGTTTTATGGGCCGAGCGCGCGGTTACAGCACACCTGCCCGTTTTCCGCTTGGCGATTAAAGCCAGAGCGATGGCTGCGCCGTTTTATGTCGCTGTTGTGAGAGGCGCGACAGCTGTTTTCGGCGAGTCGCCATCCGCGGCTGCGCGGCTACGCCGGCGATGACGGGAAGCGGCGAGTCGGATCTGCAAAAGCACGTCTCCGCCTGCTTCACGCCCGACCTAGCTCTTTTCCAGGATACTCCCAGCCTCTTTCGACCAGTCCGGGCCTGTCTTGGCAACAGTTGGGCAGCTTGGCCACCGCCGCCGCCGTCTCCTCGTGCAGATGAATAAACGGCTCCTCCGACGGGCAGTTGCGGGGCGCTCAGGGGCCCCCGGGGCCCCAGCTGCTATCTCGGCTTCACAGTCAGTCTGCGTAGTGTGAATATTCATTAAGCCGGCCAGATAATCATGGGCTCACCGATGTTTGTGTTGCTGCCTGAGGGGTTTATGTGACGACTGAGGGGCCTGTTCAAAGGCATGGGGTTAATTTCATCGCCAGCACACAATGTAGCGTGGGGTTTTTCTTTTTGTTGTTTTTTTGGGGATTTGTCTCTCGCGAGCACTACATCACCGCGCGACGCGCACTCCTTTCATTGAAATCATTCCGTAATAGCGGCGAAAAATTGGCTCGTAATAACCGTAAATTCTCCTCACGCCCCCCTGGGATGTTAGAAAATGAGAAAGAACACCCCGGATAGGCCAGTGCAGGCTAAATATTGTGATTGTAGATGCGCACACTAAGCCTAAATTCTACTGGAGAAGTTCGCCACAGAATTTCATCAAAATCCCGGGCGGGATGGCTGGCCAACCAGAATATGTAGCTGTGGGATGTTTCCGCCCCCGTGAGGCCTCCGTGATCCTGCAGGTCTGTATGGCACAGGGATGTCGGTTGGAGGTCGGTGCAGTCGCTCTTCTCCCAGGGAAGACGCCTTTCACAGCTCCGACTCCGAACAAATCGCAATTTTTCACGGGCTTGACTTCGCCACCCAGAGCCGGGGCTCCTGTCCGACGTGGTATACTACGGGAGAGGGTTAATTCCCTCTTTCCTGACGCTGTTAACAAAAACGGGGACCTCTGTCCGGGCAGTCGAGGACTCTATTTTTGGGAGTAGGCGTCGGACCAGATGGTCGAAATACCCGCAATTTGCTTTCCTCCGCAAATTAGGTTGGATGAAATCAAGGCAGCTGTTGGTGAACTTTGGGGGATTAGGAGGATACCGGAGGTTGATGTGTTTTAAACCATCAGGGACACACCAATTTAAAAAGAAAAAAAAACTCAGTGAAAATTGAACTGGGAAAACATAAAGAAAACTGAGACCATAAACCCGTTACAGTATATAATCCCCGAGCAACCTCTCAGCGTGTCTAACAGTTCCTCGACATGGCGACGGCAGCCTCGCGGGACTTGTGCCACAGGTGCGACGCCGTATTTCGGATAATTCATTCTGCCTGTTTAGGTGGACACACCGCAAGAAAAGCAAGCGTGGTGTCTCCTTTCCTGCTGCAGCGGCGAGCAGGGGCGCCCGCGGTCGTGCGCGCGGATCCTCCGGGCGATCGAGTTTTTCGGCCAAAGCGCCTTGAATAATTAAGCTGCGCCGGTGGGCGAGCCTGCTCGGGTTGCGCGGTTGATTCGGATTACCCCCGTGCGTACAAACAGGTGGGGGGCGCGTACGTAAGCGCGGCGCACCCTCCCCTGCGTGAGGAGGGCGCACACGCGAAACGCGCTTCCCGGTGAAGCCGGGCTCGCGGATCTGGTCGCGCGGGCCGGCTCGCCCCCACAGACACACACACACACACCATCAGCGGTCGCCTCATAACAACTTAATCCCTCTGACTGGCACATTGTGCTGTGTTGTTGCTATGCCGGCTGGATGTCCTGCAGCAGGGGTATTATTTCACGCCATTGTGTCCCGCTCGGTCCAGTGGCCGTGTTTACCTTGAAGGTATTATGGAAATGCCCCCCCCCCACCCCACCCCCCCGCGAGTGAGCAACAGCACTTCGCAGATGATTTAAACGCACTTCCTCCACGCTCTGGACACTCGAAAGATTTATGGTGCCAAGCACAGGAACTGGGAGTCTTTTGTTTATCACTCTGGGTTCACGGCTCCAGAGGCTCGGGCTGAGCCTTTGTCCGCCCTGCATGCCCCGGCGTCCACACATGTTTTATGTACGGCGAACGCGCGGAGGGGGACGTGCGGCGCGACGATCCCCCGATTAACATTTTTTGCGCAGGACGCTGCAAGGTGAGCTTTGCTTCCCCCGCGCGATGGCAGCTCTCCACCTCTCATCGCAGTTTGCTCATTTCGGGAAGCTGTGAGCGCGTGAACTTCATTTCGCTTTTTTTGGAGTCCTGAAGAAGAATACAACGAAAGACCTGCTGACATCATTCTTGGCCCCGCCCTCCCTCCTGCATAATTCCTGCCGTGCCACACGTCCCCCCCCCCCCGGGCCGCATTACCGGGTGATGTCACGCACCTGGCCGGCCCCGGCCAGCCGGCGCGACACCCGATCGCGTTTGGCATGGCCTTCGGGCGCTGTTCATGGATGTTGGTACAAGTGTAATGTGACAGCTCGTCCCTTTCACATGGCATCCGTCTGATGTCGTCCCCACGCGCGGCCGATAGGCTTATGCTGCTCAGTTACACCGCTCGCCCCCTTGGCAGGACGCGGCGAAAACCAGATCCGTTCGGATCGCTTCTCTGTCGAGGTTGGATCGGGCGCGCGTGCCGGGGATTCCAGCGGCCGCTGAGTTTGATGTCGGGAACGTGCGTGTGAAACAGGCCGCACTGCGGTCAAGTTACAACGGCAGAAACGGAAAGAAATTCTGCGCCTGCAAACACAAGTTTTTACTTATTTTGGAGTCATCATGGGTTGAGTTAATATTGCAATATGTCGGTTTTTTTGTATGACGATTTATTGCGACACACCCGTTCGAACGGGATAACTCTCGATTCTGTTCTTCCAGACCCGGAGGCAGGATGACAGAGCGGCGTGGTTTACACCTTGCTCATGGGGGAAATAACCAGCGGCCCGAATGTTTGCGACACACGTGGGGGACCCTCTGGGCTTCCCACCACCTGCTCCATTTCTCACATTCTGTCACA
This sequence comes from Psettodes erumei, assembly GCA_016785225.1. NCBI lineage: Eukaryota > Metazoa > Chordata > Actinopteri > Pleuronectiformes > Psettodidae > Psettodes > Psettodes erumei. The sequence continues at coordinate 742,788 of JAFBJZ010000882.1, read as the reverse complement.
CCTTAGGGGACATATCTCATCCGGTGCGCAGCCCAATTACCCCGCCACACGTTCAACTGCCACCGAACGCCGCGCGGCGGGGGGGGGGCAGCGTGCGAGGGAGCCGCGCGGAGCCGGGCCGTTGCCATGGCCACTGTCACTCAGCAGATTTCCCGAGGACGGGAAGAGGGCTCCCTGATTGGCTGCCGCGCTGTTTTGACCAACAATCGCAGACGCTGTTGTTATGCAATCGAACAATTAGAATATGCACATTCGCGAATACTGGCCGGTCCTACTCGTCGAACTGGAATAGCGTCGGGGGAAGCGGTCGGAGGCGAACTGCGGCGTCGCTCCCTCGTTTGCATATCGCATGAACCGCGATACGACACCATGTGCTCCCTCATATGATCTGTGAAAGTATAACTAAACGCGGCAAAAGGGAGAATTTTTTTTATGGCGGCAGAGGAAAAAAAAAAAGAAGGAAAAGAAAGAAGAAGAATCTTATGTCGATCGGTAATACTTCATCTGAAGGCGCCTCACGTTCAACGCCGGTGCCAGTTAAAAAAAAACAAACAAAAAACAAAAAACTCCTGAACATCCCTCAGTTAGAGATAAAGAGGAAACACGGTCGTTCAGGCAGAGAGGAAGGGAGAATAAAACACGACGAGCACTCGCGACCACACGCAGCGAGATTTTCCACTTGCCCGAAAAAAAAAAAAATCAGATATTCCGGTCGGAGGCAGCTGATGAGATAGCAACTTGCCTCTGCCAAAACCCCGTCCTCTGCCGGGCAGATTACAGGCGGAAAAAACATTTCAGCGTACCACGGCACCCAAGACGAGCCGTGTCAGAGAGGGGTTTTTTTTCCCGAACATTTTTTCAAATCTAGATTTCAAGTAAAAGTGTGTTTCGATATGAACCCGCCTCGACAGAAACATGCATGCGAAAGCAAAAAAACAATGAGCGGCCTTTTCCAAGAGCAGAAGTCCAGCGATGCGAACTTGAGTTTGGGGCTGTTTTAATTGGTTTCGTTTCATTCCTTGACATTGCGTGTCTTGGCACACGGAAGGAAGGGAACAGATAATCTTTGAACTTTTCCTCGTTCCAGTATCGGTAATACCTTCTCGGCTGGTTTGAGTCGCTCTCTCTCTCTCGTTTGAAATATATTCGGGCCTAATCGTGGGTGGAAAGGCATGAAAGCCTTTGTGGCGATGTCACAGGGGGAAATGATGTGGACGAGGTGTCGCTGTCCAGGCTGCGACGCTGATTCAGATCCTTCCGAGTTGTCGCACCCGGTTCAGTAGTGATGAGGTCATGTCTTCCTATTTGATCCCCGCCGGTCATGGTGACAGCTTCGGCAACAGGAACAGGACCTGACTAACACGCTTACCCCCCTCCCCACCCTCCACACACACACACACACACACACACACACACACACACACACACACCGGCTTCGTTTCCTCCTACTCAGTGCCTCGCGAAGCGCGCGTGCTAATGGACACAAACTCGCGGTGACCCCCCCCAACAACGACCCGCAGGCCCGTCGCTTTCTATCGGGAACTGACGAAAACAGCACGAGCATTTCGTAATAAATGTCACCATCCAGCGTCTCTCTATCAGGGGACCTTCTTGCTGCTTCAAAGCGGGGGAAACTCGGCGCCACTCAATCACGCGGCGGAGTGCTGCGGGGCAGCGCCACAAACACGCTGCCGAGGCCAGATACCGGGCCAAAGCTAATGCGGAACGGAACCCGCCTGGGTCTTTTAGCCATCGGACTCAGAGATACTGCACGGGGGGGAGGGGGACTAATGGGGACCAGAGGTCTGCGATCTACGTGACGCTGGCCAGAGAGACCAGACGGCCGATGACTGATCTGGAAGGAGGAGGGGAGCAGTGGCGGCGGCGGCGGGGTCATTAAGGAGCTGCTCCGGCTCTAATCATAGAATAACACTCCTTCTTTTATCTACCTTCGGCCGTGAGAGAAAACCGAGAGAGAGAGTGTAATCCAAGACGCTGCGCGGCAGCGGCACCCGGGGATGAAGTTCACCGACGAGCCTCGGCCGGGGGGAAACATCTGCAAACCATCCGCTCGGACGGGCTCTCAAAATACAGGGGAGCTCGCCCAAAAGCGAGCACGATTAATTGGATTATTTCGAGGAGTAGTTGTTTGCTGCAGTCGTCCGGTGATTCACTATTTGTATTGCGCAACGCGTGAACGGCTTTCGATGAATCATCCCGTGAAGCAAATCCAAGTCCCGCGTGCCAGGAATATGTATAAAGTATAATGTCACGGCAAGCGTCGGAAACCAGCTGTAAGTTCCCAACAATGTCTTAGTGTCTGTGGCTCGAGGAGGGGAGAACTCATAACTGTCCATGCCGGCGTTTCATTTGCTGCTATTGCTATATCGGTTTGACTATTGGCGAGTGAAGTAACCGCATGGCAGATCAGCATGGATACGGCTACAGTAAATTAAAAGAAATGAGATCCAACACACCGATGTGGTCTGAAAACGCACGCAGGACGCGCGAGCCGGCCCCTTTTCGCGCGATTCGCTCGGACGTTTTCCATCGGTGAGTGGAGAGCGGATCGCGGACGCAGATCTTAAGGCTGATTAAGACGAGGCCCGGGGACGGAGCAGGCAGGGCATTAGTTAAGAAAACAGAGGCGAGGGCTGAGAGCGACGGGGGGTGGGGGCTTATCGCCGCCGCGAGCCGGGGGCGCTCTTAATTCGCTCGGAATTAGCCGGGTCGTGCGCGCCGAAACAATCATCCCCCCTTGTTTATTTGCTCGGGGCCCCCGGGAGCACGCCTTTATCTCGCCAGGACGCCTCCCGCCGCTCCGCCTGTCCGAGACCCGGGGACGTGTGTGTGTGGGGGGGGGGTCACCGGGACCTGTCTCGCCAGCTCTCCGCTTATTTATCTGCGAGCTCTCTGGCGCTCCATCAGCAGCTGGAGAACATGACCAGGCTGGGTAACTGACAAGCCCTCCGGGGGAAAAATCCGCCTGTCAGACCAGTGTTTTTAATAGCCTTGAAACGGAGGAACTCCCCCCCCCCGTGCCTCACGCTGCCTCGGCCTTGGCATGACGGGAAAATAATCCCGTGATTGAAATGGAGTTATTACTCGGGACGTGGAGTGGCAAGCGTGTACACTGCGGTGGAGCATCAATCGGCGCCGCGGCGGCTGAAGTGCCTTTTCCAAGTTTGACGGCCGCGCCTCACACTTCGCAGCAACAACGCGCCTCTTGTAAGGCGAAGCGCCTCAGTCGTCGGGTGCAGGAGAACCTTCAGCACCAATCACTCGCCGGGTCGGGCCGCGTCCGCGAGGAACTGGCATGCCGCGCAGCGTGCCTCATTAACTTGCAGATGTGCTGACTGATTCACTTACGGTAATATCCTAAATATCCCGGGGACCGAAACAGAGCCGATTATGCCGGCGATCCAGACATCGGCGCTCGGGCTAATTACGGTCATCGCTCAGCGGAAGAAAGCGGACGTCTGTTCCGACACATTTGACGAAAACGAAGCGGAGGGAAAATATTTCGGGATTTACAGACAAATGAAGCGCGGTTTAAAGGCCGCTGAGGGCGACCGGCGTTTCATAATGTTTATACAGACTGTAGAACGCAATAATGCCCCGAATCCGTCTGAGTCGGCCTGACTGTGGCTTGCGCGGCTTATTTTCTGACTCTCCATGTCGAGGGCCCGCTCCTCACCTCTGGCCCCGTGAACTTGGTGCTTTGCATGCATATCACATTGGCACAGGGTCTCCATTTTTGATTTCCATTGTGGCCGGGTCTGTCATTAAGCGCGGTGAAAACAATGGCTCGAATGAGCGGTGCCACGGCAAACGGCTCCCCTGTGAATCCAAGCACAACAGGTCCACGCCGCGAGAACGGGAGGCCCCTTTTTTTTTTTTTTTCGCGACTACGCCGCGACCGGCTCCCGAGCTACAAATCATATGACATTATTGTGACTAGCGAAAGGCTCCTTCCCACACAATGGCTTTAAATCACGCGACGGGCGGAAGGTGCCGGGAGCGCTGCGAAGATGATAAGTGGGAAAGCAGCCCCGCTCGGCGGCCTCCCTCTGACCCCTCCCGTTGTTCGCCGTGACAGGACAGATTGTGCTTTTGTGGGTCCCCGGAGCACCAAACGTTGTACTACAGTTGCTGAGACTCAAAGACAAATCAGACTGGCAATGCAACGTTTGCATCAGAGCGGCACGGACAGGCCTCGTTGACGGAAGGCATCCGAGCGCGCCGGCATCGCTTGATGTCGGGCGGTCGTAACCTCCTCGTGTCATCGCCCTGGAGGATCTTTCACATCCTTTGAGCGAAGTTCTCCTCCGCTGACACTCCGCCTAACCCTCTGCTGTTCTTAAGGTTAAACGGCTCCTTCGTGGGCAAACCTCAATTATTTATTGTGCCGTCACAGTAGCGAGAGACTCGGCCGCACCACAAACAGAGCGGCGTCTGAGTCAGTGTTTTGCAAACACTCGTTTGTAGTCGTTCGCAGGAGCAGGTGTTGCGCCGGGGCCGCTAAAACCCATTGAAAGAGACGGGAGCCTGGAGCGAGAGCCGCTGTCACCTGTCAGCGCGACACAAACACGCGACAGCGCCGACCGGCTCTTCCAATCCATTCAACTCGGTGGGCCGCAGCCAAATTTAATGTTTAATTTATTTTTTTTAAAATGTGGATGGTTTGCATCCCATTTTAGTTGCAACTTGTGACTCTTTTTCCTAACTGTGCATCGAAGTCTGGTTTATCCAACCAATGCGAAAGGGTTAAGGGTTGCATGCCAGTTCATAATGCCCTGTTTGTATTCCATCAAATTATGTGCAATATGGGCATAATTAGCCATTAAATTATATGGACATATTTATTGACATAATTGAAATGAATATGAACATAATTAGCCTTTTTAAGTATTTATTGGGGGATGCTGTAGCAGCTTGTCGAGCAGATGAGCAAATGTGGGAAGAGAGAGAGAGACGGTAGGTGTGCTGCAGGTACATGTTACGCATCTTACCTCATCTCAATCGCGCCATAGTGGCCAACAATTAGCTATAAATATCCATTTCAGACAGTTGGCTAATTCTCGTGAAGCTTTGATTTTTACGAGCAAGATAAATTACAGGCAAATTCTTCTCGCTGCAAACTTTGGACAACTGTCAATACACTAAAGTAGTCGCTCTTCAAAACATATCTTCTAAATGAACGGTTGGAATTACATCTGTTGAAAATCAACACAAGTCTCCTGTCCCTGATTATGAGATGGAAAAACTGTCTGGCATACACGTGGTTTCAGTCACGCACGGATCCGAAAATACCGAAAAAACTAATTGCTCCGGGGATCGAGGCGAAGACGAGGAGAATCGAGCCGGAGTGAGCCGCACGTCACCCGTGTGCGCAAAGTTGAAGAGAGAGAGAGAGAAAAAAATGTCATCGCATCTACTGCTCGGCTTGTCCCTTGCATCCTCTGAGAAGTCTGCCATCAAGCGTTTCCAGTTTAAACCGCACTTAAATTATATTAAATGACCTTTTTCGTATCAACAGAAGGGGCCTCTGCTGCCTTCTGCCAAGCCTCTACTCTCCCATGCAAAGCTAAATGAGAACAATGTGTATCCCCGTTTGATGATAGCGCTGCTCTCCGTGGCCAGAGAAGAACACCCAAATTGCAATCTGACCTCCTCGACTCCCCTCCAAAAAAAGAAGAGAACCTAAACGCTCTGTCAAACACACACACGTTTGCAGTGACAAACAACGCCGCACCCACAAAACACAACAACACAGCGGACGCCACAGTCACGGCCCCCGAAGCCACCCCTGAGAGCAACTTTAATAAACTTTAAGGGAGAGAGGAAAAAAAAAACCCGCGTGCAACTTTTAATAACTTGAACTATACCCTCGGAAATCCCTCCTTCCAGCAAAACCAATCACGTTGAGCTCGGCTCCTTTCGTGCGCCGCGCCTGGCTTTGGTGTCACGGCTTGTTTTGCAGCAGAGAAGTTCGGCCTCATATTGGACGCAGGTGAAGATGTGCGCACTGTCGCCGACGAGGACGCCCCCCCCCAGGGTGAAAAAGAACGCAGCTGGCGGGGGCCGCCCGCCGCATGGCCGCGGCGCGTCACAAACGGTTACATCCAAGCCTTTAAAAATGCTTCCTGTGTGCAAGACGGCATCTGTTTTCTATTTGCCCGCCTCAAAAAATGCACGGTTATGGGTAGGGAAAGTACCTGAGAGAGACGGCGCTCGCGGTGGCTCGGCAGTTGCGAGAAAGCGGGAGAGCGCGCGCATCGTGCGCTCGTGTTTTCCAGTTCGCCGGGGTTGCGACTGGGACGAAAAACTCGGGAGCCTGTTGATTTTCTGTTCTGCAGCTTCGATGCATCATACGCCAAAGGAGCAGCGTCGGTTCCAACTTCTTTCAATCCTTTTCGGTAGCTTTGGTGCTACAGGAAAGAAAGATCACCATCATCTGCAGACTTCATCCTCTGGGGACCGTGAATGCACATTCAGAGCTTCATGGCAATCCATCCTCCATCTAAATATTTCAGTCCGGACCAAAGTTGTGCAGACACAGACGGGCAGACATAAAAAAAAAAAAAAGTCTGCTACTTGGTTGTGCAATGGGGGAAGAGACATGGTCGAACAAACGAAAAAATGAGGGAAAGAAAAATAGCTGCTTCCGCCTAGTGGAAACAACATCAGGTGTTTTCCGTCTTCGCTTTGGAGACGACTTCCAACAACACTTTCCAAACCCGAGCATGTCGGCAAAACAGATCGGCCGGTCCTTTCTCCAAAAGTTCCTCGGCCTCTCCCATGACTAATTGACCTCTCTGGGCTTTCCGAGCGCGAGCTGTTTTCCCTTTTGCTCGGCTTGTTATTCAAGACGGCTTTTGATGCCTGAGTTGAGGCGTCTCCTACCTGGCCAGGTCGCTCAGCGAGCGGCGAGAGGCGACGCGCCCGCGTCGGGTTACGCCCGAGCGGGTCGGCCGGGGTCGGGGCGCGGGCGGCGCCTCTGGAAACCGCGGCACTCGCGCCGACACAGGGGGCAGAAAGGGCAAATCGGCGCCTTTCGCTTTTTAAGTTCAGACAGAGAGAAGGCCTGCTGCATGCCCAGCGAACTTACCGAAACTGCAATTTCCTCCTTTCCGCCAAATAAGTCACTGATCTCAAAGGAAGTGGCCTCCTCCAGCGGAGAATATTGACCTTTACTGTACCATTAAAACGGTTTTAAAAGGCTTATGACTTCCAGACCTCTGCATTAGTCGTTCGGAGGATCAAACAATGCAGTGTGTCTGGCTCCTTGAGCCACCTGAACTGCCTTGTGCTGAGCTTTCCATGTGTGAGAGGACCCCAACCCCCCCACACTTTTTCTCTTTCACAGTGTAAAGAGCTTCAAGGGGCTGGGAAACTGCTATATAAATTCACTCCATTATTGTCTGCATGTGTCGGCACCATTGTGTCCCGTGCACTTATTGTGCTCCACCGGGCTTCGAGACTAATGGTTTAAACAGAAGGAGAGCCACCTGAAGTGGAGGAGAAGGTGTTCCACTCCCGCTACCACAGAAGAAAGGCGAGGGGTGGGGGTGGGGCTGCAATAAAAAGGTGTTTAAGGGAATACTTTTACGACGCGCGCGTCCCTGTAAAGATTTGAACCCGCCTCGCCGAGAAACGCTCGATAAGCTGAAACCTAATCGCCGGTGCCGCGGCCTGCTTGACTGCCAGAGGACGCTGAACACTCGACTTACCGAGGAGCGTGGCGGTTTGATGGAGCGGAACCCTCTCAGGCTGCTTCTACCCCCACCCACCCCCACCCCCACCCAAACCCCGTCTTGTCTCCAGGTGTCCGTCTGTGTTTGGGCTTTCAAAGCGTGAGCATTCACTGCAGCCATGCTCTTCAGGGTTTTTTTTGTTGTTGTTTTTCAAGATCAAGCAAGGGAAAGCTAAACAGCGGTCCGACCTGACGCAGCATCATGGGGCGCTGGCGCGGGGCATGCCGCACGCCGGCCCTGCAGCGGGCGCTCGACAACTGCGGCGCCCCACGCGGCACGAGAAACCCAGGGGAGCGCCTACGCACGCGCGCAAATGGTTTTCAAGGGCACCCAAAGATAACACTGGTTTCCACTCTCTCCTCATTTTTTTTTTTTTTTTTTTTACAAATTCTCATTGTGCCACGGTCTGTTTGTTCCCGGGAGCATGGTGTCAGGAAGATAAGAACAACAATGCGCGAGTGGCAGGGAACAGTTTATGAGAGCGCGTCCGAGATGTGCATGCGATATTTCGATAAGGGGCAGTGTAAACTATTTGGACCGCCCGGGATAAACACGCAACCCCCCCCCCGCGGGGGCAGTCGAGCCGACGGAGGCTGCGCTCGGCTCACAATGTGGCAAACTGCATCTGCAAGTGATTTTTTTTTTTTTTTTTTTGCCCTCCATCAAATCAGTCGCTGGAAATCAAGCGTGTATTCTTCGGCCCGGAACGAGGCCACAGCGCCTTCGCGATTCCGATCCTGTTAAATGCCGCATGCTGTGATTAACGATTCTCTATTTCCATTTCCTTTCCGAGAAAAAAAAAAACAAAAACACACGCCCCTAAAAAACACGAACATCTGAGCCGACCCCAACTCCAGAGCCCCGTTCGCCTACGAGGAAACTCCTTTTCCATTCCTCGCAAGCATGTGAACTATTTTGGCCAGCGATAACCGAGTGAAAGCTTTTTAAAAGCTTTTTTTTTTAAATTGATGGCCCCATTGTTCTAGCGTCTAACGTTGCATACCGCTTGTTTTACAACACCACGTTGTCACGCGAGAGAAAGCCCGTCCGCCAAAGAGCTGCACCTTTTTCCGAGAAGCCACTTTATTACTCCATCTCAAAAGGAGGGACCTTAGATGCATCTTGATTGTGATTTATATCGCACGTGACAGCGCGTTTCCAAAAAATGAAGCAAGCAAGTCCACACACACCCCCCCCTCTGATGAGAAATCTACATTTTGAAGGTTCCTCCCTTGCTCTTTTGGCCTGCTCCGTTTTTTCTCTCTCCTCCGCTCAAAACCCAGATTCAGACGATCACCAGGCGAGCTGTCGTTCACACAGCCTCTGGAATGTCTGAAACCTCCCGCTGATTTCACACGTCCGAAAAAAAAGATTGAGGGGGGGTGCCGCGGTTCTGCCCGCGACGTTTCAGCATCGGCTTTGGTCGGAACCCCCCCTGGGTTCGGGGCTCAGACTGATCGGAAAGGCGATGTCGCCCGCACTGCTGTTTGAAATTTTAAAAAAAGTCACTTGGAGACAGGAAGGGGGACTTATGCCTTTGACTTTGGCTGATTCAGGCCAGAGGCAGCACTGTGGGACCAAAGGCGAGGGGTCTGCCACACACAACTCATTTACACTTTGTCATGTCGGCTCGTGACAAAAATGATGGATGAAACCCGTTCCGTTTGAATGTCTCCACCGGCCGAGAGTTCAATGCAATGGAAAATCTGTGAAATGCTGAGATGCATGGGCAAGGCGTTCTGTGTTTCGCTGTACACGGATTTGCGCCACGCCAAGCTTGTTATGCTACCGGAGTTTTGCGAGGCAGAAATAAACAAGCCATCAATCTTCCCCCGTCGCGCACGCTCCGCAGTGGAGCGAAGGCAAACTCCGCGCCGCTGTCCCTGCACTTAATTGAATTGCTCCTCAGAGAAATACCCTGAACTCGGCAGATTCCCTCCAGCTGCGTGCGGATTACAGAGTCGTCACGGTTTTTCGGGAGGCACGGATAAGAATGCTCCAAAACAAGATCGCACACGCAGGGCGGAGAGATAAGGAGAGTGTCCATACTTCGTGAAGGACTGTAATAAAGCACGGCTTTGGGAGCACCCCTCCCGAGTCTGATGTATGAGCAGTCAGACAGAAATGACGTTGACGTGACTTTTGGTACGAGGCGCGGTGCAAGTCGGTGCAGGACTGCGGCCGTGATTGGGTGGCAGTTTGCTGGAAGAGGAAAAATTTGTCGGAATCGACGATGATTAGATCTAGGTCTTTCTAAGATATGCGCAGGGATCAAGATTGCGTACGCGTGATATAAAGTGCGTGCGTGAAAAAAAAGTGATTGCAAAACTAAATACAACATACTGCACAATATTCAACTGTGTGATTTTATAGATTTTATACTTGGGGTTCATAAGTACACCTCGTTTTTCTTTTTTTTCCCACTGGTCAAATTTTGAGAACCAGTAGTAGAAATGAATGCACTTTAATTCATTTATTTTTTTTTACTTTTTTTTTTTTTTTAAATGAAGTCACAACCGCAACATCCTCAGTCTGCCTCCATCCCCTGGACCTGTGTTACATGTCATCCTCCATCCTTCTTTCCACTCATTTCCTGTTGTCTGTCTATTAAAGGCACACAATACCCCCAAAATACATTAGGAAAAAAAACTCACAATACAACAATGCACAGATAGCATATCTTTAAATATCTCTACATTTCCCACATCAAAAATAAAAAAAGTCACTTTTATGCATAAGAAGCGTCCTGTGGTGGAGCTGTATCTCGCTCCCGGATCGACTGGGAACAGAGATTTGTGGAAGCTCGAGCTAAAGCAAAAACTCAAGGATTTCATTTACTTTCGATGAGTAATGTGCGGATGAATAATGGGCCGCCAGCATGACAGCGTCGAGTCTGCGGAGCCCGGATGACATCACTTCCACCCGTCCGTAACGGGTCTTTTTTTTTTTTTTTTTAAGGAGACCGCTTCTCTGCGGCATTGGTCGCAAAGGGGCCTCCGCCGCTCGCAGGTTTCGTTCGAGCTCCGCTGACGCGATCCGAGTTTGTTTATGTCAGCAAATCACCCGTGAACGAGAAAGGTGGTGGTGGTGGTGGGGGGGGGTTGCAGGTCTCAACAACTCCAGCAGTTTTAGCTCCTCGAAGATGTACATTTCCCAGAACACTCAGGGGCAATATGGGTTTTTGCCTCTGCGTATGTAACTGTGAAATCGGGGAACCTGGTGAAATATTTGTTGCTCACGGCGGAGATTGTTTGGAGATAATTGACGCAATACATTAGCGAATGCAGCACGGGAGGCGTGTCACATGTCCACGTTTCAACTCAGGCGCAGGTGAGCCAAAAAAGAAACGCTGTCGCTCGTCCGTCTCCGCGGCAATGTCACTGCACAGCGCAGTGCACGTCATCGCTTTAATGATACCACGCCATGACTTCAATTCCTGAGTGACGCGAGGTGAATTGGATGTAATTGACATTTGCTTTGCCCAGATGGCTGCGTGCGTGTGTGCGTGTGTGTGTGTGTGTGTGTGTGTGCGCGACTGAGTATGTATGAGAGGCCATGTGTTCCACTGTATGATGTAGGGGCTGTGTTTCTCCCACCAAATCACACTCTGGCCAATGTCACTCCCCTGCCTCGGGGAGTAAATATCCCTGGGAACCGAGCCCCCCGATGAGAAAAACCTCCTCAACCAAAGGCACCCCTCCCCACCCACCCAACCCCACGCCCGAACCAAATGTAACAGAAAAACATAACACAAAAATGTTCCAGGCGAACACGGGGGGGGAGCTCGCTTCACATGTGCGACAAAGACGAGCCGTAGGATGCACAAAGCATCGCGTGCAGGCGGCGAGCGGGCTCGTGCTGAAACCCGATCCGAAGCCGACTCCTCGGACACAATTAGCAGTTGCTGCAACAATTGTTGTTGCCACGCTCGGGTATACAGCTCAGCTCTAAATTAGACCTTTTTTTTTTTTTTACTTAAGCCCTCTTGGATCACATGGGACTGGGGGGGCTCTTTCACGGGGAGACCATTAAGGGCACATGCCATTTACCAAACAAACGGCATCAAACCGTTGCCCATTAAAAAGGAAATTGCTTGAAAATTACCCCCAAGTCAATTAGGCTCATTATTTTTTCTTCAGCGCTGGGGGGTGGGGGCGGTGGGGCACCATAAGGGGACCAGCTACCTTTAAGAGTTACTTGTTTCAGTCGGCGTGTCACGGGAGGTCAAGAGGAGGAGTTTCGGGGGGTGGGGGCGAAACACCTGCTCTATAACAACAGGGACACACAACCCTGAAAGCTGCGGAAAGCGCAGGAACAAAAAAAAAAAAAAAAAGGGCGGGTACATAAGAAGGAAGCGGCCTGCCCTGTTGGTGTGCATCGCTCGGGGATGCTGCAACTGACCCTGTGAGAATTCGTTATGGAACCAGACTGGATGTGGTACGGCTCCGCTGGTGGGGGGCAAACAATCTCTGTCGAACTCCAGTGTTCGTTATCTGGTGTCACTACATATGAAACTAAAGCCAGCACCCAGTTAGCTTAGCTTAGCATTTAGACACCCCCCCCCCCCCATTTCCAGTCACGACTGACCAATGTCAAAGAGAGGCTAAAAACGCTCCAAAAAATAAAGTAGCTTGAAAGTAACACGGCGAAACCAGTTGCGGCTCATTTCTAAGTGTCGCTATGTTTTGATGCGATGCGCGTGCAAGATGAGCCTTTTAGTCATCTGTAAGAGGAGACTTTGGACTCTTACTGAAAACCACTCTGCATTCCCGAACACGGATCCCGTGGCCGTCCTTAAGTGCAACGACAGGGGCCTGTTCGGACTGCATTCTTTACAGGCACCACACCATTAGACGGGGGGGGGGGGCCACGCTGTGTCACACACAAAAGTAATTGAATCACTTCCTTTAAGCCATATTCGATTACTGCCACTCATAAATGCACTTAGGTTGGCCGTCCTATAGGTCCATTTATCAAGTCACGGCGGCGGTCTGGATGCTCTTAAGGAATAACAGAATGTATAATTTAGCCATATAGGGCTGTCAGTGCGCGGTTATTGTCAAAACACGGGCTCCACTGCGGACTTTTATACATCGCTAGTTGGTGACGGGGAGGGTTTGTCCTTTGTCCAGACAAGGACGGCGGAGAAACGCGATGGTTCAGCCAATTTATTATGATTGTCTACTCTCTAACATCTGCTCCCGTCTGCTGGTCTGACCTTGACATCAACAAGCGGACAGCTCGAAGCCGCGGAAACTGGAAGGAACACGAAGGCTGGGCTTGGCGTTCGCGCGTGCTGTATAAACAGCCGACGCGGCCACCTGCGGAAGCCGCGGTTTTCAGGCTTCGCTCGACAACGCCGCGAAATCCCAAAGAGGCGCTTTTATAAATCCACTGATCGCTCTTCAGGGGACACGCGGATTCGCTAAGCATTCGCTACAGTGCCCTTGAGCAAGTAAATGGCAGGATCAATAATGTGTCGCGTTATTAGGCAGTCTTGTCTGGCCGTCCCCGCAGGAAACCCCAGCACACAAGCACCTGATTGTGTGCGATTGTGTGTGTGATGGGTGGAGGTTGGAACCGAGGAGGGAAGGGGAGATGGGGGTGGTGGTGGTGTGTGTGTGTGTTGGGGGGGGGGTCTGTTTAGTCTGTTTGCTGTTTCTGCGCTCCCATCATCATTCAATTCCCCAAATGATGTGTGCAGTAACCCCAGCTGGTCCGGGCCCTGGGCTTGGATCAGAGAATACAGTAGGCCGCCTTTGAACGGATCAAGGAAGAGACTCCTGCTGGTAAACAAACAGGAGTTCAAAACGTCGCCGGCTGGAGGTTGAAAAACAGGCGAGATCTGCTGCGTGCAGGACTGATTTCAGAAACTGTGGTGGCTTTGTGTTGGACTAATATAACCATAAAACAGACACCGAGAGAAAGGGGAGGGGGGGGCTGAGAAAGAGTGCACATGGTGAACAGCACAATGGAATAACAAGAAGAAAGTGTGAAGAAAAGATAGCACTGGGCTTTCTGCTCATTGGTCAGAGACACACTATTTATTATATATATTTTTTAAAAATCTGTAATAAAACAAGAAAAATATTCAAAGATCTGCATCCAGGAGATTTACGTGCGCACGTACAGGGGCTCGTTACACGCCTCGTGGGAAACGGCGCTGCAGGATCAGATCAGAAAGGTATGAGATGGGAACGAGCCAGCGGGGAAGACGGCAGAGTAATCAACAAGAGGATGAGAACAGGACACGAGTGTCCTGTTTACCAGGTGAAGACGGTCTTTGATGAAGGCCGTAAAGACTGGGGGATCGCAGTGGGATGAGGAAACGTCTGCTGTGTCCTGAGCGGCTTTTAAAGTGGCTGCAGCTCGGGAAAGCCAGCGCGTCGTTTCGCCGAAAAATCGGAATGCGAAATTCAAACACGCACAAAAAATGTGGCGATGTTTTCTGATAGTTATTGTTGCTCCACCTTTCAAAATTATTCGTCTATTTTTTTACGTGAACAATAGGGCTTTGGTTTCGCCACAGTTCTAAGCATCAACCGACGACCAGGTTGTTGGTTGGTTTTTTTTTTCAAAACAAGAACTTTAAAACTGCCTTAAATGTGTGCTTGATGGCCAAATGCATTTTTCTTTAAAGGACTGTCGAGCTAGTTAGCGCTAGCGCCGGTTCTTTAATGTTAATGATGGACTCCTTTGCCCCAAAAGTAAATGTTTGGCACCGCTGTGAGTGGTGAGCTCGTTAGCCTCTGACATGCTAACAATTACAGCTTTAAAAAAAAAAAAAAAAAAAAACTTGCATGTTGCAGTATAACATTATCGTAATCAATCTGTTATCAATTTAGTTTTGCAATGTCAATTGAAAATCATGTTGAAATGCATCAACGCCACGTGTGACCCATTCACGTAACAGTTTGAATTTGCGAAGGATGAATAAACAAACAAAAAAAAACAAAAACCCTCTGATCCGTGTCTAATGTTGGGCCTTGGAAAAGAAGCGCGAGGGGAGGTAACAACCCTCCGAAGATCAATGAACACCGGCGAAGGAACAGGAGGAGCTTGTGTCAGCCAATCCCGGCAGGCCTCGGGGAGCAGCATCTGACGCAAACCAGGAAGCCACCTAATGTGAGAGGGGTCAAATAAACGCAACAGAACTGACGGTCACACGGGACAGGTGCTTCCTTAATGATACACATCACGCTCGCACGCGCGCACGCGCACGCAATACACACATACGCTTGCAAACTATATTAGGCCTGTTGCTCATCTCCTCCCTCAGCTGTGTCAGAGGCTTTCCCAGACATCCAGCCCACGCACACGCGCACACACGCACGCACACACACACACACACACACACACAAACGCGAGCATGCATCCTCAGACGAGAGAGAGGCGGGGTGGGGAGGACAAGCGGGCCAAGGAGGACGGAGGACAGGGCACGCACGCAGACAAGCCTGACAACAGGCAGGAAACTCTAGAGAGCAGCCGCGGCTATTTTCTCTCCTCTTCCCAGCTCTCGGTTTCCATTCTGGACAAAACAGGTAGGAAAGAAAACAGAGTCGTGAAAAAAAAAAAAACAAAAAAAAAAAAAAGAAAAGGAAAAAAAAAGCAGGAGTGCCATGAAAAAGTCAAATAAACCTTGAAGAAAGCATTAAAAGGAAACCAAGCACCAGAATAGGATAATACGCCTCCTGTTTTACGTATGAGGGGGATTTGGATGGCTCATCCTTCCTATCATGTTTCCTCCTGGCAGTGTACAGGAAAGCATACGTTTAACACGAGGGGGGGGGCTCCTGCCACGGCGCCCCGCAGCAGCTTCATACCACGAACCAAAGTGTGATAAGGCAGGGAGGAATGCGGACCCGTGAGGTGTCCATACGTGCAGACTGCACAGCGGACTGAAACAATGGGACCGTCACGGCCCCTCGGGGGTGGGGGGGTCGCGAAAGGGCACGGCTGGGGTTGGGGACGAGAATAGCGGGCCGGGGGACGCTCCGAGCCATTGCCGAGGAGGTTGCACGTATGCGCGGCCTCGAAATACGCACGGGGGGGGGGCACATTTGGAACTTGTTAAACTCCTGACCTGAGGAGGGCTGCAACCCAAGACGAGCAACTTCTCATCCTGACCTAAACCGGGCTCGACGTCTTCCTGGCTTCAATAAAACTTCCCCAAAAAAAACCCCCAAAAACCCAATGCTGCAATTTTCCAAATCATAGGAAATAACTAATTATATATGATAACGGAAGTGCATCCTTTTGTCGGTGCCATCACAACCACCTTAATAGTAGCTATTTTGCTGTCGACAGGAATGAGGAACAGTCATTTGCTTCTGGGTTATGGTAATGTCTCTAAGATATGATTACGGCCGCTAGTTCGGCCCTCGAGAGACTATTTATGGTCGGAACGGGGGCAAAACGGGTTTTGACAGCAGAGTCAAAGAGGCCAACGCCGAAAAGCCGAGGAACCGCACGCACCCGTGCACGCGCAAACTCTCTGCGGGCGCGCGTCTCGTTTCATCGCCCGACGGGAGCGCTTTCAGTACGCTCCGGTTTAATATTTACAGGACAAATTGAAAGCCCTGCGGCCGGTCTTTTTTTTTTTCATGACAGGGATGCTCCATTGTTTGTTTGTTTTTTATACAACAAAGCGGAGTACGCTGAGAGCCAGGCGGGTGGGCTAACGGTCGGCTGCTCGGGCCAGCTTAGAGGAATATAACGTCAGCCCCGCCATTTGTTTGGGCGAATGTCAGCCGAGCACAGTGGGATCCTTTTCCCCCCCCCTCTTTGTTTGTTTTCAACTGCCCATAAACGAGTCTGGACAAACCAGCAAAAAAAAAAAAAAAAAGAACAGACCTCTTACTCCTCCTCTTTTAATTTAATTTTTCTGCATCGCCCCCGCTCGCTGGCTGGCTGGCTGGCTGGCTGGCTGGCTGGCCCGCGTCGCTGTACCTCGTACCCGCAAACACTCTGGGATTGTTTTGAGCTGTCTGGCGGAGGAAGGAAAGCGGTGTGAGAAAGTGGCTGTTTTTTTGGAGCGGACAGGAATTGGCCTCACGGCGCACGGTTCCTCTCCTCGCAGCGGGAACAATGCCGTGGCGTCACACCCCTGCGCTGACCCTCGCTGTTTCACATGGAAAAATGTTCCCAGAATTCCGCTCCCAGGCTTGGAGGTATAAGGCCGAGAGCGTGGAGGGAGAGGGAGAGAGAGAGAGAGAGGGGGAGGAAACCGATGCTACCAGGAGCATTTGTAGCCATGGCGACTTGAGCTGTGACTCCTGAAGCTGATTAGCTGGATGGAGGAAGAGGAGGCGTGGCCTCGAATCACGCGTCCAAACAGCCAGTCACACCGCCCAGCCGGGGAAGCAGAGGCCCGGGCTCTCACCCCGCCAGGTGAACTGCAGCAAAGTACAGATTCAACCCTGCATTGTCGCAGTGCAACCCCCCCCCCAGACTGTTTAACTCCACCCCCCACCCCCCGCTCATTATCACATTGTTGCCCCTTCCGCCGCTCTTTGTATCAAAACTAATCAGACCAATCAGCTGTTGGAGTGGAAGATGTGATATTGTCACGCAATCGTCCGCTTCCCAAGCGTCGCTCTTGCAGGCCGCTTTTTTTGGGGGAAGTAAAGCCAGAGCAGAGCAAAACCTGTTATCCGTGGATGCCGGGCCCTGGGAGCGCACTAACGAGTTTGCGGTCGGCCCGGACCGGCAGACCCCAGCAGGGACGGGCCTGGGTGGCCTCTTCCGACAAGCTGTAAGCCATTAAGCTACTAACGTTCGTTCGTTTTTGGAAACGGGGCAGGGGGGGGGAAAACAAAAAACAAAACAGGTTCGGACCCAGATGTCTCGGCTTGCACGTTTGCTCGGGAGAGGAAAACAAAAAGGCAAACAATAAAATGATTACCTTACCTCGCTGTCTATTGGAAGCAGCCGTCGCAGATGAGAGGCTTTCCGGCGCTGACCGCTTTCGGTTTTTTACCCCGCCCGTCGTCGCGTGTGACCCCGGCCAAAATTTTTGGCTCGCGGTCCGACCCTTTGTTTTCCTCACCTCGTTGCTGCGGCAATCTCAGCAATATTGCTGGTGAGCAATAAGCCCGCCGGAAATGGAGGTCGAGATTATGAAAGAGGAAGTTGAAATAAACTGCGATTTAATAGAATAGCAGGGAAGCCACGCCTCAAATTATTACGATAGAACGAGTTATAGGTTTGAACCTTTATGTTTTATGTCAATTGCAAATGAATTTCCTCGATTTTTGCACAAAACTGACAAAGCACTTTTTATTCCCAGCTCCAGCTCTGGTGCCGGAGGGCCTTTGTCCTCCGACTGCATTGCTCTCTCCGCCTACTGCTGAGCCACTTCGTATTAAATTCGAACTGGAGTCCATATCTGGTGCAAACTCTGATTCACACTGCCAGGCAGGCGGGCAAGAAGCAATAATTCTTTAACAGCTGCCGCAGAACTACGCCGGACGGCCTAGTAACGTTATACCCCTAGCGCAGCATACGCTGCTTTCTTCCCACAATAAGCATTTAATATGCCCCCGTGAACCTGGAGTGTTTGCATAAAACGCCAGTAAAGTTTACGCTGATGGCGTACAGAGATCATAAAGAGTGGCGAGAAAAACGCGGCCCAATGCGGGGAAGGATCCTGCACCCCGGCACGCATTACAGACAAAAATTCAAAAAATACGATTGGAAGGAATATGGAGCGAAAGTGACGTAGGATGAGGTGCTGCGTTCAAAGTCCCTGCTCCTGCGGGAGAGGAACGCTGTGAGCAAATGTGTCGCGGCTCCATCGATCAAGCGCAATTTACTGTATACGGCGGCAAAACGGCGACCTGTGCCTCCTCTCCCCGTGACGAAAGTGACCTGAACAACAGGTCGCTGAGTTTGTCAGGCGCTGTCTGAGCGATGCACGCCACTGGCAGACAAGGAAACGTGCTGACGAGGACGATAATATACACAATAATGGGTGGCAAGGTCAAGAGATGCGAGAGGGTGACTAGGTACTGGTTGCCTGCCGGTGTGTGTATGTGCGTTTAAAAAAAAAAAAAAAAAGACTTACGACTCTTACACACAAGAAACTCCTCCAAAAGATAAATTAAGGCGATAAGAAGGGATCGGTTTTCCTCCCCACGCATTAAACGCAGACATCAGGTTGAACAGCCGAGGTGGATAAGATCAAGACGAGGCAAGAGATGAAAGAGGAAGCTGGCTGTGATCTCGAGAGGAAATGGGGTGAGGAATGAAAGCAGGACATCGGAGGGGGAGGAAAATGGAGGGAGGGGGGGGGGTGTCTGCGCCCCTCTGTTTTGTTTTAACAGAAGTTGGCAGCGCGGCGGCCCGGCCAGGGTTGGCACTGAGGCGGCAAGCGGTCCCCGCCCTGCACCGTGACTCAGACACAGCGCGGTGCTGCCAAACTTTCTCTCGCTACCCCCGGCCCTCTCTCGTCCCTCTCTCTCCCGCCGCCCTCGACCGAGCCACGCCACCGAACTGGCTTCTCCCTTTTTGTTCGCCGTCGTCTACTGAGCGTCTTCTCGTCAAGTCGCTGGACTGCGGCGTTTGTCAACTCAGCGTTGCTTGGTACGATAAATCCGGTTGGCTTAGCTCAGTGATCCTCGCCGGACTCCGTCCGCCTTCCAGCACGTCCAGAGTTCCCACCAATAAACAGGCTGCGTCTCGTTTGTTTAATCCACAGGAAAGGGGTTAGGCCGCAGGCCAGGGGCAGGAGATTCTTTGCGCCAAGCCGAGCTAGCTGGCTGCAGCTTCGTATCGGCTGTGCAGGCATCGGCGCGGTACCGACCTCCCCATCTGACGTGCGGCAAGAAAGCGAACGCGTGTGCACTTCCCAGAATTTTGCGCGTCTCTTCGTGCCGGGTTACTCGGACTAAAAATACTTTTCCAGACGGCGTCGGCCAAGAGCGATGAGTTACATCTCCCTCCGCGCTGTACGTACATGTATGCTCGTGTATCCCGACACGCTCGGGCTTTAAAATTCACTTGCGCCAGCACCTTTACGGCGAATACACATACACACACGCACATTCTGGACGCCGTGGTGAAGTCCCCATTAAAATTCTATTTACAAGCCTGCTTTTACAATTCTGTGAGCGTTCCCTTATTTTTTTTTTTAATCTTAAATGGCTACGTACGTCGGGAGAGAGAGCGCAAAGTTATCATGTGATCAAGGACAGAGGATGCGGCCAAACACGTAAACTGTGCCAAAGTGTGCTGAGCAGACAAGCTAATTGTTTACATATTGTAGTAAAGTTTATGGCAGGGTTGCAGCCATCTGACAGAGACAATGTCTGAACAGGATTCAGAAATGTCAAATATGTTGCTCTGGGACGTCCTCGTAAATTGTACCACATTCCAAAAAAGAAAGAAAGAAAAAAAAAAAGAACTCCAAACGACTGACATGCTGTCACTTGGGTACAAGGTGTGAATGATAGATGGAGCAAACTGTTTGTCTTCGTCGTCGTTTTTCTGAGCGCCATTGAAAGAGGCTGACAAATGTTTAGATCCGCCGTTGTATATGCAGCTGGAGGGTGCGCAAAACACGCTGCAGAACACATCCGCCGCATGCACGCCTTTCCCTCCCCCAGCTGGGCTTTATTATATATTTTTTTTTTTAAAAAGACTGCAGTCGACTTTTATAAGGTTAAAGGTTAGGATATGGCTTCGCACTCCTGGTAAATATAGCTCACCTTGGTTCCCACAACGTAAACAACCTTGTGATGTCAGTGATGATCCCCGGGCCAGGATGAGGGCAATAAACAGGAAGTGGCCCGGCAGCAAGCTGCATCCCATAATAATCAAGACAAAAACGCGGACAAACAAATCTGGAAATCGCAGCAAGACCCGAAGTGACGGATGATGCGGTCGGGCGACCCCCGAGTCCCCGCACAAATTTACAGCGACGGCGAAGGCGACGCGGCGGGAAAAACCCCCCCGCAAAACAACCCGCGTCCCGTTGGAGAGCCGCGCGGCGAGAGAAGAGAGCGCCGGCCCCCTTTCGATTTACAAAATCAAAGACTCGTGAACCCAAACAGTCTGGTAAACACGAAAATCAGGGACGTGAGCAGAGACGGATACACAAAGGCGTAAACACGGAATAGTGTGACAAACATTGTAGACCCCACTCGGTAACATCATGTCTTTCACACACAGGACTTGAAAGAGTGATGTTCCTGTGTATCTTCGCTGGAGAGCCCGGCAGACTCACCCTTCGAGGCCACATCAATCCATCCTGACCCCCCCCCCCCCGCCCCGCCTGCGAACAGCTGGAGCCGGCGTCTGAGTTCGGAAGCAGGAACGCACGCGGCAGGGGCGCCCCGACCCGTCCACCAGGGCGGCCCGACAGCAACCACCTGCACGCGGCTTCCCTCGGCACTTGCCGCAGATGCTTCTGCGCTTTCAAATAGAAAATGTAAGCATGCTAACATGCTAACTTAGCCTTCACCCGGTTAGCATTACACCTGCTAAATATTAGCAGGATAGCATAGATAAGGAAACCCAAAAAAAAGGGTTAGGGTTAGGGGTTAGGGCTTTCAGTTGGTAAATGTAAGCATGCTAACATGCTAACTTAACATGGTTAGCCTGCACCCTGTTAGCATTACACCTGCTAAATATTAGCAGGGCAACATGGATAAGGAAACCAAAAAAATGGGTTAGGGTTAGGCGTTAGGGCTTTCAATTTGTAAATGTAAGCATGCTAACATGCTAACTTAACATGCTTAGCCTGCGCCCAGTTAGCATTACACCTGCTAAATATTAGCAGGGTAGCATTGATAAGGAAACCAAAAAAAGGGTTCGGGTTACGGGTTAGGGCTTTCAATTAGTAAATGTAAGCATGCTAACATGCTAAGTTAACATGGTGTGCCTGCGCCCGGTTAGCACTGCACCTGCTAAATATTAGCATGGTAGCATAGCTAAGGAAACCAAAAAAAAATCTATTAAAGGAAAATAACCAAATCTCAAAATGCTGCCCAGGGGGAATATTTTCGTTTAAAAGTAAAAGTGTTCCCAAGGGTTTCTGAAGGTACAGGTCGGGTCTGTGGAGGCCCCCGCTGAATCGGTTCTCATCAGGCTTTTTTTTTCCATTCCTGTCTGTGAAATGACATCACTGCCGGACTCTTCTGCGGGCGGTCCTGGGATGAACTCTGCCTCGAGACGTTTTCGTCTGGAGCGAGTCGCAGTCCTTCCCTCCTCCGCGTCCGCCGGGCTTCGCCGAGCCCGTGCAGCTGTTAATCCTGTTCCCTCCCAGCCTCCGACTACTGAGCGCAGTCACGGGAGGGGGGGGGGGGTTGGGGGGGTGACTTGAAAGGCAACCTCGGTGACTGTACTTCACACCTATTTCTCTGCCTTCACACACAAGAGCGCTTAACACACATGGATGCACGCACGCACGCACACACACAGACAGACACGCAACTGCCTGGACACCGAAGATAAGGAGCTGTGAGAGAGAAGGGGGGGGGGGGCTCGCTCGCTCAGATGAAGTATGTGTGTGCATGTTTGTGTCTGTTTGTGTCTGTTTTGCTTTTCTTGGGGGGGAAGGGAGGGGGGGATGTTGTGCGCAGGACGTCCTGAGAATGGCAGGCGAGTCACACACCACGTCAAGGCACATGCTCGTCACAAACAGACGTGCCACTGATTATGCGAAAGCACCGACGGGCACGACAGCCGACGAGCAAAACAGAAAAAGTTCCGTCCATCAGAGGGGACGTTAAATATCGATACCTTCAAGGTGGGGGTTAACAGTTACGTCTCAAAAGCGGCTGTCTATGTTAATGGGGGGGGGGGCACCGGGCCGACGCTCTGGCCGCGACCAGCGGTTGGGAAAGCCGAATCGACGGCGAACCCAGCGTCAGAGAGCGGCGGGCGTACGCAGTTGGAGCTGCCTCTCCATTTCCCTAACGACCGCGCCGTAGGAAGAGAAGCACGGTCTTCCCAGCATTGATTTTCCTCCTGGGTTTGTGTGTGTGTGTGTGTGTGTGCAACGAGGAGGTCTCAGCAGCAGCCTTCCTAATGGGATGTGTTGTATACGGTTGGGGGGGGGCCTGGGAAACAACAGTGTAACCAAAGGGAAGAGCAGGGGGAAAACAAGGACCCCTCCCTGTCCGAGTATGGGACAAACATGTTTGACACACACACGCGCGCGGACACGCACGGACACACATGCCTCCTCGCTCCGTTCAAGCTGATCTGGAGGGGAGCCAGGATCCTCCCGGACACCTCAACCCCACCCCCACCCCCCCCACCCCAGCGTGCTACATCTCTCACTTTGAAGAGCGTGTTTTTTTTCGAGGCGGGGTCAGAAGCGGCGTGCGACGCGGCGCAACCTCGGCCTCGACTTTCGCAACGGGTTTTGCGGGGGAGATGAGGGCCACCTTTATCTCTGTGTACACTCTCCTTTCATCTTGTTTATTGGCCAACATGCGCTCGCGGTCCAGGGAGGGGGGGGGGGGGCCTCCGGAGACGGGAGCTGGCACGGCGCTCCCGCTGGAGCAGGTGCAGGCCAGAGCGGCAGATAAAGAGAGCGCGCTGACAGATCCCGCCGATCAACTTAAAGAACACTGATTGAGACGGTTGATACGCTTTTTTTGGGCTGCTGCTGCAAACACACAGCACCCATGGGGGTGGGGGGGGGTGGCGTGTGCGGCCCTGTTTGTGTTGGATTAGAGGCGGGGTGGGGAAGGGGGTAAAACAAAACAAGAAAAAAAAAAACGCGTGTGCGCGCGAGTCGGCTCTAGTGCCAGGGCTCCTGTGCGACATCGTGGAAAATCCTCCTCAGCCGTTTCCTGTGGGTCTCCATTATCAGGCCTCGTTGATAGACCAGCTTTTCCCCCCTACTTCCTGCTTCTCTTCCTCCCCTTCCACCCCAACTTCCCCTCCCACACTCCTCTCAATCGCATGAATCACCGCTGCCACGGAGAGGGCGAGGGGCTGGCAGCGGGCCGCAAACTACGCTCCCAGCTCACGCACGATCAAATGACTCCTGTTATACTTTTTTCGCCGCGCGGTGAGCTAATCCCTTCGATGCCGTGTAAAGCAATGCATGCACTGCGCCGTCACGTCGGACTTTATTTCACTGCGGCGCTACGCTTAGTGCTACTGCTAGCCCCCCCCGCGCATGTTGAGTATTACCCAAGACAAACGTTGAGTCACATGAACGTGAGGTCATTCCTCCTCTTCCCTCTTGGACGTGAATCCAAGATGCCAGTCAGGATACGGCTTGTCCCGCCCGCAAGCCCTCGCGGCTCGCGGCCGATACAATGTCTGGCAAGCTTTTGGTTTTTTTTGTTTTCTTTTTGAAGAAAGACAGTTGAGGATAATCTGCCACTTTAGCCTGAGTGATGACACCGCTCATGTTCGGCATGTCTTTCGCCATTCGACGACGTCTTCCGGGAGCTCCCCTGGCAAAACAAGCCGTGAACAAGAAAAAAAAAAAAGCTTTGGGGTCTTGCTTCCTTTCAGCAGCGCGGCCGGACGGCTCCTGGCAACTGGCGGCGTTGCCGCGGCGACATCAACAAACACAGTCCTACCTGATGATGACGGGGGGGGGCATTAGTTTCTGCACAGGAAAGACAAGTGCATCCATACGTGAGTCAGGGAGGAAAAGGTTTCGCGAGTGAGACCTAGCATGTGGGGCGCGGAGGTAGAAGCGCGTGATCCGCGGACGGGCCTCCCGCCGAAGGTAGGGCTGTTGTTCGCGACAGGACGTGACACAGAGCATGTGTGGGGGGCCTGATAGAGAGGCAGAGGCCGATGAGAAAAGGAAAGAAAATAAAGGGAGGGAGGAAAGGGAAGCACTTAGGTGTGCTTGATATCCTATCAGCGCCCAATACCCATCCCCGGGCATGGAAAAACACCATGAATGGGATTCGCCGGGGCGCCCGGGGGCCCGGAGAGAGGGGGGGGGGCTCACGCGGGTCCGAGCGGGCCGAACCGGGGGGCGGAGATCAAATGGGGAGGGGGGGGACGGATGAAAGCTTGGAAACAATACCCAGTTCCCTGTGTGTCAGAGAGCCAAAATGCGTAGCGGCGATGCGAGTTCCTTTTTGTTCTTCAAAATGCTTCTCAGATGTGTGACGCAAGGCCGAGAGTAAAGGGGGGGGGGTTAAGGGAGACAAAACAAACAGCAATTAAGGTGGTTTGTGAATCCTTTTGAAAGGCCTCGTGATCCATCCCTTTAGGAAACATCTGCCATATTGATGTACGAGTCCAGGAAAAGACGGTCCCTGTAAAACAAACTCGCCCGTTCATCCCACTCTAACCTGCGACTCCCGGCCTCCGCCGCCGCACCTACACGCAATAAAACGCACAAGAGGCCTGCTTTTTTTTTTTTTTTTTCTTTCTCTTCTGCAACACTCCAAAATATACACCCCCCCCCCCAAACATTTATAGTCTAAACACAGATAACAGCGCCCCTATCACTTTACTTTCAGCTGGAAATTCCAGACGGCCGCCCTGATAGGGAAAGTGGATAAGAAAATATCTTTTGAAGAAGAAAAGTGTTGCGTGTCTCCAGAAAGAAAAAACGCATTTTTCCTAATCCCCAGCAACTGCTACGGCCTCCGTGCCCCGTCGAGACATAAGCAGGAGGGGGAAAAGGGTCCGAGCGCCTCAGCTGTCGGTCCAAATAGCCCAGAAAGTCCGTGAGGGGAAGCAGACAAAGAGCAGAATCTTTCAGAGATTTGCCGCGCGAGATCGATGGGAAAAGATGCAGGCGATCACTGCTCAAAATTTACCGTGAACTTTTCCCGAGCACGAGAGCCAGACAAAGGGAGAAGCAGAAGGAGGGGAAAGCCGCTGTTTACCTCACGAGTCTTCAGGGAAATCCGATTTTTTTTTTGGAAGTGCTGGAAAGATTCGAAACGATGAATCTGATAAGTCGGGCCTTGCGTAAAAAAGAAAAAAAACTCCAGCGCAGTTTCGGAGAAGATGAGCGCGCGCGCAACGGAAACCGCGAGCCTGGCGCGGCGCTCGGCGCACCTTGCGCGTGCGCTGTGTTGACACTCGACACCCGACGACGTAGCCCGGTCAGGCCGTCAAAAAACTGCAGACGGGGGGGAAAAAGATCCAACATGGCGGTGGCTCGGGCGGCTTGTTGTGCAGTAAACAGAGGCGCGGGCCGCGGTGCGCCTTTGTTTGCATGTCAACACCGGGCCGTTCACCCAGAGGACCAGAGGACGCACGTACACGTCTTCTCGTCTCTCCCCTTTGACCCACTGTTCTCTATCACCTGCTCCGAACCCAGGGGGAATCGGCTCCTTTTTGAGGTTTACCCCCACCACCCCTAATACAAATTCGGTCGTACTTTGCCCCGCGTTATATATGAGTCATGCGTCACTCAGGAAAAATATATTGGTCTTTGTTTACACGCTGTAAAAAGGGCAGAGACGCGGGGGCCGGGCCCGGGGCCGAGTCCCAGGCTTAGTTTACGATCGAACGCAATCAAGCAATCGAGGTCTAAGGTCGCGCGGTGAAACGTCCCATTTAAATATGTAAATGTTTCCATTTGGAAGCGAATCGCCGCATAAATAACCCAATAAGACTTTGTGTTCTCTAACCTCGCCGCCAGAGCACGGCGCAGAAATATTCCTCGCTCGTCCAAGAGAGCCCAGAGTTTATAAACTGGTAAAAAAAAAAACATGAAACAAAGACATCAGCAGATGAGACGCCAGCGAAACGGCCCCGTTCCAAGATGTCAAATAAAATGCTTCGCCGAGATTAATGGTGCAGCGGCGTGCGGAGGCAGCGGCGACGTTCGCGCGCGCTGTTTATTGCTTCGCGTGCAGTCGCGTGAAATGAGCGCGAAGCGAAGCGAATACGTGGCGCACGCCGGCGGTCGCGCGCAGTAAAGATTCGCGCCTTGCGCTTGCACGCGTTTTTTTCCTCGGGGGGGGGGGCGTTCGCAGGTTTGCAGCTCGCCGCCCGTTTAGATAAAGCTTCATTTACAGGTTCGCGTGATTCTTTTTTGGGGGGGGGGGGCGGGGCGCCGTACGGTTCGATCGGGAGCCAGGCGACACTGGCCGAGGCGGAGGTCCATCTGTCTGCTCCGTGCTGAGAGGAGCGTGTAGGGCATAAAGCGCACGCACACACACGCACAAGCACACACTCCTCCCATCGCCAGCTGGATCGGAGAAAGCACCACTTGGGGAACAGTTGACACGCTGATCTCTTTAATGGTTACATCCTCCACACCCAGCGCCCGAGACGCTCAGACACACACGCACACACACACACACACACACACACCTTCATCGGTTTGAACCGGCTGACAGACAGAAAAAAAAAAAGAAAATACATATTGCAACACTCCTTCCTCCAGATTAAGATGCACACGCACAGCTCCCTCCTGCTCACACACACACACACACACACACACACACACACACAAGGACTCTATCCTGTTAACCCCCCTCCATGCAATCAGAGGGCTCAGAATAGGAAGGAGGGAGAGGAAGCGGCCCTGCATTCACAGGCTGGGAACAAGGAGAAGGAAAAACAGCCGGAACCTGGAATTTACGGAGGAAAAAACAGCGGCCATCCAAAAATACCTCAGGACCATCTCTGCAGATAAACACAAAATATCATTACTCTCGTCCTGCGGCCCCGGGGACAGTCCTCCCCCGTGCGCTTCCTCCGTCTCAACCGCCCGCTCCTCGGCCCTGTGGCATCGGGGCCGCCGCGCCTCCGATCGCCCCCGCCAGCTTCCCTCGGCTTTTCCACGGGTCACGAGAGCCGCGCACGCGGCCCGGCTATGGACCTCATCAGCCCCTTCGCTGGACTAATCAGCACTGAGTATAGCTGTTTAGTCCCCTCGACAGCCGACCCAGACGGGGAAGACTCCTTGTCTCCCTCACAGGAACGGCTTCGTCCGAGGCGGCAACAAAAAGCTCATCTTTTAAATCGGGTTGTCGGAGCCGGTGGTCGGCACGGTGACAGAGTCCTTCCTGCGGTCCGAGGGCAGGGTTCGCCGACCCCGAGGTCATTTCCTCTGACCCCTCCTTCCTAATTGATTCAATTTCCGAGCCGCTGGTCTCCTATTAGGATGGTTTAAGAGACCCATACCCCATATCCCTGTCCTGTTCAATGTCCCTGTCTTTCGTCTGCAAAAAAAAAAAAAGGCCAATTTTTCATGCTGCTCGGGACCAATTTTCTTATACCACGCTTTGTCGCCCTACCCCCAGGTGACGCACACTTCCTTCTCTCCCTATGAGCTCGCTTCGCGACGCCGAAAAGCGCTCATAACCTTCAGGTGACGCAAATTGACCTTTTGGCGACACGTCGCCGTCACGGCTTGAACCCGAGCGGAGCACTGTAAATGCGGGACCGCGAATGGAAAACACGCGGCGACCGAGTCACCTGCCGCGCGAGAGCCACGTCTCAGGCCTCAGGAGCTCTTCGAAAACCGTTCCACACCCCGTCGCGCTGCGTGAAAATCCCCGTCGTCCTAACTGGCCGGACAGGCCGCGGTGGCAGGCGCGTCGACCCGCAGGCACCGCGCGGCCGCTGTTTTGCCCTCAGGCGTCGCCTGCGCTCGGCTCCAGGCCGGCTGTCGCAAAAGAGCGGGCGCGGGGGGTGGGGGGGGCAGATGCGAACGACCGCCGCCGCCGTTCGCGGTTAGCGCACGAGCCCGTTACCCCGTCCCGGGTCACTTTCCATGATGGGAGCGAAACGTAAACGTGTCTGACGGGGCGCGGGCCCGTTTCTGCGTGCGTGTAAACACGGTACGCCTCCGGGGCGATTGGACTATTTACAGGGACTCCAGATCGGCCTCCGCCTGTTTATCCGTTCACTCGCTTCGTTTGCGCGTGCGACCGCTGATCATGTTTGACAGAACTTCTAATGGAGTTAACAGACCTCGCCGCTGCACTCTGAGAGTTGCTCAACACCGCCCGCGGCCAGTGTTTTATGTTACCTCGAACCACAAACGTCGGATTTTTTTTAAAACCTCGACGAGTGACGCGTTCGGTCGTCGCGCTCCTGCAGCTGAAACTCTGAGGTGTTTACCGCCTCGCGACGCAGCAACGCAGCTGGGCGTCAACGCCGGCGCAGGTGATCCTCGGCCGGAAAATGCGCCGCATCAGCAGGCCTCGTCCGTTGAGCTTTTGTTTGAGGAAAACGGCGGAGCAAGCGCCGAATAAACAACCTCAACGTCCTCGCTCTTTGCCTCTCCTGCACCGCTGGCTCTCCGCCTGCAGCGGGCGAGCGAATTACTGGGTTTCGCTCCGTTTACAGATCGGGAGATTCTGCGGGGGGATAACAAAACGCGATGTTTGCTTAGATACACCGAATCTAACAAACATCTCCCGGACCGCCGATTAAATCCGCTCGGAGGTCGCGGGAGACGAGGGAGAGACGGAGCTCTGTGACTTGGAGCGAGGCCCTCGACCGGTTGCTGATGCGGCGTTTTCCTCCGATTGGCGCTGTCCCGCTCCACTAAGTGGTGCGTTCGTCCGCAGCGGCCTCTGTTTATTAGTTTTATTCCAAAGTTTTCCCGAACGCAGCGTCTTATTCAAACAAGCCTGCTCCCGGGACACGCCGCTTTCATCACAGGCTCCTCGTTTAAGGTAAATAAAACGGGATAGCCTGTCAGAGAGGCATTTGGCAAAAGTGCGTTCCCGGTCGCTAGGTATGGCGTTTCAGATGTGCGCGTGGTCATACGTGTTTTTTTGTCTGCGTGTGTGTGTGCGTGCGTGTCAGGCCCCACTGCGAGCGTTATTACAAAGAGCCAATAGGAGCGACTCTAGCACATCCTGTTTGACTTGACCTCAGAGGATATTCTCCTTTCCCAAGCAAACAAACCGCCGGGCTTTTGGATCGTACCAACGTCGGAGGGGAAGGGAGGGGACGGGTGCCGGGGGATGTCTCTGGTGGGGAATCAGTGGGTAGGACAGGGGTTTTTTGCAGCGCGGGGAGGCAAAAGGGTCGCTCCTCTGCCAAAAAAGAGCAGCGCAGGTTTTAATCTCTGAAAAAACAGATGTGAGAGGTGTGTTACCAAACCCGCGGGTCACCGACACCGACCGAGGCTTTTTTTCCACGAGCGTTTAGTTTTTAGGACGATCCAATAAAAATATACAGGGGGGAAGAAAAGAATTTTTTTTTAAAAAAGCTCAAGAGTCCACTTACTAGCTTTCTCTGAGCTGTCAACCGCAACTCACTGTCCTCTCCTGCAGAGATATTTATAGCCCCGAAACTCATTTTTCAAAGCAAAAATCTTAATGGCAAATCTTAACCTTTGAGAAGCCGGAACCAGATTTGGCATTTCGTGCTTGCAGAATGAATAAATCGGTTCTGAAAAGGAGCAAATTACTCGTTTAAAGGGCCAACTGTTGCGGGCACCGTCGCTGGCGAACGAAGGCTACGGATCGAAAATAACAATCACCTCCGCCTGACGCCGCCATATCGCCGGCGTCTCGGCGCGGGGAGACGTGTCCTCCTCCGGCCTGCGTCCGATTAATCCATTATTCGGTGAAGTCGGCGCAGCCCACTCCCTCCAGCCTCCCCGCGGTGTTTTCCCTCGGCCAACGGTGGGAGACTATTGGGATTAATGCTGCCGACTGACACTAATCTCATTGTGGTTAGGGCTTTGGAGAGACGGTGCACACCCACTTCACTCTCACTCCCAAACACTCGCGTTTGTGGCT
Organism: Psettodes erumei; assembly: GCA_016785225.1. Taxonomy (NCBI): domain Eukaryota; kingdom Metazoa; phylum Chordata; class Actinopteri; order Pleuronectiformes; family Psettodidae; genus Psettodes; species Psettodes erumei. The sequence continues at coordinate 712,373 of JAFBJZ010000882.1, read as the reverse complement.
TCAATCTGCCGGGACATTTACGCCCGGGGAGGGATTTCGCGCGGCGGGGCCCTCTCGCTCGCTGCTCATCCGACGGGTGGTTTGGTTGTATTTTTTTTTTTTTTAAGATAACTGTGTACATACTACGAATTCTCTGAAAAAAATCTTTTTATTAAAACCCAAATCAAGGAGATATTGGTTGAGTTTGTCATTAACTGTTTTTCACTGCATGCGAACCCTGTGATTTTAAGGCAAGACCTCCCGCTAATCTGTGGATTTATGGATTACGGACCCAAATTGAATTCTGATTAACAGAGAGTGGAGCGAGTCCTTCCACATATGTGAGTGCGAATCGAAGGCTCTCCTCTCCCGGCTTTTTCGCGAAACTTCAGGAGCTGCCGTCTCTATATTTAGCCCACAGTTTATAGTCTGTGTTTCCATGGCTACGGGAGCTGAAGCTTGGGGAAGGCAGCAAATTTATATATGTATCTATACGTCCTGACGCCACGCGCGTCTCACTTTTGTGATCATTATGTCATCAGCTGGCCCCACGCACGCTGCAACCAATTTAAAGGGGCTTTCCCGAACACTCCATGTCCATTTTCATCATTGTTCTTGGAAAAGGTTTGAGGTTTTTTCCACGACAGATTACGCTTTATATAAATTCACAGAAGCCGGATAGTTTGATATTCACTGCAGTCGTCTGTCCATCCACAAAAAAATATTCTCAACTGAGAAAACCAAACCTTTATCACATTTGCACGATCAAACACCATGTATTGGCCCCGCCCCCCCCACCCCCGTCCAGATCTCAGCGTTCTCAGAAAAAGGTGAGTTTTGATGTGGACGCCGCCGCCTTTCCCCCGTATTTCACGGCACGGCTAAACAACCCTGTTGGCTTTATGTTGCCAGTGTACTCGTCGAAAAGGCCAGGTCAGTGCTGGTACAACCACTGTTTTTAGTAAACAGCAAAAAAGTCAGAGAAAGGAAAAGAAAGTTCCAAAACAGAACGCTGTCAAAGGCAGATGGATTAGATTCCCTGCGAGAGGCGTCATGCTCCTAAATGTCAACAAGAAACAAATGGACTGCAGCCTTCTTCCTCGTTCTGGTGTGCGACGGGCAGCGGTGAAGCAACGAGGGTTCGCAATTATTGAGCCACAGATATCAGTATAAAGTCATTACCTTCATTGACACGGCATCCCCTTACAGAAAGCCAGAAACGTGCTTTTACAAGCTCAAAATAAAGTTTCTTCAGGTCGTAAAAACGCTCCGAAATGTTAAACTTCCACATTCGCTCGGCTTCCATCCAAAGACGCCAACGACTCCTTAACTGCTCGACGTCGGCATCATCCAACATTTCCTTCCTCCTGCAACCGCGGCGAATGAGAAACTCCGGAGAGACCCGAACCCCGGCGACCGGCTTTCACCGCCCGTCTTTCACGCGGGTCGACCGCGACTTCCCTAAGGGAAGGTGTTGAGGCTCAGAGGGGACCCCGGCGGTCCAGCCGGGGACCGAGGCCCCGGAGAGCGGGCCGTAAATCCGCCGTCCTCCCCCGGTCTTACCGCCCGACGTCACTGTCAATCCGCTGCAACATATTGGCCTCCCTTCCCTTAAATCAAGATTTATTATACTTTTACGATAAGGGCCAGCTGGACTTCAAACACGAGAGCGGGGAGAGCAAATATGGCCGGGGCAGGGGGGGCTCCTGATCAATATAACAGGTGGCCCCGGCCGGCTCGGTCTGCTGCCCCCCCCCGTGATGTGAGGTCTAAATCTATTTCACCTGTTGTGCTTCCATTCCTTTTCCTCAAGGCGCGCGCGAGTGGTGGCGAGCCGCCGCGACGACATGTGAAAGCCGTCAAGGCCCTGAATGAATCCATGTGTTACCTGAGGTCGACGGGGCTCCGCCATCTGCAGACTAAAAGACCGAACTTGTTCGGGGTTTTTATATGCCGACACGAAAAAGAGTTTAAGTCGACAGCGCTGGATTAGACGGATCATCGTCGCCGTCTCTCAAAGCGAAATCAAAGCGACGCGGAGGAGCAAGGGTTTAAGAATACACAGCGCCTTTTATTTTTTTGTTGTTGGCAGATAAGCTCTCGGATTGTAGTTTGCTGTTAGATGTCACGTGATCCCATGTTGCACAGACAGCAGCTGTCACTCTCGATCGTCAGATGACTCATAAAAAGGGAAGAGGCAGGTGATAGGATGGAAACGGCGCATTTCGTACGGCGGCATTCCTCACATTCCGTCCACAACAATAGATATATTCTCGCGTCCGCTCTCGGAGCAATCGGCCGGAACTGTTTACACTTCCTCGTCAGAAGATCACAGTTTATTCATGAGAACGCAGGGGCAGAATGGTGAGAACAGGAACTGCGTCTTTCAAACACGAGTCTCAAGTACGCGAACGGCTGGGGAAGGCGCCCGTCGAGCGGATCGGTCGGCGCGAGGCCGACCTGCAAAACGCAGGGGGTAGGGGGAGCAGTTGAGACTTGAGACGGGACCCCCCCCGCCGTCTTCCACGCACGCGAACATCAAAGCTTTCGTGCCGAACACTCGGCGCACGAAGCGAAGCCTGGTCGGTCGCACCCCGCTGCGAGCGAGGGGGCTTTGATGCGGCGCCTTAACGCGCGCGGGGGTCCCAGCCTGCGGTTTAGCGGACGGGTCCAGATAGCCCAGGCGTGGGCCGCACCAGAGCGCTTGGTTCGCTGTCGGCTCCAGTTGCCGCCTGGCATGCGTAAGAGGGTAATCGCACAATGCTTCTTTTTTTTTTTTTCCAGGGAGGCATGTTATAAATAAAACCACAGAAGGCTTTTGTTGACAGCAGCTTCGCCCCCCCCCCCCCCAGCTCCTCTTTTGGAAATGTTTACGACTGCGGACGTCGCGCAACATGTGTTTGAATTTTTCCAAATTTTGATTTTCAAGTCCCCCACCCCCGCCGCCCAGCCTTCGATTTCCCCAGCCCAGTATTTTTTTTTTTTTAATAAAGAGAAAACAAACAACGGGGGGGGGAGGTTTTACCGCAAACCGTCGCGCTCGGAACGAAGGAGAGGCCATCTGCAGGTAAATCAATACGCGAGATGTGTGTCCAGCGCAAGCACCGTAATAAAAGCGATAGGCCATCTGACACTGACAGCATTATGACGGGAACACACGGGCTCACGTGTCATTCGGCGAGCGAGCGAGGAGAGAGTTTTGGCGTTATCAGCCGCGCTCACCTGCTAAAAGCGGCTGTAAAACTGCAATTGCCACTTTTTTTTATGGCGGGTTCGCGATGGAGACGTACCGGTCGTAAAAACGGAGATAAGCTGGGCGATAGTCACAATTACAGGTAGCGCGGGCGACGCAGTGATGAGGGCAAGCGTGAAATCACGACTCGCACAGGACAGAAAGACAAACACGTGAAGCGCAGGCGAACGGCGTCGCCGTCCAGCCGCGCGGACGCAGAACGCAGTCGGTACCCGAACCCCCAAAATGATCGTTTCATCGAAACCACGAACGATCCCCAGCAACGCCACGTCCACGAGTTGGCAGCTGAGGGCACGCAGAAACGCGAGAGAGGAGCGCGGCGCGCGGGCTCGCCGAGCCAAACGCCATTGTGTCTCCACAACAGGTGTGTCAATATGACAGGCATTCAGCCTGGTCCGCCGCGTCAGGCCTCGTATAAACACCCGAAACAAATATAGACGCTCTCCGCTTTCACTCTCAGCTGCGTGTACGGCCGCCGTGGGCGAGGGCGACGGATGAGGCGTAAAACATCCGGAGATCACGCAGAGTTCAGGCGAAAAATCTATGTGATTGCTTCCCCCGGGGAGACAATCAATTTCACGTCAACTTTGGGAGCCTTAATGTCATCCAGGAGGGCCGCGTTAGCCTCCCAGCAACATTCGAGACACACACAAAGCGGAGTTCACCGATCTTCGAACCGCAAATTAGCCGATGACACGCAGGAAGCGCCGAGCAAAAACGAGCGGACAGATTTACGCCTTCGCTGCCCTTAGAGTCATATATCACAGAAACCCGCTGCGTCCCCCCGCGTCGAAACGTTCTAACTCTGCCGCCGAGTTCGCCTCTTGTTCTCTGATGTTTGCTACAGTATGGGAAATAAAACGTCCTTCTGGATGTCACGTTACTGTACGGCCCGCTTCTCGCGAATGCGCCGCGGACGCCAGACGGAATTCGGACGGAGCGGTTGGAGGAAAAATTGGCTCGACCGCCTCCCGCGAACAGACGACGGGAACCGGCGCGTCGGGGCTGCCAGTCTCTCCACCAGATGGTGAACGAGGAAGACGCGGGCGATCGAATAACGGACACAGCCAATCGGATGATCGAAAAACCGGCCCGTGTGGATAGGTTATAGGGAGGAACTGTGTTTGTCATGCATTCATATTCATATGTTTTTATGCAAGTTCTTTTTAATTGAATTTCTTTAGGGACTTCCCTTTGGGCCGTGCTGCTTACATTCATTTGCGAGTAAAATACAATTCATTTCAGAGGGTATGTACAAGGCGAGGTGTTTCATTTGTCATAGCGTCCTCCATTATGAAAGCGTGTGGCATTTTTTTTTTTTTTTTTTCGCGATGAAAAAAAAATGGATGAAATCTTTTATCTCGCTCCCGGGAACCTCGCAGCGCGCGAGCCCCGTGTCGCTCTCTCGAGCTGTGGGAGGCCACGGGGAGGAATAAGCCCGTTTTGCGGACGCAGGTGATTTGTGTGTGTGTGTGTGTGTGTGTGTGTGTGTGTGTGTGTGAGAGAGAGAGAGAGAGAGAGAGAGAGAGAATGAGCTCATTTGCATACAGCTGAATAGCTACGTCTCCCGTCCCCGCACATTACACCCGCATGAGGGCGAGAGAGGGACACGCGCCGCAACAATAGCAGGCACGCTGCCACTAAACCGTAAAACGCACGGGTGGGCATGAAGGGGCACACGCCACCAACAAGATTAAAAAACAACAACAACAGCAACAACCCACACACAAAAACAACATCTCAGGGAGAAGAAAGGCTTGGGACGCAGCGCGTGTCCGTGCGTAAAAGTAAAGCGCAGGCACGCGTATTTTTCATTGGTGTTTAATTTTCAAATTGCAGTAACAAAAAACAAAACATGTTTTGGGTTAATTTAGGGTGTACTGACATCGGGGTATTTGCTCTGGCGCGTTACGGGTCTCGTTTGCTTCTCATTAAAAAAAAAAAAAAAAAAAAAAAACAGCGAAGAAAGTGAATTGAAACAAACGGAGGAGAGATTCTGTTTCCCTTCGATCGCATTTCTGGTTTCACCGTCTGTGACACAGCCCCAGGGAGAGACGCTCGCGACCCCGAAACGACGGCGAAAGGGGGGGGGGTCCGAGGGGAAAAAGCGCGCGCGCGCGGCTCCGGGAGCCGTGCTGCTGCGGGCTAATTAGGCGTGCGATTGAGTGGAACGCGAGGGCAAAAGGGGTGCGCGCAGTAAGACAGTGACTGAATTCCTGCTCTCTGTTGTCGAAGTTTCATTGTCCTCACTCACTGTCCATAATGCGCCAGCGTGTGTCCGGCGCATTGTGCGCTAAAAATAAGTCAACAGATGTTGGAGGCTTGTTAATAATCGCCCGGTATCCACGGTGGTCAGTCTGCGCAGTGCCAGTGGGTATTAAATCTGGATAATTGTTGTTGGGTTGGAAGGGAAGGGGGTTGAATATGTAAAAGTGGGCGGCGTCGACGCGCCTGACTGACGGTTTATGTAATGAGCGGAGCGGCGGCAAGTCTATATATGTGGGAGGAGACGCGCCGCGGGTTCATTCACTAGTAATAAGGCGAGTGATGAACGTCCGCGGCGCACCGACGCACCGAGTTCAGCACCAAAACAACCGCCGAGCCGCGCACACGCAGCGCAGTGACCATTGTGGAGTACAGTACCGCGGAGGAGAGGACGCCTGCTGACAGACAGAAGCACGGCTGTGGATATTTAGTCCCCCACCATACACATACACACGCGCGCGCACGCACGCACACACACACACACACACACAAACAAACACACACACACACACCTTTGGATAACTTGGGAGATTGGAAGCGCTTTCTCTGGACGCTTTTGACGCACGGCAACGAGGAACTACGGGGAGAACTCCCAGGGAGTGAAGAAGGATTTATATTTGCTTTAGAGCTTCTTCTTCTTTTTTTTTTTCTTCTTCGCCAACGTTTGTTCACCTCGGTGTGAATACTTTGGAATAGGAAGGTTTTGCTGCTTTGCTGGCTGGTGACGCGGCTGCCCTGGAGAAGCGAGAAGGATGGCAGCCTGGTTCACCTTTACCATCGCGTTCAGCACCACGTTGATAACACAGGTATGAGGGAGGATAACGCATCTGACATGGAGAACCAATACTTTTTTGGGGAGGGTGGGGGGGTCTTTTTTTTTTCCTCCAAGAATAAAAAGGTAAATACCGACGTTCTCTTAACGCGATATCTCCCTTCTCCTTTTTAGGTGTCGGGATCCGGCGTTTTTGAGCTGGACCTCCACGAATTTAAAAACCACAAGGGCTTGCTGGCGAACGGGGACGCGTGCAGACCCGGCTGCAGGACTTATTTCAGGATTTGCTTGAAGAACTACCAGGCGGTGGTCTCGCCAGGTGACTGCATCTTTGGGAGTACAATGACACCGGTGCTGGGGACGAACTCTTTCAGCGCCAAGGACGGCGGCACTTTACCGAGACCGATTCAGATACCGTTCAACTTCGGGTGGCCGGTAAGAGCGTGGAGCGTCCACTTTTAATTGTTGTTTTTTTTTGTATTATTACTCCAGCGACCGCTATAATGTTGTGCTCGGGGAGAACTGCTGTGCGTTTTTTTTTTTTTGGGAGCGCACCCGGTTATTGGTCAGCTCGTCTAATCCATATCATTAGGGTAATACGCCGTCGGCTGAACAGATTGGACCGCGGCGACGTCGTTCACCGGGCGATCGTCCGCCGCGAGCCGCCCCCCCCCTCTTCCCCCCGGGGGGTGCCGCAGAAATCGTCCGTTTCGGAAACGATCGCCAGTCGGCCCGAACCCGATCGAGAGGGGAAAGAAAAGATATTGATCGTGTGCATCTGTTTCTCCTCTCCTCCATCTCTCCTCAGGGCTCGTTTTCGTTAATAGTTGAAGCCTGGCATTCACCTCATGGAAATCTACCTGTAGGTAAGTTGCGGCATTTTTGTGTGTGTGTGTGTGTGTGTGTTACCACAGGGGGGAGCTCTGTCTGTGCGTGTGACGGGGGCCGGCTGTCTCCAACTCGTTCTTTTTTTTTTTTTTTTTTTGCACAAATACACAAAAGAATCCAAGTCGGAGATTTTTTTTAAAAACGTTGCTCCGTCCCTCTCCACCTCTCGCTGACTGTCCTTAATTTCGCCCGTTTTCACGCTCGTTTCGCCCCTTTTGTTATGAACTTCAGAACACCTTTTTTTTCATTCTTATACCCAATACAATTGAACTTCCTCTGGTTTATTTTTGGCGTGGGAAAGAGCCGTGGGCTTTGGTGAGAATACGCAGCGCCTGCCAAAAAACCCCTGACTACATCTTCCTGTATTTTACACCTTACTCTGTTCCGCCCTTTGGAAGAGGGGACTGGGCCTGGGAATGTTTTCGCTGACGGAAAAGAAAGAGGAAACTTCAACCTGAGTTTATCTTTCATCTAGGCTGTATGGGATTTGATAAGGGATGCAGCTTGGTGCCGGGCAGATTATTAAAGCGAAAGTGGCTGACTTTTGAACCCGCGGCCGTTTCGCGACGCGGTTCCTTGACATACGACCGCAGTCACCCCAGGATATAAACAGGTCGCACGCTTACATATTGTCCATTAATTCCCCTCTACCCAACCTCCCCTTGTCTTTTTTTTTTGGTTCCTTTTCCTCTTCTAGATACCAACAACCAAGACTTTTTGATTAGCTTTTTCGCCATCCAAAGGCAGCTGGGCGTGGGGACCGACTGGACTCAGGACACGCAGGCGGCGAAGCTGACGGAGCTCCGGTATTCTTACCGGTTCATCTGCAACGAAAGCTACTACGGCGAGAGCTGCTCCAAGAAATGCACGCCGAGGGACGACCGGTTCGGCCACTACACCTGCACCCGGGACGGCCAGCTGTCCTGTCTGCCTGGCTGGAAGGGGAAATACTGCGAAGAACGTAAGCCATCCCAAAAAAAAAAAAAAAAACACATATATATATGCACCTTCTGTTATTCACACCCGGCTACCGTGCTGTTTATGAAGCAGTCTGGTCTTGCTCTCTTTCAGCACGTCTGTCTGCTGACAACACCGGAGTTGTGTAGCTCGGTGTGTTGCCCTGAGCTTGTGTCTGTGGTTTTTTTTGTTTTGTTTTGGGATAACGCAGAAAGCTTGCGAAACCAGTCGCGCACGATGGCGCGCGCCGCAACCTACAGCTTTCGAGCTCGATACGAACGCAGGATTCTGTGTCAGACCCCTACCTCATCCTCATCCAGGCCGCGCGCGACCTTTGACCTCCGTTTTGCGAGCGTGCACAAGTTAGATATGAGCGGTCGAGATGTAAGACGCAGTAACGCGTAAGCCGCCATCATAAAGGCCACGAGATGTCAGGCGCTGTGACAAGACGCGCCTTAGGCTTGAGTATATCTGGCAGCTCTGACGGGCAATTTTGGTGTGGAGCGCGTTTCTCAGAATAATTTGCCCCGTATAATTTGTAATCGTATAATTCCGACGCGTAATTGCTCGCGGGGTTTTCGCGAACCGAGGGGCAGACGGCCCAGCACGGCAACAGGCGCTTTACCTCGCGCATCAAAAAAAAAAAAAAGAAACCCGCTTGGCCGAGATCGCAGGCCGAGGCTCCCGAGCTCCGGGGGCCCGGTGCCATTTGGCTCGGCGGTGACCGGGGGCCCTTTCCGCCAAAACAAATTAATCAAAAAGGGGAGATTGGAAGGAGGCGCGGCGAGAGTAATCGTTACCATGTGCTGGATATGCGACCGCGCCGGCTGACGGCGGATCTGTCATCCGTGTCGCTCGGTGGTGAGAGAGGAATTGGCATGTGCTATTTTGACCGTGGCGCCAAATTCTAACCAGATGGGCTCACGTGTTGCAATTACAGACGCATCAATCGTCGGTGACTACAGAAAATATACACGAGAAAGATAGATTGGGCATCTTTCAGACGCTATAATTTCCCCTTCGCTCTCACGCTCCCATACGTCAGTTTAAACAAGCCTTGTCATTTGGGGGCCTGGTGGACGGTTTCGCCGCGGAGACGCGCGTTTGGAATTTCAGATATTAATGGCGGTCATTAATTAAAATCGGAAATAAGATTATCCGTCGGAAAGGTTTGGCGATGGTACACACAGGTGTGCCTTCACCTGGCATTCCGTTTGTGCGTGTGTTGATGAGAAGTCAAGAGCTTGTGTCGTTAAAAAACAAACCCGGTTTTGTACCTTCAGAAAGTACTGTACCGCACGGTAACATAATCCGCAAAAAGGAAAAAAAAAAAGGGGGGGGGAGTGTTCGCGTGCCGTGCATTGATGGGAGGAGCCCGGGTCGACCGCACGCGCCAAGGTTAATCGCGGCATTATTATCCGCCACGCGCCACCGATGTTTAGCCCCATCCATTGTTGGCGCGAGCGGGGCGGCGGCAGCTGCAAACATGGTTGCGGCGGGCCGCAAACAACAATGGCGACAGCTGTCCGCTATTGAGAGCGAGCATCTGTTCCCGACTAAACCGGCCGCTTACCGTCAGCCGCCTGATATGTCGTCCCCCGCGAATCAGTGCCGCGCAAGACCCGGCGCTTAAAACGGGACAAACAAACCCACAAACCCCCCCCCACCACCACCACCACCACCTCCTCACCCGGTGGCAGCTGGGGGCGTGGCGGACAGGTTTAGATCAAATGAGGGGGAGTTGTGACGGATTCGGGCCCCCCCGCGTACTTCAACGCCTCGCCTCGCGTATTGCTATTTCAAGGAAACGAGGCCCCCGCGGCTTCGGCTTGTTATTTTAAAGACTTACAGATATTAGACCGCTGTATTTTTTTTTTTTTTATTTTTGAAAACCAGCAGCAGACTCATGCGTCTTTCCCTCTTTCCTTCAGCTATCTGTCTGGAGGGCTGCAGCGAGAGGAATGGAAACTGCTCCAGACCTGGCGAGTGCATGTGAGTATTAATAATTATGAAGTATTGAAACAGCTGCTGGCTGTGGTTTTGGAAAATAATAAAGAAACACACACACTCGCGCGCGCACACGCTACATCTGCGCGGAGAGCTTCGGTTGCATTTCTCGAAACTCTTGTTTCCCCTCGCGAGAGAGCCAATCGGCTGCCGTTTGAAGATTCGCCGTCTATCAAGAGAGGTTTAAGTCCCCTAGATCAGCAGGAACCCGGGCCCGAGCCCGCTCCCGTCGCCCCGCGTCACTCGTCGGCCTCCGCGCTTCCCATGTTCCCCTACTCGTCACCCGCCGTTTTCTCATTCGCTCGCTCGCTCGCTCACTCAGCAGGCAGAGATAATTCGCACGCACCCTCGCCCACTCGCTGTGAGAAAGTCCTCCCGCAATCCGAGTTCGCCCTCCTTTTTAGACACAAATCCACCCTTCCCACCGCCGGTACCGCTAAACCCAGGGTTAAACCCCCCCCCTCAGATACCCAACGCCGGAGCGGCTCCCACATCACCGCTCACTCAGCGAAAAAAGAAAAAAAAAAGTTGGAACCTTTAAAAGTACATCTTAATCTCACGGTTTGACAAGACTGCAGCGCGCTGTGCTGAGAAATGGATATTCATGGGAAACACAACAAATAATTTAAAAAACTGAAGAAAAAGAGCTTTGGCTGTTTGGCCCGCTGCCAGAAATGTTCGCAGCAGCGTTTCACGTTCCGCATAATCGTGTTATTAATTGTCCCGACGCTACGCGCGGCTCCCGTTTAGCTCCTTCGCCTCCGCGTTTCGCGTCGTTCGTCGTTGTCGACAGAGCTGGCGGTCGCTATTTCGCCGCGGTCGCCGGTGTGTAGCGGTGCGGTTTGCGGAAACTGCCTTCACTCCACTTGTCGCATGCCTCCGGGAAAAAAAAACCCATCGCCTTTAGCCCCCGTTTTGGATTTCGGAGACTGCATCCAAGTGCGGCGAAGCAGCTGACGTCGTAAAACGCGGCCGATGTCGCCCTACTGTAACGCCCACAACGGGCCCCCGGTTCCACTCCATCGAAAACTCGACTTGACAAAATTGTTAATTTTCTGTCGTTGTTCCCCGCGCAGATGCAGAGACGGCTGGCAGGGCACGTTCTGCGACGAGTGCAAGAAGTACCCAGCCTGCAAGCACGGCACCTGCCAGCTGCCATGGCAATGCAACTGTCAGGAGGGCTGGGGAGGCCTATTGTGTGACCAAGGTACGCCGGACGACTTGGACCACTGCTGTCGTCCCTTTTTTTTTTTTTTTTGTTTTTTTTTTTAAAAAAGCTCCTCTCGTGTTACTTGTGCGCCGTTTTCGCTTGAATTAACTGGGAAGCATTAGCAAATTAGGTTTCCTCTGAAGTGTTCGCAGACATTCGCTTATGGCAGACCACCTGTAAACAAACCCCCCCCTTCCAGATCTAAACTTCTGCACCCATCACCACCCCTGTGTGAACGGCGCCACCTGCATGAACACGGGCCAGGGGAGCTACACGTGCACGTGCCTGCCGGGTTTCACGGGGGTCAACTGCGAGCTGGAGATGCAGGAGTGCGACAGCAACCCCTGCAGGAACGGCGGGATGTGCACGGTGAGTCGGAGAGGAAACCTCACAGCTTTCATCTTTCGCCCCCCCTTTTTTTTTTTTTTTCTTCGGCGGCCTGACTGACCAAACCTCCGTCGCTCCGTTTCCCCAGAATTTGGAGAGCGGCTACATGTGCACGTGCCCCCAGGGCTTCGAGGGCTCCCACTGCGAGCACAGCCTGCTGACGTGCGCCGATTCCCCCTGCTTCCACCGCGGCAAGTGCTGGGAGAAGGACAATGGCCGCAGCTACATGTGCGAGTGTCTGCGGGGCTACACCGGACTCAACTGCGAGAAGAAAGTGGACAAGTGCACGTCGCTTCCCTGCGCTAATGGTACGGCCTTCCTCCCCTCTTTGCCCCCCCCTTTCTGAACTTCCCCTCACCACCACCACCCCCCCCTTCAAATTCCTGCGACTGGAACAACAGGAATTGGTGGGAACTTGGTGTCTATTGTCCTCCATATAAACACTCGGCAGCTCAGAGCAGCGGCTTGTAAATGTCACCGCGGCTCGCCGTGGTTGTTGATGAAAGGGGACAGATTTCCAGCGCGGCTCGATTTCTGTCTCCCTGTAAACACTGAGGCCTGTGGGATTGTTCTGCGCCGGGAGAACAATACACAATTTAAGCGCACGGCGAGCGCGCACACTCTGGATTGGATGCGTGGACTGAGGGGTGGGGGGAGCTCGTGGGGAGGTTTCCACCGAGGTGCTAGATGCTAATGCCAGCTTTTCCCGTCTCACGCTAAACCGTCCCGCCTCTCCTCCTGCAGGTGGCCTGTGCCTGATCCACAGCGGCACGAGCATGTGCAGCTGCCGCGCGGGGTTCTCCGGCCAGCGTTGCGAAATCAACATCAACGAGTGCGCCGGCAACCCCTGCCTCAACGGAGGCACCTGCCAGGACCGCATCAACGACTACGTCTGCACCTGCCCCGCGGGCTACGGCGGGCGCAACTGCGACAGGCTGGACGAGTGCTCGCTCCACCCTTGCCTCAACGGGGGCCGCTGCACCGGGGGCGGCGGGCCGGGCAAGCCCCCCGCCACCTGCGTCTGCCCCTCGGGCGTCACCGGGCCCCGCTGCGAGTCCTACGCCGCCGTCACCTTGCCCGTGACCGACAGGGAGATTCCGGACGGCTTCCAGTGGGCGGCGGTCTCTCTGGCCGTGGGGCTGGTGGCGCTGCTGGTGCTGCTGTGCATGGTGGGCCTGGCCTGGAGGCACGTCCACAGGCAGGCCCGGCGGGAGAGCGGGGACACGGAGACCATGAACAACCTGTCCAACTTTCAGAGGGACAACCTGATCCCGGCGTCGCAGCTGAAAAACACCAACGAGAAAATCGGCCTGGAGGTGGACTGCGATTCGGAGAAATCGAACTTTATCCATAAAAACTACCACTTGGACTCTTACAACTCGAAAGCGAAGGAGTTCAAGGATGAAAAGTCCCAAGAGGATAAAAGTCTTATTTATGACAAGTGTTTAGAAGATAAAATACCTTTGAGTAGAATGTACAGGTAAGAGGAACCTTTTTTATTTTTTTTTACAGTGTTTTGACGCATGCGAATTTCACCTGGTTTTCGCTTTCGCTTTCGCTAACACGCTCTGATCTTCGCTGTAGATGTGCGTTTAAGTACAGGAAGCTTCCCACAGGCCTCCTCCAGTCATAGCGCGCACACAGTAGCGTGTATGCGGAGCTCTGCTGAGCGGAAACCACTCGTGAACGCGAAAGCGAGCTCCGATAGCGTTTTTCAAAACATGGAAATCCACGCGCCGCTCTCCGCGCACGTGGAGTTTGCATCTCTTTGGAAAAAAAAACGGCTTCCCTGCGTAACCGCCTGCTGCTTCAGTGTGTGCATGCGCAGCATTTGCCGCGTTTAACGCAAAGTGTGATTTGTGTGTTGCAGTGAAAAGCCAGAGTGTAGGATATCGACGATATGCTCCTCGAGAGACTCCATGTACCAGTCGGTATTCATTATAGCAGAGGAAAGGAGGGAATGCGTCATAGCAACTGAGGTAAGCAAAAAAATAAAGAACAAAAAAACATCACATCCTCATCAGCATTTCCGTAGATCTCCCGTTCGAAATGCATCATTCCGTCCCGAGTGCAACATCTGTCACCGCCACTGATAATGGATGGGACGATGCTATTTTCGAGAGAGACCGCGGCTTGGTGGGGATGGCCCATTCAGCTGCGTTATCGGGTTCTGTAAATTACACTGGCCGTTCATCATGTTGGCCACGTGGTGACCTCAAAGCCACGACCCGAGGCTGATTTCCCGCACATGTTTGGCTCCGCTCGGTCTCCAAGGTGCCATGTTTTACTGCCGTGGCATTCGCAGGAATTTGCTTTTCGCAGAAGTTTCATTTCCAAGCACAATATGGCGGTGACACTGGAGCAAATGAGCTGTAACAGTTCGGGAGGGTTTCGGCAGCAGGATTATTGTGCTATTATGATTTCATTTTTTTCGTCTTTTAACTCAAGCTGTCCTCTCTCTTTTTTTCCACGCAGGTATAAACTGTGAGGGGTCCGAAAGCGAGGAGGGGGGTGGGTGGGGAAAAAAGACACAATCGAGGCAGAATGTAACATTCTGGATTGTTTACAAATGCTGAGAAGAGACTGGAGATCGTTCAAGACGTCGACTGCTGCTCTGGAACACTTGAGAACTGGAGAGGGCAGAGACCTCTGCTCTGCAAAAACAAAAAGAAAAAACAAAACCCAAACAGAACTGGGAAACTTTATGTTGACCGAGTGTTTGTATGCAAAACATGTACAGTGAAGGACCTCTCTTAGTTGTGACAGCGGTTAAAAGGGACTGCGGGAAGGACCGACGTCACGAGGCGTGAAGACCGACGGCGCGTCGGTGAAATATTAATTTATAATCGCAGCCATCCTGGACAGTAAAAGGAGGCGCGGGCGGACCATCGCCCCTCGCATCTGCCCACCGGCCTTTTGTGATAATCATGAAGACTTTGACAGCCAACCAATCAGTTAAAAAGGTGCCTAAGATGTGACCCCCTCCAAAACCCCACCCCCCACCCCCCCCCCCTCCCAAACACACACACACACACACACACACTCCTGCCAGCTTCGCCTGCTATGCAAGACTCAGGGTCGAGACGAGTGAACTCACCCACCGTCACAATCTCCAATCTCACAAACACTGAGAGCTATGAATGTCTGAAAATAATCTTTGACCGTCAGCCATGTGAAAAAACGACCGGTCGGACCTTTTCCATGCAACGGTTGAAGATTGTATGCAGCCCAAATTCACTAGAAGCCTTAAAAGAGGGGGGTTTGAATGCTACTAAATTTGTGCCCTTGTCTGTTCTTGGATCATTTGCACTACCAAAAAAAAACCAACAAAAAAAAGGAGAGAAAAACAAACAAACAAGTGGGGTAAAATAACTTCTCGATCAACGGCAATTTGAAGAGAAAACCACGGGAGCGCTACCGTCAGCGCTGTGCCAGCAAGATCCAAAAGAAAGGAACGAGCGCGCATAGAAAAGTGTTTTTTTTATGCAACGCAACTGCGAAAAACAAAGAGAAAAAAAAGACTGTCACGCCACTGCCTGCCTATGATAAATTTCAAAAAAAAAAAAATACAGAACCAATAATGTAATTTTTTAAAATGATTATTTCCAGAGTTTAATTTAAATATGACACACTGCTCTTTATATGTTTTATAATATTATTTTGTATATAATGCATATTTATAAGGACCAAACTTCTGAAGAATAAAACTTCCTTGGAAACTTGTTTTTAATTTCATGTCAGTAAATGGAAAATTATTTTTGAGGTGTTTTTAAATAATGAAACTGAGTACAAATGAGGATCAAAATGTGTCTTGTATTTCTTTTTTTTTTTCCTTTTCTAAATCTCTGTTTAGTTTGGAGGGAGCGTGTTGAGGCTTACTAATAATACCCTGTGCTCAGTGCTTGCGCATATTGCACAGCTGGAGCTGGAAACTGTGAACAAGTTTATGAGTTAAAAACAAACAAACAAAAACAGCTGTTTTTCCACATTTCGGCAACGTAGCGTTTTGGACACACGGCTGAAACGTAAAGCTTCCCGACTGTGGCATCACTGCCTCTAGTAATTCCTGGAAACGCCTTTGGATCCCGCTCCCACTCACACCACCCCTTGGCCTCTCTCTCTCTCTCTCTCTCTCTCTCTCTCTCTCTCTCTCTCGCCCCAGCCCTAAATTGGCTTGAAATTCAAATCCGTTTCCACGGATACCACCCCCTCAAGCTGGAAATGGCGAAACAAAGCCAGACGCAGGGCAAAGGGGAACGCCCCCCCTCGCCACACACACACACACACACACACACACACCCCACCCCTCATAATGCTTGCACACGCGTCTACACGCACACGCACACACACGTCCAATCAAACAGATGCCGTGGCAGGGCACAGAGTGAATCTGTATTGCCATAAAAACAGCAGCATATGCCAGGCCTCTCGCCCCCGTGCGCACGACACACAGAGTGCACAGACCTCCTCCCATAAAAAAAAAAAACTCGAGCACTTACAGGCTCCCCAACTGCCCGCCTCTCCTTCAGGGTTAAGAGCAATGTTTCAGTGCCCGGCCCTGTACCACCCACCCCTGCAAACAAAGCTGGAGAGAGAAGGCCTGGCACTGGAGCCGTCAGCAGAGGGGAGGGGAAACCAGATGGGCGTCACGTGCCGAGAATCCACATAAATAAGAAGAGCTGTCCGTTTTAGAAAAGTTGACCCGTCAGAGCAATCTGGTCAATCGTCTTGCCCTTTGACCTTCTTGCGCTTTTGGGAAAATACTGCTGCCCTACACAGTTTGCCGACGCACCGCCACCCCGCGGGGGTTGGAGGACGTCCCGCCTACGGCGGACTCTTGGCAAAATTGGCTCCAATATGTCTGAAAGAAAAAATCCATTTTGGTGTCCAGGCAACGTGTCGTCCGCATTATCAAAACCTCCCCTGCCTCCAATTAACAGAAAGCCTGTGACAGTCAACACCCCCTAATCAGCGGCAATCAACACCCGGCGGAGGATCTGGATGATTTTTCCCCTCACACACATCCTGTCAGCCTGTTGACCTAGGCATCCTCATCTACGGGGCTCACGCACGTGCACGCGTGCGTGTTACGAAAAGGAAAAAAAAAAAAAAAAGAGTTCGGAAAAGGGAGCTTCCGGTCTGGCTCAAGAAAAACAATCACCGTGATTAATCACCTGTTACCTGACCCGGCCTGCCGGTACTTAAGCGTTTCTTCCCAGCATCATCGCACTCACACCTAACACGGCCGCGCAAGTCTCATTCACATTTGATGGCAGTGGCAAACACATGCTGGGGCTCGGCTCTTTGGCCTCCGGGTCTCCGTAGCATGGCCAGGCATTTTCATTGTGTTATAATCACAGCATCCTGTTTGTGACCCAAGTGACATCAGTTCCTGTTTCCTCCGTGATTAAAAAATGCAGAACATGCCGGAGCAGGCCAACTGGTTTTCTCACGCATTGCTTTCTTCGGTCCGCGCTCGCGCGAGCAGATGAATCGGGTTTTCAGGAAACAACCTCAAAACACAACCCACAAACTAATCAGCACTATTTATCAGGAGATAAGGAAACTGGGAAACTGTGAAACTTGAATTGATGTCACGAGCGGAGAATCGGGAAGCAGATTCGACATTCCAGTCTTCCTATCTCTTTATGACAGGGGCAGACCGACGCACTGCTACACCTGTAGGCTAACCCCTATGTGTTGTACAGTACGTAACTGTACCAGACAAGCTATGAATTCTGGGAAGATTTGGAAGGAAGTTACCCAAAGTCGAAAACACAACAATACAATGTCAACCAAGTAGCCTATCTGAATACCTCAAAGACACTAGCTAGGGGCAAATAAACCCATCAAGGGACATACACACACATATAAGGCTAGATACACAACACAGTTAGCATTCACTTTTTAAAGAAAATGGCACGCAGTTAGCAAAGATGCCCAAATGGTTATCTTGATAGACAAGCACCAAACACGTCAAAAGCATCCTCTCTCACTCACTCTCTCTCTCTCACTCACCCACTCTCTCTTACTCTCTCTCACTCACTCACTCACTCACTCACTCACACACACACACACACACACACAAATGAACCATAAGCGGAGTAAAGCTAAGTTAGTGTTGTTCGCTCACCTTTCGCGGGCAAAAACCTCACTAATGTCGCCGCAATTATCCGTTTATCCATTGGGTCTTTGGCGAAGGCCTTCCTCCGTTTTTTTCCCCCCCTGCTCCACTCTGCTCCATTTTCGCTCTTTTCTTCGGACCACGACGTCAGTCCGTTTCGCCGGGCGACTTCTCGGAAACGTCGCCGGCTGAGAAGCGGGTCGAGTTTTGCCGCGTGCGTCGGCGCGAGACTTAATTGACTCTAAAGCCCGTCATAGCGTCGCTGTAGTAAAAGACGACCCAGCCACGCGGAAGTCCTCTTCTTCACCCGGGTTGAACGGCGGTCGGCAAACCACGTTACTGCTGCATCACGACAACTAAACAGGGGCGATTGTTGAAGTCCCTCAGCGTTCCACTTTGATGCTAAATCACGGCTATGAGAGCAATGCTGCTAATTAGACCCGGTCCTGGCCTCCTTTCACAGCTTAAACATCTGATTACTTTATTTAATCGCTGGTTTGGCTCGTGTAATGTTGGATATGCATGTGTGTTCAGATTGGACTGATACAGCGCCCTACATGATGCTCGTTGCCCGGTGCTCCGTCACCTTGGCCCTGCTCTGCCCTTGCAGTTGTCTCATTAATTAACACTAGGTGTCAGTAACAAACCCACACACAGGAAATGAGCGGTCAGTATATGCCAAAATAAAACCCACACTCAAAAACTCATGTCTGAAGTAACAGAAATGAGCAGCAGCACATTATCTGAATGCTTCAATGCGGGCTTATTTTGATCTGCACATTATGTTGAATTCAACCATAAATTATAGTGCATGGTGCATCCAGTAATTTAGACAAACCTACTGCAAATATCTGAAATGTATTTTCCAGTAAAATAAACACGTTTTCCAAACTTCTATTGCAAGCACAGACTTATTTTGTGGGCTCTACTTTTAGATGCTGCTTACTTACGCTCCCCACAAGCCTCCAACCTATAAAGAAAGGTTTACATCATATTAAAAAAAGAGGCAAAAACAACCTCCACCGTCAATGCTGCAGGAGGGATACTGTGCTTCCTTCCCCCTTTTGAGAGACTAGAATCTTGTTTGTCTCTATGTACTTCACATTCTGTGAGCTGAAAGACCTATCTGAAAGATGGTAAAACTTTTACAAACCTTGACAGCTCTGATTGAGATTTTAGTTGGTTTCCTAAACTATCTATTCGAAACATATTGTTTGTTTGACAGCAGTGACACATAGATGGGTGAGTATTAGATAAAGCCACAAGTGAAAACCTCAGAGCCGTGCACTAGATTAGATTACGTCTAGCGCTGTCAGTAAAAGCCATTCAGGGGCCTGTGGTGAGAGCAGCCCCGAGATACTATAGCAGCAGGCTCATGGAGTGCATGGACATGAAAGGCCACACCATGATGGGATGGAAGCTTGTGCATGACACAGGGTCGCTCAAAGGCCTGGATTGCGTGGTGCTTTAGATTTATGAAGAGCTGATACAGTTGTCTGGCCTCTTATCAAGGCAGGTAATGCCAGCTATTTATAGATAATCTATTTAATGAGCACAGATAAGCCTCTATTATAGCAGATCCACCCGGGGGTGGTGGGCATTTTCGAACATTTGATCAGGGCCGACATTGTTGTGATCATGTTTCTGTCTTGCTGTGTCTCCTCTTTGGCCAGTGTTTTGGCAGTTTTGCTTCACTATTGAATTTTTCTTTTTTTCTTATCTCTTTTTGTCATTTCTAAGTATTGGGTTTATTAGGTTAGTAGTGTACACACAGTTTAAACCTGTGATGAAGTCAAAAAATCAACCATTCCTTCTATAGCCCTGCATTTGTCTGCCAAAGTAGTATATTTATTGAGTAAAGTCTAAAGCGCTCATCTCTGTGTTTCGCATGCATGTGTTTTTTTAGAAAGTTGGAATAATACCGATGGTAGACACATTTCAAAGTGACGCTCCCTGTTGGATTAAAATGTTAACAAATATCCAAATTGCATTATTTTATGTCTTTCATATATAGGGTCCATTTGAAGACAAAATAGCTTAATACCATTCTCTAACAAGTTTATTTTCAACGTGTCAGAGGGTTGACATGAAATGAGAAGAGGGATCTTCAATAGTGACCTTTGTTTTGCTGTTGGATCTTTGAGCTGTTGGACTAGATTAAAGTCCTAATATGCTCTGGCTCATGTAAACATCGATGTTGGGTGGTAATTAACTCCCTCACATGTCGAGAGTGGCTTAAGTCAGTCCTGTGTCAGGTCGTATCAACCTATCTGACAGAAATACTTATTTTTGATGTTTCATTTCAATTTAAATGTATGTCATTTCTTTATTTTCTTGGTGACATATTATAGATGGATAGATAGCATTGCTCCTCTTTTGGACTCTCTCCTAAATCACATCTGATGCAATGTCTTGTTATGTTGCTTGGCCTCTGCTATGCCCCTGAAACGCTGTGGGAAGTTGCATCAGCCAGATCAAGCCTGAACGTATGCAAATGTTTTTACAGAATGACAACCCAAGCAACCAATCATAAATCGAACAATTTGGAGTAGCAGATTATTGGCCAATCGCGTTGAAAAAACGGGGGGCGTCTCAAATCACACTTGCACCAATAGTATAACGAGTTGTAGTTAAAGTTCCGCCTTATTCTGCGCACCGAAATCTGAATGGTGCAATTGTGATCCGGGACAAGTATTCGTTGATATTATTGGTCAAAAACGATGCCACGGACTCGCCCACCTGCCCCGTACTGTATAAATATGTGAGCGCCGCTTCGTCATGTTATCGAGGAAACGCTTCAGACCATCGCTACCCGCTAACAGGGAGACGTAGAACGGTTAGGCGTCTGAATAGATACCATCAACAAATCAAACCTCGATCTTTTCATACCTCAGCTTTGAATAGACGCTGTTACCGGCCGGCGAGGTAGCTGGCCAAAACGATTTTTGATTTTTTTTTCTTCCCGCCGACCCGAAGGCCCAAGCGGCTGCCATGGATTTTTAAGGCATAATGCGGCAACTGTAATGCAATGGCAATGCATAGTGCAAGGCAAAATCAACCGCGAGATTCCATCTTCGCAACTGCCAAGCAGTTGGGCTCACATACCGTCCGCGGTATACCTGCGAGCCAGCCGGTACCCCTGCTCCTGGACCGGAGGAAGCTAACGCTAGCAAGCTAGTCATCTTCGCGAGCGGCATCGAGTGAACGAGTGATCCATCGATTTCATCTGAACGTCATCAACACCACCGATCAAAAATGAAGCCTCAAGACATCATCACCGGCAAGACCAGCCTGTGGATCTTCGGGTACGGGTCACTGGTGTGGAAACCTGACTTCAGGTACAAGAGGAGCAAGGTCGGTTACATTCAGGGCTACAAGAGACGTTTCTGGCACGGAGACAACTTCCATCGCGGGAACGATGAGTCGGTGAGATGCTTAATGTTTTTTTTTTTTTTTTATCATTTATTTCTGTTAAACTCTTAATTCATTATTTCGGTTTGATCTGCTGCTGATCGGAAACAGCTTGATCAGGCGTTGTCCATGACGTGACCCATTTCTCTTCCTCTCTCTGCAGCCCGGAAGAGTGGTGACGCTGATTGAAGATGATGACGTAAGTGGACATATCTTTTTTCCCATTGGTTGACTGGTAATGCTATGAAACTACAGGGGAGTTTTTCAGGCTGCTGGAAATTGACATGTTTTTTTTTCCCCCCCTCTCTCCTCACAGGCAAGCACGTGGGGTGTGGCGTTCGAGGTGACGGGCTCTCAAGTCGAGGAGTCCCTGAAATACCTGGACGTGCGCGAAACGGCCTGCGGGGGCTACATCACCAGGATGGTGGATTTCTTCCCCGAGGGGGAGAGCCAGGCACCGGTTCAGGCGCTGGTGTACATCGCCACGTCCGACAACCCCCTGTACCTGGGGCCAGCCAGCCCGGAGGAGATCGGCACCCAGATCGCCATGTGCAGAGGGAAGACGGGCCACAACCTGGAGTACCTGCTGCGGCTGGCCCAGTTCATGAGGAGCAGCTGCCCGCACGTGGAGGACCATCACCTGTTCTCCATCGAGGCGGCAGCACTGAGAGTGGTGTCCTACCTGTTAGCAACCAGTGGCCCCTACCATTTGTCCCACTAGCTTACAGTGAATGAATACACACACACACACCACTGAGGCTATTCATAATGCCAGTCAACCTATGTTTTATGTTGTGATATCCATCCAGTGCACTTCAATCCACTGAAGAGAGAACAAATTGAAAGCGTGATATTAAATGTTTTTTTTTGTTGTTTTTTTTTCTGAAGCTTGACCTCATGCTCTCGTCTTAATGTCAAAGCTGGTACGTGTGTGTCCAGCTACGACAAAAGCACGATCGCTGAATTGTTTTCGGTTTTAAAGGGCACATTATTTGCACAGTTCACATTCCGTCCAGTGCATTCAGGCGGTACAGCGGTTAATTGTGTCAGCTAAATCTGTTTTGCAATTCTCAAACGGTTGCTGTGATGTATTTTAAAAAACAAATGCCAAATTAAAAAGTGAAAAGAGCTTTTTGTCATTGTTGTTGTTTGAGCCTTGTGGGAACACTGGCGTGAGCCGGTGGGATCTTCTTGGGAGCATGAGCTAATAAACTTGGCTCCTGCTGGCTAATAAACCGGCACCACCCAACATTGCTGATTTGTACAAAAAACCCCAAACCTACAAGGGTTGTGGTTCAGAGCCTTGGATCGCTTCCAAGTAAAACTTCATTTACTGTATATTACCTCCTTTCTTTTGTTTTTGTGGTGAGGAAAATACTGGCAGTAGGATGTATAAACATCCATGTATGGAAAGGCCGCAGAGGTTGATGTGCGAAGTAACCGACAAAGCACATGGCCGAGACCGGTGGTCCATGATTCCCCAAGGGACCTGACATCAAATCAAAGAGGCCTTTAAGAATCCTCCCATTTGAATGATCTTACAAGATTAAAAAAAATCCCTCCTGTTTCAAATTGCTTACGCCACATGCATGCATCCCAGCCCGTGATGAGTTTTAATATTTTAAAGGCTAAAAAAAGCACGGAAACCACCGAACAAAATGTTTCTGTGTTGCTTAGGAGCATCACCCAGATTAATGCAGCAATCCTGTTTTTTGGAGCATACCCCTGCCCAGGGAACATACACGCACACATATACAAACATACATCGGACACTCCCAAACGTTGGCCAGAGCAGCATGTACCTTGGACGCGCTTCAAGTCAAGAGTCTATCTAGGTGCATGGGCTTATATAACCGCCGGCCGGGAACAAGCCCAGACCTGGAAGTCCTGTGTTTACAGTCTGAGCCGTGGCCATGTCAGAGTGCGCTGGGAAGAACATGCCGCTGAGGCACTCATCCAGATGAAATCTTTACTGGCCCCGCACCGAACCCATGTGAAAACGCACTGCTCGGAATGCAGGTGCGCTTCAGAATGGTATATAGTGTAGGTCACTTCGTTCGAGTCACCCACACACACACAAAAACAAATCTCACTTTCCCCTTGAGCCATTGAGGAGATAACTTTGGTTACGGGGACCAGGGGTTTTCTGCCTCCGTCTCTGCGGTTTCATGATTCCATCCCAGTCCATTTGAGGTAAATGGAATTTACTTTTTGCCGCACAAAGCACTTGAAATCTCAATTTTGGAAAACTCCCCATCACTGTCTTTCCAAACACAACATCCCATTTACTGAGGTCTCGCTTGCTGCGAAACTGTTTTAGCAGGGACTATTTCTTCAATAGAAATTAGTTCCAAGGGAAAATTGTCCAAGGCGAGGTCTGCAGATTATCCAGAGGAACAGGGACATTATGTCTGGAAACACTACAGTTGAAGTTATTAACGATATATATATATATTCTGGAATACTGAGAGCACCACAAATGGAATTAGGACTGGATGTTACCCTTGGGTGCAGAGAGATCTTACAAATGGGGTTTTGAGTTCTGAGTGTTGTCTAATATAGAGAACCGCGCGCAGCGTAATCCTGACTTGCCAGAAACCTCTGCTAGTCTCAACAAAGACCGTTTTGACCTCCATAGAGCCGGTATCTATTGCAGCCACCGACCCAGCAAAAACACCGTTCGACAAACTTGTTTTTCCACTAACTCCACGAGTGCTCCGTATGGTTATGTGACACCCAAGGAGTATGACAATTATAAGCAATAACAATACTTCAAGCTGCAGCATTAAACACAATAAAATCCGAGAGGTTGGTTTAGCACTCTTTTTATTTTCAGTTGGCTCCTCCTGTTAGTAAAATGGCAGATGCATTTCTTCATATGTACACATGACCTATAAAAATAGACGGGCGAATGGGGTGGGGGGGAGCCAGGGGGAAAACGTCGCTCTCATCATTATGTACATCAATATAGAACATCATATTTTAATCACACTATTAACACAAAAAACGATAATATAATAGATGTAGTGCTCAACGTAGGACACTGATGCAAATCTTTGTTGTTGTTTTTTTGCTTCTTAAACATCAATGACATCAAAGAGAACCACTGATTCCTCATCACAAAAAAACCCTAAATTTCTGAAAAATAAAAAATGGCTTGAGTACAATTTACACTGTTTTACAGGTGAAGAACCCATTTGCAATTGTCATGAATTACCAATTTTCAACATACCTCAAATAACTTATATATTAGACAACCAAATAATCTGAGTGATGTCATACATTTACCATTAGCAGCATTGCCAGTATCAGCCCCCTCATTTTAGAATATCATTCTTACATCACCCAATCATTCATTTTCCCACTGGGCAAAGAAATATAAAATCAATTGTTATTTCCATCTGTACTGGCATACGTTTTATGGCCTTTTATCTTCAAAATATTAAGACCTGCCATGTTGGTTCTGGGTACTTGCATCTTTCATTACAAAAATAAGAGCTTTAGTAGAAAAGCTGTCGGCGTATCATTTGAGTCAAGGATGGGTTCGGTAAGGTGTGGGCTCACATTACCCTCTGTGAAATGCGGAATCGTCCACCAGTTTTGCACTGAACATGTATCTACAGAGCAATTAAATAACCTAATGCAAATGTATGAGGATCATTAACACCAACAAAGAGGGAAGACGTGGCTCAGTGCATTCGACAGAGACTCCTTTGCCTCACTACGCCGGCAAACGCGAGGATTTCAAAGCCCTTTAATCTGCGCAGGTAGGTTCACGCCTCTGCTGTGACGGCCCTGCTTGGTAGCAAATCACAAGAGCTTCCGGACAGGAATAGAAAAGTACAGTCTGTCTTCTCAGAAAAGCGCTTGCAAATACTCTTGTCACGTTGCAAACGAAAATACTCAAGGCCGATTTTGTCCATGGACGTGGACACATTAAAATAAAACTGACACGAGATACGTGGAGGCTGGTAGGGACTGTACCTTCAAATGACTGTGTGTGTGTGTGTGTGTGTGTGTGTGTGTGTGAAGAGGGTCCTTTTTGTTGCTGAGCCAGCAGACACAGCATGGTCCTCCGGGTAGGGAGCCTCAGTTACTTTAAATACTGTACCTTCTATTTATAAGTTTTAGCCTACAGTGTCTGCAGGGATCACAGTGAGAGAAGGTCAGTTATCCGTGTGTGTGTGTGTGTGTGTGTGTGTGTGTTGTTCTATGGTGATACAATAGTGTGTGTGTGTGCACATTCATGCTTGTACAGTGTGCGTGTGTGTGTGAGTGCATCATCGAACCCCAGGACCGCCGGGGCCCTTGCCTTTCCTGACTGCGCCGTGGCTGCTGTGGTGGTGGCTGTGGGCCAGCTGTTTGTGTGGGCTCGGTGTGGAGGTACCTCCTTTGGCCTGGGGGGACGAGCCTCTGCTGGGGTTGAAGGCTGGGCTGGTACCGGACCGGCCCAGGGAAGGCTGCAGGGGACTGGACGCAGAGAGGCTTGCTGGAAGCGGGGACAGACATGGGCAGGGGTCAGTCTCGTGGAAGGAACTCAACGACTCCTCTGGGATTTTCACACTAGAAGTCTTGAAGGTTTAGGAGTAGGCTTTTAGTGTGAAAAAACACCAGGAAGTGCTGAGTGGTCTTGACAGTCTTTTAGCACTGATCAAGAGCAGTGAAGAAACATGGATTTATTTATCCATTTTCTATCTATTTATTCATTTTTTTTATTATTGTTATGTTTTTCCCCGATTTAATTTCTACTCATTTATTTATTTTTAGTTTCTTATTCAGTTCAGGGGAAAAAAACATTTGTGCTGATGAATTAATACAGTGGAAATGTAAATTATACTAAGGTCATCAGGTGAGCTGTTTGAGAAGGTTACAGGTCTTGTCAATATGCGTGTCAAGACTTTATTCGTATGTGCAGGCCACAGCATTATTTAAAGTACATACAGCATATGATATGATATTCACTAACCTTTAGAGACGCTGTAGCCGTACGCAGCATAAGCTGCAGCTGACGCAGCCGCCGCGCCAGCTATCGCTCCCGCCATGGCCGCCGCGCTGCCCGCTGTCGACTTGCGCCCGCGGCCTTTTCCTCCCGACTTGGCCCCGCCCCCCGACCCTTTCGGCCGTCCGCGACTCCGCCCGGACCGGCCTCTGCCGGGGCTGATCGTGTCCGACGCGGAAACACCTGACGACGGAAGGCAAAGGCGTGGAAGGGAAAATGCCACGAAAGTTATTTCACTTTCCTTGAATACGTCTGGACAGCTTGCAGTCAGACCGGACAGAAATCCAGTGGAGGGTAGAGAGAGAGGTGTTGTGTCTGGCTTGGCCTTAACCCAGGCCTTGAACGACACTGTGGTTATTTTTTACTGTAATGCGGGTGGACGACTACGCATTACATATTACCATAAGTGCAGGCTCAAGCGAGAGCAAGAATCATGCTCTCATTTTTCCATAGCGGTTTGCAAAATTAGAGCCACTGTCTGCATCCCTGGAAATGTGCCTAATCCTACCCTCTCCCCTCTCCCCGTCTCCTCACGTCTCTCCGCTGGTCTGCGTTTTCTTCTCATGTTTCACTCCAGACATCGTGGTGTCTGGAGTGAAACATGGTGGAGCGGGGGCGGGTGGATGAGCCTACTCTATCGCTAACACGCAGGCACAGATGAAAACCCTTTGCAAATCCCTGGTCTTTACCCTCCCTTGGGGGGTAAAGACCTCAGTCTCACCCTTCCTCCCCTTTCGCCTATTTGTCCGATTTCACCAAGCGCCCCCTTCGCTCTCACCCTCACGCTGCTTTCCAGACCTTTCATTATATGGTCATCTGCATCTCTGGAAACACTCGCTTTCTCCCGGCTCTCTGGGCCCGGTGGTGGGGCGGAGGGGGGGCATCAATAATCTTGCTGACAGGAGCCTCTTAGCATGGCAGCAAAAAATCACAAATGGGTTTCAGTGAGGCACGGCGTGTATTTAGGAGGGATTATCTCCAAAGTACAGATAGAGAGGGGAGTAAAAAAAACCCTATACGTCCACTATCTATCTGGATCCCGTAGTACAGAACATACTGAAACATTGTGGCCAAGCCAAAATTTAATACCCTCATAAATCTAAATAATCAGCTGCATAAAACATATGAGGTAAGGGTCTTTTTGTCTCGGTGGACACGAGCCTATTAAAACACGAGGCCTGATAGTGAAGAGCGCAGAACGAGCCGGACTTCTGTGTGCGGCGATGACCCTCGTGTAAATCGCGCTGATTCCCTTTTTCCGACAGCGCGATAGCACTATCTCACGGATAACGCGCACGCAGGTTCTGTTTTATTTGGCGAGTTTGGGGGCTTTTAAGAGTGAAGTGCGGCAGAAGGGACCGCCTTTGTTGAGGGAGTTGTGAGGGCTGCTCACGGCGGAATATAAAGAGAGTGTCCAGGACTAATTACTTCTGCAGTATCGCACGATGTCGGGTTGAACTAATGTTTTTGATGGTCCATATATACAAATGGTGGAAGAAGATCAAGTCAAGCATCAATACCACTGCTTATATTTACTCAGTTACGAATAATAACCTGGGAAAAGTTTGCAGGTTGTAAGTTTCATTCGCAAAACGTACTTCAGAGTTGTTGTTATTATTATTTCAGGGGCACTGATGTACTTGCAGCATTCAATTATTGCAGAAAATGGAAATACTCTGATCCACTCACTCAAAGGTCAAAGGTCAGCGAAGCCTCATTTGTTCTCTCACCGTTCATGTTGTCGGAGACTGATCCCGACACAGAGGCCGGGGAGTTGGTGGCGCGGGACTGCGGCGCCGAAGACACGGGGTCGTCCACGATCACCAGCATGTCGCTGCTGCTCTCGTCGGCGTCGGCGTCCGGCGGCAGCGAGCCGGGCTGGAGCTCGCTGCTCAGGGAGATCTGGCGGCGCGCAGGGGGACAGAGAGGCACACACACAGGCTGGGGGTCAGCACCACGGGGGAAATGGGGTAAATCGGGCCGGTACAGTGACGGGCAAGAGGGGGGGGGCAAAGATGGGATACACGGGATAAAGGAGGGACAGAAGGAGGAACAAGTGGAAAAAGGGTGACAGAGGAGTAGAATGAAAGAAAGAAGCAAGACGAGGAAGAAGGGGAATCAATAATAGATATTAAGGGAAGAGAGGATCAGAAAAGGGAGGATGGATAAGAGAATTTAAAAGAACAAGATGAAGAGTAAGAGAGTGAGTTCGTGGATGAATGCCAAAACCTTCCCGGTAACAGGAACCGCAGTCGCAAACAGTATTTACTTCCTCCTCCTACACTTCCTTCACTGCAATAAAAGGGACCGAGGGACACGCACCCTTGGCCCCTTCTGCCTCCCCACCCGGCTTCGCTCACCTCACTGAAAGGACTGGGCATGGCCGAGTCCATCTCGACGCTGATGAAGGAGTCGTCTCCGTCCGCAGACAGGTTGGAGTTGTCGGCTGAGGGCGCGTGGGAGATGACCAGGTTCACCTCCTTTTTCCTCTTGACCTCCGACTCCTCGTTCTTCTTCTGCAGAAAGAGGGGATCGACTGGGTTTAATACGCTTTTTTTGTTCAAACACTCGTTCCGCTTCCTGGTTGAAGCGAAATCTCAAATCCTCCCCTCCCGTCTCTTCAAGACCCGAGGATGGACATATCGGGTGTTCACTTGCCCGGCCTGTCCGTCTGTCCAACACTTGAGTCCGGAGCAGGAAACCTCAACAACTATGGGCCAGATTGCCGTGTAATCTGGTATGGATACGGTCCCCCGAGGGGGTTTTCTAATGATTTCTGTGACCCCCCCGACCTTCCATTTAGCACTACTTTGGTCCATGACAAGGTATGTCAAATGACTACTTGGATTTCTATGAAATTTGCCGTGAATGAGCCGCACTCCCCAGGGAATATATCTATTTCTCTGGTTTTACCACTGGGCCAAACTCAACATTTAAACGCAATAAAAGACTGATATCTACGCGTCACATTTCAAGTAGGTTTTCATTAAAGCAGTTTAATAAAATGAAGATGCATTTTCGGCACCAGCACCGGCAAGGTGCAGCCGCTACTGGGCGGCTTTTTCAAACGTTTCCTCCTCAGCGTCTGCTCTCCTTCCTTCATTACGTAATTCCTTCCCTTCTCGCCTCGTCACTTCCTCCCTCGCCCCCCATTTCGCACATTCGTCCTCACGCACAGTACCTTCTCAGCGTACTTCTCCCTCTTCCTCTTGCGCTCCTTCACCTTGCTGCTCTCCTCCTGCTGCCTCTTCTCCTCCTGCCTCTGCCGCACTACGGCAAGAGAAGCGACGTCTTCTGTTAATCCTTTCAGGGTGGGCTTTTGAGCGCGCACGGATCAATCCTTCGAGACAGAGAGCTGCGCGCGTCTCGAGTACTCACGCTTCTTCTCCAGCTCGTCGTCGTCCAGCAGCAGGCTGACCACCTCTTTGGGTTTGAGCGTGTCCGGCTTGAAGTTGCCTCCAGAGATCACCACCCTTTGGATCTTGTATCAAACAAGAACAATGCAGCATTAACCTACTCTGCATAGTTTTTCCTTTTAGAATCCCTCAAATATAATCCGTTTCCCTTCATCCCAGGTTTGGTGTTGTGCTATGAAGAGGAGCGTGTGTTTCAGACCTCGCTCTTCTCCTTGGCCCGCTGCAGGATCCTCTCCTCGATGGTGCCCTGACAGATGAG
Source organism: Psettodes erumei (assembly GCA_016785225.1). Taxonomy (NCBI): domain Eukaryota; kingdom Metazoa; phylum Chordata; class Actinopteri; order Pleuronectiformes; family Psettodidae; genus Psettodes; species Psettodes erumei. The sequence goes on along the minus strand of JAFBJZ010000882.1, from coordinate 682,446 downwards.
GCGATAGACGGTGACCTGCTTGGTCTGACCCAGCCTGTGAGCCCTGTCCATGGCCTGCTGGTCCACCGTGGGGTTCCAGTCGCTGTCGTAGAAGATCACCTGGGGGGAAAACAGCACGAGGCATCGCGGTCAACTTCGGCCGAGTTCCGATTCTTTTGCTCCACCAAAAACCCCATTATTGTTTACCACGCGTTACAGTTCGATTATTATGATGAGGTGAAGAGGGCACTCCCTTCTGGGTAACGTCTGCAGCTCACTGCAGCGACGCGTTATCCCATGCGAACTGCCCTTTTAAACATGACAGATGTCCTGTGTTAACAATCACTTCAAACTCATTGTCGGGAGAGCTAATCCCACATGAACGGGGCTGCAGGGACACAAAGGGGAGCGATTACGCTGAGAGATGCTGACAAGCGCAGAGGTCATCGTTTATATATCATCATTAAGTCAACGCAGAGTTAACGCTGGAAGGCTGGGTGCGCCAGTTTCTCCGTTTTCTGGCTCGGTCAGTAAATGAGCAACACACGGCCCGGCATGTGCCCTGGCGCTGCCATTGGTTCTGTCATTTGATCGGCATCAGTGAAGCCCCCCCCCCGCCCCCGAGCGCGCCGGTGACTCACCGTGTCAGCAGCCGTCAGGTTAATGCCGAGCCCTCCGGCCCGCGTGCTCAGCAGAAAGACAAAGATATCCGTCCTGCGAGGGGTAAGAAAGAGGGAGGAGACGCAAAATTGAACGTCCAAATCATTTACAGCTGGGGTTGCAGCGCGCAATATCCATACATCACGGCGTGAAATTAAGTTACGGCGTAAGCTAAGACCCGTGCTCAGAAATGTCAGCGCAAGTTTAAACCCTAGAGCTAAAACTGGCCACGACAGCCCGTGTAAAACTTTGAAGGAAAGAGCGGCATGGGAAATGAAATGAGCACTTGGATTCGCACGTGTAAGACTAAACAGTTCACTGATTGCCGCAATATACAATGAGGCAGGTTTACGGTTTGATACAGGCTAAAGGGGCGCTGGGTTTCACACACACACACAGTGCAGACTGTATACATCTGCACCCACCGACTCTGGAAGTCCGCCACCATGTCTCTGCGCTCAGAAATCTTGGAGGATCCATCGAGGCGCATGTAGGTGTGCTTACGATACACCATGTACTCCTGGGAAGAAAGGACAAAGCGAGTTATGAGGTGTCAGCACTTAGCGCTCCGTTTCATCTGCCGTTTGCCAGAACTGAGCTTTTTCTGCTTTTCCCCTGAAATTCCTTTATTTGAAAATGTTGCAAACTTGTCAAATACAATTAGGGCGACTGCTTCCTGTTTGTGAAAACAATGGCAGCTGGTAGTTTGGATTTCGCCCTGGAGAGAGATTTAATAAATGACATTTAATAAATAACGTTTTTGAATACAATGGATTTGCACGTGCAATCTGTCCTGGATCACCTCTATCTCTGATTTGGAAACCAACGAACCAAAAGACCTGTCGTCCAAGCTGGAGGAAATTGGAATATTTAATTATTATTTTATTCTATTTCAATATTTTTTTTGCAGCCTCTGCTCGGGGGAATAGTCACCAGAAACTATACACTGCATTTAATCAGTTCTCAAATATGCAATTCTATTTAAGCTTTTCTCTGAGGAACAGATAAGCCCTGCAGGTCTACTCGTTTGATTCCAGGGGTCAAAGAATACGAATCTTTGATGCAAGAATTTCTGTTTGACAGCAACTTCGTGGCCAAAATATCAAAATCCCACATTTCTTATGCATATTTTTTGGAGCTGAAACCTCAATCCCAGCCCAGAGAGACATTGAGAAATGCAGAAATTGATATTCAATCCCCCTAAAGTCTGCTGAACTGTTATGTGTGCGTGTGTGTGCGCGCGTGCCTGGGTGTGTGGGTGTTGGGTCTAATGGGAGGGGTTCTTAAATGCGGGGGGGTCAGAGCGGCAGCAGTGATGAGGTGACACGCCGATCTCTCTTTAAGCGCTGCCCTGAACCTCCGACCTCCCCGCCCGATGGATCGGTCACAGTCGCCGGCACGCATCACGGCGCACCTCACACAATCATTACCGATGATAGCAATGATTTGACACTATGTTTTCGGTGACCTACCAGGGCCCCTGTCAAGACCCCCGCCGCAGGGCCCGCCCTTCCCTGCGCGTGCGTCTGGCTCTGCTCCCGACAGCCCCATCTGCTCCGAGTGAACACACATTAGGGACCATTAGCCCCCGTGCTCGCCAAAATGCTGCTAACCCTGTTGAAGTGGGTTTTGATATCTCGCCAGCAGGATGTCGCAGATACTGTTGCTCTTCCAGAAAGCTTGACTCAGCCCCCCCACCCCCACCCACCCAATCCAATCTACATCCAAGTCATCAGCATCAAGGTTTTAGAAAAAGGATCACCCAAGGTCTCTCACTGCGCCGTTTCAAAGCCTGTTTGAATTTGCGTCACTGCCGCGCGCTGCAATCTGCTCCTCAGCAGCTGGCCGCGTTCTCTCGTATGTTGTACGTATCACGTTGTTTGAATTAGTGTTAATCATAAGTGACGCCGCTACACTTCTGCAGCTTTTCACCGATTTGGTAATGTGTTCCATTGCAAATGTTTTAAATCAAGGTGCGGGATCAGGGCGGCCTTTCACCGGCCAAAATGTTAATCTTGTTCAACTAACTGTCAACAGCCTATTATAAATCATGTTTGGTAAAAAAATTTTTTTTAAACCTATCCCTCTTTATGGGTGTGAAGTAATGTATGGGAGGAGAAGGACACGGGAGAGAAGCAATTTGCTTAAAAGCATGAGGAGACGTCCTGTTCTCCGTCTCTGTCTCCGCTCCAACTGCATTTTCCCCTTCAAGTCTTCGGGGTTGGCACTTGGACGCGCATGAAAACAACCAAACAAAGAGTGGCAGCCGGGCGGCTCTCAACTTCCCAAACAATAACGAGTCCCCGCAGCCAAGGGACAAAAAAAAAAAACCCCCAAAAAACTAAACAAACAAAAACACGAGAAGTGCTTGGTCACAGCGTGTATTCATCGCTCCTCTCGGGGCCGGGAACACAGTGTGCGTGTTCCCAGCTTGTTCCCATCCCGACAAAAAGCTATAAACGCTACTGAAAGAAACAGAGCACGGAGCGACGGCTCTGTAAATGCGCGTTAGCTGGTGAACGGCGTCCACTGCCAGCACTGCAACGGGAGTCTTCATTACACCAGAGTTGGAATTCGCAGCCGCGGGTCGTAAACTGCTTTCATTAATACATGCTGTACCAACGTGTTCTCCCGGGCCAAATCCCAGAATTAACTGTCAGCAGTCGGGCTGCATTGTGGGTAACGCAGGCGCCAGATTTTGATGAGGAAGACAAGAAGAAATGCGGGGGAATGGAATGGAGTAAGGTTTGAAAGTGATTTCAGATCAGGGAATGGGCTCGCAAAAAAAACTTCTGGATCAGTCACATCTGCAGGGAGCCTGCAGAGTTGAATGTCAAATGAGAAAAGACTTTTTTAAAAGCTTTTTAATACCAAACAGAAACGAAATCTAATACTTGTTTGACCACTGAGGCTGGAAAAAGCTGCACCACCGCCCGCCGTCCATCAAAGCCTCCAAACTGACGGCCCCAATGAATAAAACTCAGTGAACCGTGAACCCTGGAACACGGCTCTTCATTTGTCGTCACAGTTGACACTGCTTCTATCGCATTTACAGCCTCGGCAAAGCAGAAATATATAATAAAATGGTCCGAATGCATCATGAAGTGATCGCAATCGAATCTGCGCTCTGTGTGGTGTCATGGTTCGCCGTGTCCCACTTTATGTCAGTTAATCATGAAAAAGGGGAAGGGAGGGACAAATTTAATCAGAGCTGTAATCTAAGCTGCGGATTTGCAGCGCAGCAAAGTGCCGCCCGCGCCGGAGGGGCAGCGACCCGGCGGCCGGCTCCTGCCGCGGAGGCAGAGCAAGCCGGCGGCGCTGTTTTTCTTCAGGCCGACCCGGATCCCGACGATCCATCACCCCGACGACGTGATGTCACCAGAAGAACCGGCAGCCGACCGGCGACGAAAACAATGACGCTAATGACGGAGATTAGCATCGGCCTCCCCTCGGCTCTTTCTCTTAAGTCAGAGTCTCGTGCTCAGGAAATCAGCTCCATCTGCAGAATTTCTTAACCCCCCCCCCCCACCGGACAACGAGAAAGATAATACGTTCAAGGAAAACTGAAGCCAGACTGGGCGAAGACAGTGCATGATTTCATTCCTGGGTGTCTTTAACCCATTAGTGGAGGAGATGCTGTCACACACACCCCACATTACTGTATGAGGTCACTTATAAACATGGCGCTGTAGTACTGCCCCATTAGAACAGGAAATCGTAGCTCGGAGGGACGACTAAAGTCAGAGGACGGGGTGGCTGGCCTGCTTTATCTTAGCCATCTCCAGCATTCTCACCGTTGCTGTTTTCCTTCGGCCTCAAGACACAAGGCATTCCCACTATTTTCCAGACACACAGGAAGACGGCCCTTAACCACCTGGGCTGGGTCCATCTGCCATCAAAAGATTTGGCTGTGGAAACACAGCAACGCACCATGTGTGTGTGAATGGAGGGAGGAGGAATTCCCAATGACATCATGCCGGAGGCGTTTGGCTCCACAGTGATGTTTGCAGCAACGGCGGAGGCAACAATGGCGTACGGCACCGAGCCTGGCAACGCACAGACTGGCCATTGTTGGTGGGGGTGCAGATTTGACACTTTGATCGAATCAGATATTCAGGTTTTCTTCAGCGTGACTTTAAGGGTTACTGATCGTAAAACACCTAAATTTATATCAACTCACTGTGCGCCTATCCTGCGAAGGTGAAAGTAATCCGGCCTCTCTTTTCTTTTCTGGCTTCGAGGCTCAGTGCACAACAGAACTAACTTTGCATTTATCTTTCTTTATTCGTTCCCATCCGCCACCGCCCCCCCCCTCGCCCGCCTTTGTCTTCGGCTTCTTGCATTATGAGTTTCTCCTCTCACCCCAAGGTCCTTGCCAATCCCGCCACCACCGGCCCCCCTCCCCTCCCTCCCAACCCCACAGCTCTCCCGTCTCCTCACCCCTTCCAGCCTTCCCTCCCATCTGGTGCTGCCTCCCCCTGCAGATAAGACCCCGCTAATTAGCCCTGACCTTGTTAATTAGCCGTCTAATGAGCGCACTAACAAGGGACAGGAAGGCTGATTAGAGGAGCGCGGTACCTCGCCGGTGGAAGCCGACCAGTTAAACAACAACTTGCTTGCAACGGTGTGTGCAAGTGGCACATTAAGGGTGCGGGTTGGGCGAGTCGGTAGACGTGTGCGTGCGCCGCGTTTGACGTTTTCACCACAGTTCTGCAGACTAAAGTTACGGGAAACTGAAGCAAAATGAGCTGAATGAAGAGTTAAAACCCAATGGTAACAATCTGTGCAGTCTGTGTGTGTGTGTGTGCGTGTGTACCTCCAGCAGGTCTATCATGCGCGTCATCTGGGAGTAGATGAGGACCCTGTGTCCCTGCGCCTTTAGCCGACTCAACAGGATATCCAAGGTGTGGAGCTTGCCGCTCTCTGTGATCAGACTCTCCTTATCTGAAAGAGAGAAAGAGAGAGAGAGAGAGACAAAGGCGTGAAGGCTCCGAAAACAGCCCGGAGAGCGACTCCACGCTCATTTTGCACGCTCAGCACGTCCAGCGAACGATCTGAAAGCGGTTTCTCTCGGGTTGTGTTGTTGTGTCGCACAACGCTGGCTTTGTCTCATGCAAAGAAAATCAACGGTGGAAGTCTTGGCTGTGTTGTTTTTCTTCTTGCGGGGAAGCAGCCCACTCGATTCAGACGTTGTTAACTCTTTCCTAATCAATACGGGTCTTCGACAAGACTCCCTCGGATAGAGATCAGCCCGGGGATCGATCCTCCCAAATCCGGCCCTGATCTGGCCGTTGTTTAAACAAATGTGCCCTTATTGACTCGTCTGCTGATGAGAGCGGAGACAGCGGGCGAGAGAACGAACGAGAGTGAGAGAGAGAAAGAGAAAGAGAGAACAAGACAGAGAGAGAAAATGTGAGAAAAAGTGATTTACACTCCACTTCACACAATGGCACAATAGACGAACGAATAGGCCTGGCAGTTGGTCTCGGTCAAGTCCCGTCCAGGGCCACGTCAGCCGTTCTGCAGCCTTCCAGTGATTGACCACAGAGAGGCAAGCGGGGAGCGATCTGACCCTGGGTCTGCGGCTGAAGCAGCCCCCCCACGTCCGGCTGACGGGGGAATTAACGTCATCTGACACAATGGCAGAATGAGAAAAGGGCCGGGGCTGCCATCGACCCGGTGACAGGCACGCTATGGTGTTTGACAGGGGGGGTCTTGCCCCGGGCTGTGGAGAACCTAAGGCCAGGTCCAGGGTCAGGTGACAGGGTCGGGCCAGGGTCACAAATGAGTCCCCGTGGGAGAGCCGGGCTTCGCAGCCTTGTGCTGGATTTGGACACTTGTTCCTGGGTCCCTTTTCTGTGTTGAGAGCCCAGGCTGCTAAATATCTCCAAGTCTCATCTTCTTGCATTGACGATGCGTTAAAATCACATTCTGTTTATCCAGAAACACGTGATCATTTAAGCCAAGGCTTTTTTACAGATGATCAAAGGCGCTAAAGTGGGCTCCATGACCCGGCAAGGTCCACAATGGTAGCATTCTATGCTAATGAGGACCCAGACTGAACCCTGACCTGTGACCCTTTAGTATAGCCCAGGTCAGGCCCTGTGGAGGTGTTAAAGAGGAACTAATAGAACGGACGAACAAGGGAAACACTCAGGGGAGGCATTGGGGACCTCACCCCACGGGTCACTGTGAAGTGGCGTCGAAAAAAGTCTGAAAGTGTCGGCGGGAGGAGTTTTGAACCAAGGTTATATTTGTGTCTTTGATTTCGCTTGCTTGCTTTTCCACCAGACGGCTGGTGCGCTGCGGGCAAGCCGTACGTGCTTTTCATTATTGTTTCTCAGGCCTTCGAGCATTCCCCGAATAATTACAAATAAGCGAATCTGACTCGGCACAGAAGGAAGACAGATGGAGAAGAGGGCGGAAGCGCAAGAAATGGAGGGAAAGAGGGGGCACGAAGAGGAGGACAATAAAAGATAATCATGATACACCAATAGCGGGAGATAATAAACTAAACATAGAACTCGAACTAGATTTATTGGGAAGGCACGCAGTCGGTTTACATTGCTGTGGCTCAATCTGACGCATGCCAAGAGAGCGGCGGAGCCACAAGCCCCGACGTACGAAAATACTGGATCTCACTATCAAAGGCCTGTAATGGACCCTGGCGGCGGGGAAGCAGATAGACTGAAGAGCAAATGGAGGAAACAGTGATACGTGCGGAGGGGAAAATGGTCCAGATTGAGAGGGACGGGCGGGAGAGCGAAAGGGGTCCGTGGCGGCTCCGGCTGCAGCGAGGCGGTATTAGCGCCGCGGCGGTGATGTTGCGGTCTACATCGGCCCCGGGGGCCCCCTCGCCGCGGGTGCCAGTCCAACCAGGGCCGCTGCTCAGTCAAGGGCACCCGTCGGCGCTCGCGGGGCCACACCGCCAGCCACCCAGATGCAAAAACCACCACTTGGCGGAGACCCAAATGCGCATATAAGTCTACGCTGCTCAACCCCTGCTACCAATCTGTTTCTGTTTAGCAGATTATACTTAAGCCTCCAGACTCCGATGTCATGTTTGAAGACGGGTTAAAGCCTGAGGATTTCTGCGGCCTGACGGGACTAAATGCATGCATTGAAACTAATTCTTGAAGGGCATAAACTGCAAATCTGAAAATTCCGTATTATGCGGTTAGATGCTATTATTTTTTGGATGAAGGGCTGCATAAGTGAGGCTAATCACTTTGTTTAGGTCAGATCATGAAGGAGAGCTGCTTGTGTCCTTAAATCCGACGTTTGACTCCATTGACTTCCTCTGATTTGATCTTTGTATACTCATCCGATACCTAAACCTATTTGAATCTCACTTGCGTTGGACCTACAGGGAAAAGATAATTATAAACAATATGCTAAATAATCAGAGGAAGGCAGGGAAACAGATGTCTGACAGAAACGGCGAAAAAAAAAATTAAAAAATTAAAATCCTGCCCCTGCAACTATTCAAACTCCCTAAATCCCAGCAACGTGGCTTACGGAGAGAGGTGGCCGAGTTCAAAACATTTAGCGCTGCATACAGAAAATCCCTATTTTCTAAATATCGCTGCCATACCACCATAAAGCGGAGCCAAGGACATGAATAACAGTGATTTGGGAGGGCTTTGGTGGTCCGTCTCATTCCAGCATAACACTTATGGCTTACATTATAAACTACATGTGGCTGCGGGCGAAAAATGCACTGGTCATAAATGTGAGCGAACCGGATGCCGCAAGCACCGCCGTCCCGGGAATCATGGAGGGCTCAGGGCGAGTGAAACGGATGCGTCCATACGTCTAAACTCGCGTGGCGCTTCGGATGAATCAGCGGCCCCACGAGATCCGCTCGCGCGGGGACGGCATCGTCACGCGGCTGAGGGGAAAGAGACAAAAGGAGGCATCGGATCGTCTCATGCAACCAAAAAAAAAAAAAAAAAAAGCGGGACTTTTGGGACGGGTTGCGCTCAGCGCGCGCGAGTGGCAAAATGCTGGAAAGTCTCCGGATTAAGATGATGGGGGACGAGGCCAGCGTTCAGACCGCACCCCGAAGACACGAGCAAAGTCCCATGTGGTGTCACACCACTCTGCCGTTGCCATGGATACACATATCAAGCTTCACCACCTGCCCTGCCCCCCAGTCCAATCCAATCCAGTCTAACTGCGGCATTCACCCAGCCAGTCCTCCCCGTCTCCTCCTATCCATACCTCCTGCTGGCAGATTAAGCGACAACCCCCCCACCACACCCCTTTCTGCACCCTCCAGCTCCCCCTCCACCCCCACTACACGCCCTCTCTCCCTCCCCCTGCTGTCTGTCCCCTGACAGTGTAATCCAATCCCTGTAGGGCCAGAGCCACGGGCCTGACACGGTCCTGACCCAATTAGAGGCCTGCTGCCAGCTAATTAACCCCGGCCCAGCCCCGGTGCCTGGCGCCTGATGCTCCCAAACCGACGACGGCGCTAATTTCATTAATACGCCACTACAGTCTCTTCTGCGCTGTCCTGTCCCCCTCCCTTCCCCTCCGCTGCTGCTGCTGCTGCTGCTGCTGCTGTTGCTGCCCAAGCCAAGAGTGGAGCCGCCCTGGACGGGGAGGGAAAGCGGGGCCAGATGCGACTGAAAGAGAGGAGACATTGGCGAAGCGGGGGAAAAAAAAAAAGCCATCGAGAACGGATGAAAGAAGATGGATGGATGGTTATGTGAGAAAGAGAGACAGATGGGGGGCCACGGGACAGGTCGAATCAACGATCGGCCCCTCACTGTATAATGATACATTACACTGCGCCGATCAATAAGTCAATGGGCAACACTTGTTCGCCACTGCCGATGATGGAAATATTAGCCTGACACTGCTTCGCCGCTTCTGCGCGTATTGACAAAGACCCGGGCTTAAACCTAATTTTCTCGCGGCGGCAGCATCGGGGCGGCTAAGAGCCAGATGCCGGCGGGAGGGCCGGGCGCGAGGCGGAGCGGTGGGAAATGGGAGGTTTGAGCTTCCTGTTCGAGGGAGTTCGGCGAAGCTTCGCAGCCGCCGCACCGTGTCGGGTAGACGGTATCTTCGCACTGGCGTCGCGGAAGGGGGGGGCGGATGACAGGCACGCATTCCAGAATCCCCCCCCCCAAAAAAATACACAGAATGCGCATACATCACTGTCTCCCCTTTAAAAACAGGCGAGAGCCCTGTTGTCCGCGGTTCGCCTGGAGTTGTTGAGGCAGAGGAAGAGACAGTCTGATGCACCCTCATCAGACTGGGGGGGGGGGCCTCACCGCACCACTGTGAACTCTGTCATTAAGACGGATCACCGCTAGTTACCCCGGGGGCCCGGCGCTGACTCGTCACACACCGCAGATGAAAGCTAGCTGGCTAAGAGACAGGCGGAGCTGGATATTTATTTGGCCTCCGTGCTCGAAGATCTCATCGCAGGGGAATAAATGTGGCTAATGTCTCCCCCTTCAGTCCGCCGCAGGGTTTCGAGGTTTTCCTGAGCGTCGGGCGAGCCTCTCTCACGGGGAACGTTAGCAGCCGTGAATCGGACCGGGAAATCGATTCCTCCGCGTCCCTCCCTTTTACATACTGGGCCGGGCGGTTTTTTTTGCCGCATTCCGCAGACGGTTACCGGTGCCGAGTCAGACGGCGATGTGGCGAGGCCGGGCCCCCGCCGCCGTTTCGTGCCTGTCTATCAGAGGGCCGGGGGAAGCTTCCTGCCATTTTGCTGGAGAGCAGAGATTCTTTGAAGGGACAGGAAGGCAGAACTGCATTTCCCACAGCCTGATGTGGGCCGCTGGGCCAGACCTGGCTGGCTTCTCCCTCCCTCTCTCTCTCTCTGTCACACAAACACATACACACACACGCAAACAGGCGTGCATTCACATGAGCCGCACATAAATACCGAGATCTTTACCGTCTCCCTCACGCGCGCCCTCCGCGGCGGCGACGGTCGTCTTTCCCAGCTCGCGGCTAAGCTGGAAAGGGAGCCGCGAGCCGGCGCTACGGCTCGAGGGCCGTCATTTTGGGGGAACGGTTCCCTTCTAATTACCGAGAGCTTCGCGGGGGCCACACAGGCAGCGGGGGGACGGCTATTTCCGTGACACTTGGAATGTCCCGCAAAAACGCGCCACTGCGGCGCACGCGTTCAAAACCGTTTCCTTTTCCAAGTGCTCTTTAACCTGACGCGCGTCGGTCTCTGGAGCACGAAAACCCGCTTCCCCCGCTCGGCCGCCGCGACCCGACTGCAGCTCTGTGCGACGTTTACCCGCAGAGCTGCGGCGCTCTAGCAAACAAACAGGGCAGGAGCGTCTCTGTAATTACGGTCACGTCCTCTCCCGTCGGGTCCCGGTGGCTCAGACTGGGTGACTGCACGGGTGCCATTCTTGGCCCGACAGCACCCTGAGGTCACCGCTGACGGGGGGGGCGGGGGCTTGAAATGAATACAGCAACGGTATCAATATATAAGAGATAATTCGGCCTTTTTTGAATGAACAATGGCTTTCCTTCAGTGACATTCTACCATCACAATAACATCAAAAATGTAAAAAAAAAAATGTAAAAAAAAAAAAAAAAAAAAATCTGAGGCCCAAGACGCTGCTGCCTCAACTGTTATTTCCTCCTCTGTGGCCTGATTCCTAATAAGTCGTCTGATTAGATTCCTCCGTCGATATCAGCGGGCAGCCGTACTCACGCCATGGCGCTCAAAACAAACAGTTATTCAGCTCTGCCATTTGTTCCAACGGCGCGGGGCTGGGGGGGCCGCGGAGGAGAGGGAGGGTGGGAAACTTCGGCGGGGCTACTGTACATATCTGGGCCTTGATGTGGCAACAATGCGTTCAGCGGAGGACGGGTGCCGGAGTGTTGGGTCACTTCCTTCCTACCGAGGCTGAGAACGAGGTGGGAGACCAGACGGGCCGAGGGGGGCCGCGGCCAGATGCTGATTCCAGATCAGCGCGGGGGGCCCCCCGTCCCCGTTAGCCGGAGGGACGGAGGCCGAGCTCGCCCGCCGGGCCTGCGCTCGCGAGGGGAGGGCAACGCCGCCGAGCGTGGGAGAGTGTACGGGGGGAGAGGGTGAGAGACACCTCGAGGCCCCCGAATGGACTCCGCGGTACACAGGCACACACATGTGCACACTCTCCCTCTCTCTCTCACACACACACACACACACACACACAGGGGGGGGACCATCTATTAGTGTTACCTAACTGAGCGCTTGAACAATGACCAGTAGCTCAACTTCCTCGCTTTGTCTGCCTCCGTATAACTTCACAAGAGCTCTCAGACTGTTCTCACACAGACACACAAATACTTGTTTGGCTTCTCACTTTTACACACAAACACTCTCGCAGGCGCATGTACACACAAACAGGCAGAAGAAGAAGAAAGGGAAGAAAAATACCAAATTACAATACTGAGCACGCCTCCACAGGATTTAAGAGCTTTTATACAATCTTTGGGGATTTTAATATTTGGATAAAAAAAAAAAAAGGAGGTTGCAACATAACTGTGTAACAGTGCGTGTCCTGTTACACGCGCGTCCGTTTTCGATGCTGGGAAACCTCTGTCACCGCTCGAAACAAAAAGGGAGCCGTCATCACAATCCGTGACAGAGGCACTTTATCACAGGTAGAAAAGGCTGAGCGGGTCAGTGAGAAGGGAAGTGTTGTCTGTAAAACTGCAATGGCCTCTCTCACCCTGCACGTCCATCAGTCATCCGAGTCCTGGCAGCGGATCAGCTCCCGCTCCGCCCCGGGCTGACCCCGTCACTCGCCGGGCCAAGCTCCCCCCTGATAAAGCGCCCGCCAGCACACACGTACGCCCTTCGCACCGCAGCGGATGCGGCTGGTACGTGTTTACGTGGGGCGGACTCCTGCGGCGGCGTCTTTATCTCGGCGGTTCCATTAGGCGGCGAGTGGGCCGACCCCCGTGGGCCCTCGCCCCCGAAGAAAACTGGGTTTGATAAAAGTGTTTGCGCGGCGAGACGACGGCAAACGAATCCGTCGAGAGGATCGCCTGTAGTTTCAACATTTGGAGCGGTGAGTTTTAACGAGCACCCGCCGACGTGTCGGTCACGAGCGGCGCCGTTTCCTTCACGGGTCTGGTGGGTTTACTGGCTGTGCGTTCACGGGCGGGCGCTCATTTATTTGTGAACCCTTGGCGACACGGCATCGGGTGAGAAACCGCGAGCAAACGGACGCTCGCCCAGATGAAGACGCTGCAGCAGGAAGTCGGCTCAGAGGGCAGCAAAAACACAACGAGGGGAAAGCACGCACGCACGCACGCGCAGCTCTTACCAGGTATCTGAATGAAGGACCACCCATGGCGAGGGTAGAGGGCCATCACGCCACCGGGGCATCGCGGGTGGAAGGCGTTGGCCCTCGCGCGCCAGTCCGACGCCAGCTGCGGGGAGCCGTAGAGGAAACACTGCTTGAAGACCGGCCCGCCGCCGCCGCGCGTCGCCCACCACTCGTACTCGGCGCTGCGGTCGTCGCAATAGCGCTCCATGGGAACTGCTGTCACCTGGAAAACCCGTGGGAGAGACGGGGTTTAGGACAAAAATGGAACGGCGCGTCGAGGGGCTCACGCGACACGGGAGGGTTTTTAAGTCCAGTAATTTAGAGCATTTTTTTTCCCGAGTGACAATTTAACCATTAATGAATTTAAAAAAAACAACACAAACCAACAACTTTCTCAACTTCGGGATTGTGTGTTTTTGGTTGTGGGGAAACCCCCCACGTGAAGGCTGGTTTCACTGAATCAGCAGGTTCTGTGTGTTTGTGTATAGCAAGGGGGGGGCGAGAGGAAGCTTTAACAACTAGTGAACGACCTGAGCAAGTAGCCCTTTTTTTTCTCCCTTTTTTTTCGAGGCTCTGTTTGTTTTAAGGGCAGCTGGAAACCGCCGCGGTCACCCCCACACCCCAACCACACACGCAGTCGCACACATTTCACAGGCGAGAGCGGCCCATTGTTGAAACTGCGCGCAGCGCTTCCCTCTCCGCGACCACCCAAACTGCTTGTCCATCTTCCACAGACCGCCGGCCTCGCAACAGGGCCTTTCTCAGGGTGCCTGCCGCACACACACACACACACACACACACACACACACAGACGCACATACCCTGGGCGTGGCTGCGAGCAGGAACTTCGGTGGCAGTGTGGGCAGGCAGGGCCGCAGCGTGGAAGTGGCAGAGCTTCTGCAGTGGATTTTCACGTCGGCGTGTCCCACCGTGCCGGGCCTGAAGGCTGTGAACACCAGGTCCTGAAAAACACACACACACACACACAACACAATCAACCATTACCATCCCGTTTCATGCCGCCGCGTCTTTCATGCCAAACACAGTCATTTCACATCCGAGCGGAGAAACGTTTTCAAATGACAGGGATTTCGCAGACATCACAAGTGGCGTTGCGCCGCCCGCCGAACGCGCGCCTGCTTTGATTTGTCGCAAAGTGGGCAGATGAAAGAAAACACCTCGTCCTCGAATTAAAGGGAGATGTTTTAAAAAAAAATATTTAAATTAAATAAACAGCAAAAGTGAGAGGCGCTGCGAAAGAGGTAAACAAACCTACAGGAGTCACCGGGTCCAGCACTAAAATCTCAGCTAAATGCCTCGCGCGTTACGTAAAACACACGATTATGAGGCTTATATGATTTGAGTCGTGCACGTCAACGGGATCAGCAGGATGAACTTTGCATCCAAGGGCCGCATCGAGGAGATGACGACGGAAAGGGTGACGACGCGGCGGCGGGACATCGAAAGGTTTTAACGGGCGGCGCGTGTGGCGACGCGGCGGTGGAGACACAGTGCCACCTGATGGCAGAAAAAATGCGCAGCGGCCCGCCTGCAAGTTTCTCTCTCACGTTTCTGCCCTTTTGCTCCTCGCGCCGCAGCGGTGGAGAGGAACCCAAGAGGCTCGGGCGGGCTCCCTGACCCAGTGCGACGAAGCCAGGAGGGGAAGAAGAGGATGGAATTACGCAAACGGCGAGTACTTTCCACCCAGCGAGCTCGGCTTAGAACTGATTGAGAACGTGCTACGAATCTGCTCATGGGTTCGCTGAACGAGCGGTTTGGTGAGATGCAGCGGCCCGGTCGAGAATCTGTTGGCTGCAGATCTTTTGAGGTTGTCTGTATATTTGAAATGGCACCTATGCTCTTGTACTACCTCTTTCCCCTCCATTAACAATCAGATTCACTTACTGCCAAACGATACAAAACCCCCCCTAAAAAAAACGGAGGAAATTTCTGCTGTGTCAACGCAACCCTGCGGTGCTCGGCAGCAGGATGGGGCGCATATGAAAGCGTTTGAGAGCAGTTGAAAAGAACCACGGAGCGCCACGTTTATCCCCGCGAGACGCGCCACTGCCAGACTTTGCAGACTGCTAAGCCGCAAGAATGGCACTGCCAGATTTATGCGCGTCCCGAGGCCGGCCTCGTACGCGAGCTCCCATCCGCCGCGGCCCTTTCAGCATCATGGCCTGCAAAGGTGCCGAGGGAGCAGCGGAGAGCCAAACTGTTTTTAAATGACGCCGCGGCGTTAACAAATGGGGGCGAGGTTCCGCCACATGAGCGTCCACCCATGGTCCAGGGGACCTTTTGCGGAACTCGGCTCCCCGACCTGCCTTTTCCATCCGAGGAACCAGAGCCAGGGAAACACTTTCACCCCCAAACAATTCCCCGCTTGGGGAATAGCACTTGATGAAAATCGCTGACTTAGACTTGCATTTTCCAAAGCACTGTTGCACGACTGGCACTTTTTTTTTAAAAAACGACATCAGCACCTCTGTTTTGCTGTGTAGTCTGTGGCCGACAGGAATCAGGTTGGAGCAGGCCCAGACTGTGGCGTTTTTGACATGTCGGCCGACTAACTTGTCTCATCTTCCCGTGCAAACACAAAACGCTGGAGGAACTTTTGCCTTTGGGAAAGTTCCTGGGAAGATTTAACGAAAAGGGATTGACGAGATGCCGTCTGTGCCAGTGCTGTCAGAAAGCGCTTCGTGAATCCCCGGAGCTTTCGCCTACGTGCCTGACAGTGGAAGTACAGACAGACTCTGGTGTGCACAGCCCCTGAGAGACATACAGAGGGATGGAGGACAGTGTTACCGGGTCACGGGGGTTACGCAGGGATTGGGTTCCACGCTGGATCCCAGAGGAGAGAGAGGAAGCCCGGGGCAGAGGGCACGCTGTGTGGCCCAACACGGGCCCGCTGCTCTGGGGCGGCGGCGGTGGCACAGCAGTCCCCGCTGGTGTCTCAGCTGTCGGTTACATTCTACTTGTGTCTCGCATGCGTCTCACCTGCAGGACGGGGCTGGTGTGCGTGTTGGGGAAGGCGGTGGGTCTGTTCAGCCACAGGATCAGGTCCTCGCGAGACAGACACTTAATCCCAGGCTCTCCGCTGCCCTCCCCGTCCCCGGCTTCCTCCTGTCTCTCCACCTCAAGGCCGAACAGGCGTTGATGGTGGAGCCGGTATGCAGCTTTGAGGGACAGAAAAAGGGCTAACCATCTGTGGAATGTATAGCAGGGGGGGCGGGAGAGGAGAAAAAAAAAATGCAATCGCGAGGTGAACTTTCAAAGAAAATGATTCAAATGCAATCATTTTTTTCCACATCTCCCTGCAGTCAGCTGCTGGCCTGCAGTGCCTTGCTAAGAGCCGTTGGCCGCCCTTCACTCTCCCTTCGCCCATTATCCCAGCTCGCTGTACTTGTACTGAGACAAGGAGAGTAACAGAGCCGCAGACGGAAACTTAAACGCCCACCTCGCTAAGGTGCCTTGCAGCATGAGGTTGGACATCTCGGCCGGCGACACGTCGATGAAGCGCAGGAAGGAGAAACAGCTTCCCTCGTCATCGCCTGGGAGAGTCAAAACAAGACGATGGAGAATATGGAAAAGAACAGCGACGGAAGAAAGGGCACGACAACAAAAAAGGGGAAGGATAGTAAAATAAACTCGAGAGTCTGGGCTCAAAGCTTGATGTGTGCTCACCTCTTCTGTGAAAGAGAGACTCCTGGATGTGGTCCGGAGAGAAAGGAGACAACAGCACTTGGAGTAACCTGAGGAGGATACGGAGGGAGAGATGGGGTTAAAAAAAAAAACCCCGCAAGAGACTAAATTCAGGACAACAATCGCAGCCCGGTCCAACCCGCAGCGTTTCTGTGTGAAAGCCGCAATTGCGATAATAGACCTCGGTGAGTCCCAAATCACCGAGCGTTCAGAAGAACAAAGATTTGGTGAGAAAACAAACGCAGTCGACAGCAAATTGCAGTAATTCAAAAACAACACAAGGGGAAATTTAGCTTGACCCGTGGCTTGAGAGTCTCCGGCGCGGGGGCCGGGTCCGTTTTAGATTCTAAAATGCGAAATTCTACGTCTACGGACAATATTATTGTGTATACAATACGCAGACTGAAAGGGAAGGTGATTCCCACAGCCTTCGTAGAAGCTGAGCTGGCTTTTGCGCATCGCGAAAGGCGCGACCCGCGCGGCACGACTCACTTGTTCTTCGCCTGGTTGTGCGCGTGGATGAGGCCGTGGCGGTACAGGAACTTGGACATGGCGTAGGGCTTGATGGACATGTGGAAAGGAGAGCGTGTCTCTTGGCGCTCGAACAGGTCCGGGTGGTTGCACACCTGCACAGAACCCGCGGGGAGAGAGCCGTCAGTCAGGTTCACGCGCGAAGGAGCCGGCACTGCTCGCACTCAAGTTAAATGCAAGGCTGCTAGTTCATTGTTTACAAGATGAGCTTTGCTCCTACAAATAAATTGCAGTGTGGTATTATTATTTCTTTGAAAATCCACTGTAGCTAAAAAAAAAAGTTCTCAATACTATAACATGATACAGAAAATGATCTCTGACCCTCAAAACCCTTTACAGCACACAGTTGTTTTTTATGCTGCGTTTGCACTGGAAACCGGAGGCACAGTTTGAAAGCCGAGAGCTCCTACCTTCCTGAACTGCATGACCAGGTTCATGAGGGAGGAGGTGGTGCTGTGAGCCTGCTGCGCCGTGCCCATGGAGGACTGCAGCAGGTCCTCGATGGAGATCTTGTTCCTCAGAGCCTGGTAGAGGAGCCTCTGCCGGGACGTCAGCTGGCAGTAGGTCAGGATCTCAATCTGCGTGAGCAGAGGCCAGAGAATGAGCTGATGGCACCGGGCAGAAACAGATCTATGCAGTTGGATCTCGGCTCCCCGCCAATCTTTTGTATTTCACCGGTGAGTCGGTAAGCTGTCTCCGAAGCGTGCTTGAATTTGCTCAGAGAAGTTTAGGGCTCGAAGATTAAAATGAAGACTTAATTAGTGAAACTGCCGGGATTTTTTTGGATGAAATTAAAACAAAAAAGGAAGAATCTGTGCTGTGAAAACAGGCATCAAAATATTACCCCTGGTCCCGGTTCGGAGAAAGACCGAGGCGCAGAGTAAAAAGCCTACATCGAGAGCAAGTTGTTCAGTTTATGATTCAGCGCTACCGTCGTGTTGTACTTCCTTTTAAACGCGCGTTTCACATGGGCTCAGAGAAAAATGTATTTATGGCTGCAGACTGCATGCCCGGCTTGACCCACATTCTTTCCAACACACATCAAAATCTCCGGTTTTATCGAGCATCCCGTTTTGATGAAAGCAGCGAAACTGTGCAACAACATGCCATAAAAAAAAAAAAAAACACCCTGCCGTGAACCGTGAGTGAACCTCACCAGTCACCGATGCCGCCAATGGGCGGACAAAAACGAGAGAAACCGACAACAGCGGGGAAGGAAACTAAGTGGGCTGGCAGGGCTGCGCGGGGAGGGGAGGGGGTGGCGTGAAGAAAAGCGAAAAAGACAGATGTGGGGGTGTGGTGAACTCTGCCATTCCTCCGATCTCTAGGCGTCGAGACTCCCACGGCGTATAGAGTGTGTGTGTGTGTGTGTGTGTGTGTGTGTGGGTGCGCGTGTGACAGCGAGGGGCCGCGAGCCCAACATCTGTCAAGAGGATCTGCCAGCACAAGCATCACTCACAAGCGTATTACAACACTTTCTGTGTCGGTGAGGTGTGCAGGGAGACGGATGCATGAAGGGTGCAGGGAAGAGATGAGGTGCTTTTTTTTTTTTTTTTTTTTTTTTTTTAAATGGTGTGTCGTGAGACAAACTCACAAATATTCAAACAGTTCATGAGAAGAAATTTCTTCCAGCATCCAACATGCTGCATGTTCGTGAGAAATCTGAATCCCTCCTTAAGGAGCCTATCTGGTGAACCTTTCCCTGAAATAACCCAAGAAAAAATTCAAAATCTTTGCCTTGGACATCTGAAATTTGATAACCGCCATCATTTTGTTCCAACTGAACGTGGGGTCCTGGACCAAAGGCTTGATTCTGCGATTAGAAGAGGCGGGGGTTTGCTCGTCTACCTTGTCCGAGAGCTCATTTTCCACGTCCTTCTTGATCCTGCGCAGCATGAAAGGCTTCAGGATCATGTGCAGTCTGGAAAGTTGGTCTGGAAACACAAGAGGCCAGGAAACACTGTTTAGCTACAAGATGTATCACATGCAACAGCGGGCAGGAATAAAACATCGGCGCTGGCGCGCAAGTTGTGGAGTTTCCGCCTGAATAAGCCAAAAGGCGCCGTGTGTAGTCAGCTGCGAAAAGCAGGGGAGAACTTCAACGCGCAGCTGGGAGGGAACGCTGTTTTCTCAGAGCGAAGAGCCACACTCACTCTCATCGATGGCGGACTTGTTTTCGGCGTGGCTCTCGATGTCCTTGGAGAACCACTCGTTAAACTCTTCATGGGAATCGAACAGCGTAGGCATGATGAAGTGCAGCAGGGCCCACAGCTGAGAGACAGCAATAACATGCACTCGTTAACAGTCGGGCCACACACACACACACACACACACACACACACACACACACACACACACACACACAGGCAGGCATGCACACAGCTCACCTCGGCCATCGTGTTCTGGATGGGCGTCCCGGTGAGCAGCAGTCTGTTTCGACACTGGAACTGCAGGAGGATTTTCCACCGAACGCTGAAAACACGACAGAGACGGCGACTGGTGACCTCGTGCAGCGGGGACGCGAGTTTATCGCCGCCGTTTGACCGCGCCCGTAACGCAAAAGTGTAGCCGACGGCCTACACTAGGGAGTGCGGTTCTCGCGCGCCGAGATTCGGCCTCTGTCAAAACTTCTTCTGACCGCGTTTGTAGGTGTTGGCCAGCATCCAGCGGGCGGCATGAAATGATGCGTACATTTGTGGTCGTGCACAGCTAGGCCTTGCGTTTATCCACAGTTGTTCAAACATTTTTTTCGATGCGTTCCAAAATGATTGAGAAAAGGTGTTCTGCGTTTTCTGGCCGTTTCGTTAACACCTGTGTTCCTTGCGGACGACGACTCCTAATGACTATTGTTCCGCAGCTTTGAGGAAGGATGTGTTTTTCCATTCCAGCTGGGCTCCGTTCTTGTTAGTTCTGCAAAGACTTATTCCGTCTCAACTGGGAAGTCGGAATTTCTGAGTTCCCAGTCGGAGGCGTTTCAGCCGAAACGCCCCCCCGGAGCCCCAGTTTCTGACTCAGAAGAGTCAGCGGAGAAGTGGAAGCTGGAGCAATATACTGCTTCTCAGCACTACTGTTTCCTTTATGTCTCAATTTAACCAGTCGTACACATAGAACTGTCCAACTTCTATCCGGTGCACTTGTCGCTGTGGGCGACAAATGCTTTTCTGTTCGCGTCAGCGCTTCTACCTGGTGCTGCTTTTCAGAGCCTGGGCCTCGTCCAGAACCATGTACTGCCACTTGACCCTCTGGAAGTATTTGACGTCCTGGACCACCAGCTGGTAGCTCGTGATCACCACGTGGAATGGCGCATTTTGGGTGTAAAGGGTTTTCTGTGCAAACACACGGAGAAACGGAGTTGATTGAACAGCTCGCTATTACGTGTCTTCAGAAACTGCGCGTTCCCCGCCGACATCCCTTCACCCTCACCTGGCTCCAGAATTTGCGGATCACCTTCCGATCGTGAGGGTTCCCCCAGTACGGCAGCACCTGGCGGACACATCGGCAGCGTTCAAAAGCAATTCGGCGCTTCTGCGCATCTTTCTCACCTGCCCTGGACTTAAACTGCGGCCTTCCGAAACGCTTCAGAGCTGCACTGAGCGACGCGATTAAAAACAAGAGCCGCGGTGATGTTCCCAGGGGAAACATTTCGGCATAGCATCCTGTATGAATCACGACTTCGGTCGCGGCCGTGTTGATGCTGAATGCGATGTGAAAAGCTTTACACTTCATTACATCACTCAGCGCGAGCTGGTGTTCCATTGTTTTCAATCAGTCTTGCTATGAATGTTCAGGAAGCTTATCTTCAAGCTGTGTAATAGGGTCTTTTCACACCTCATTAGCAAAACAGACTGGAATTGATTTATTTCCAAACTTGCAAAGAAAATGGGCATAGTTGAGTGTATGTCTGTGTGTGTGTGTTGGCACTCAAGCAAAGCTGACACATTGATGTGCCTGATAAATGGATTTTAGTCTGAAAGAATGCACACAGCCTGTCTCGGGCCGGTTAAAGCATGCAAAAAGTTTTGGGTTTTTTTGTTGCAACAACAGCCCCTCAACGAGCAAAGTATTAACAGCTTTGCAGTAAAGTGTCGACGTAAGCGATGCTGCGCACGTTTCAAAAAGGACAACGCTGCCCCCTAATGGGGAGCTCCAGACGCGTCTGTCACTGGAACAGAACGGCGCTGGGTTTAATTAGAGGAGTGCAGAAGAGCAAAAAAAAGGACGCGTATCTGCAGGTGTTTCCCTGCTCTCACCTTGAATTTGGGCACAAAGCGGGAGAACTCCTGGTGCCAGTTGTTGAGAGTGGACGCGGGGGAGATGATCAGGAACGGCCCCCAGATGTTGTCTCTCTACGCGGGAACAGACAAGAGAGAATACGCCGTCAGCCGCGACAGGTGGCCTCCGCGTGGGCGCGCGTAACGCGCCGGCACCCGATAACAGGAAACCCCCCCCCCCGTCGGCGGTGGCCCAGCGCTGAAAAGCTCGCATTTCCCTTGATTTCCACTTTTTCTCCCCTGGGGAGTTTGGGGAGCAAAAGATCTTCAGAGCTGACAAATCAGCGATTCGCAACAATGAAAAAAAGTTCTGACTCATTCGGTGAAATATTCCAGCACCTGCAAAAAAAGCCCAGCCAGAAACCAGGGACTCGTTAAAGGATGCAGGTGCACAGAGAGGCTGGAGGTCAGATGCTTTCATAAGTCAGTGTGGCGGAGACAATCGAACGTTCCACCGAGTGTTTTTCGGAAGCGCGCGGTGAATGAAGCCCTTTGGCCCGCTGCTCTCTCTCTCACCTCTGCTAGGTGCGCCAAAAGGGCAATACTCTGGACCGTCTTTCCCAGCCCCATCTCATCAGCCAGGATTCCATTGATTCCCTGCGAGGAGAGGAGAAAACAAAAGGAGTAAATTAATCATTCAATGTGCAAAAAAAAAAAAAGGGAGCACGGCGTCAGATGGAATCATTTGAAAGACACAAAAAACATGCGGCGACTAAACGGAGGGGATCCTGAAATGAGCATCGTTGCATCATCTGCTGGCCAAAAAGGACACTGCAAGACCACGGCATGGACCACTCCAGCTTATTTTACTATAATACCAATAAAACCTCACAAAAATAGCATTGACCATAAAAAAAAATAACTTAAAAAAAAAGAGTCACAGAAAATAATGCTATAAATCAAACACAGGGCTCTAAATTCAGAGGCGGACACGGTCACCTGCTCGTAGAGGTTTGCCAGCCAGTTCATGCCCTTGAGCTGGTAACCCTTGAGTTTGCCGTTGAAGATGGTGGGCTGTGGAATGTCCTCGCCGGCGTGGATGGATGGGTTGGAGAGGCTGTAGCTCTCTCCGAACCCGGAGCCGGCGCCCGAGGACGAGCAGCCGGCTGCGTGCAGGGATGCGCTGCGGCTGTCTTTTGCCTCCTCGTCAAACATCCGCGTCTACGGGGAGGGGCGTGGAAGTGAGCGTGTTAGCGTGTGTTTGTGCGCGTGGCGGGAGGAGCGCGCCTCTGAGCACGCGCGTGCATAGACTTACTCTCTCTTGATGGATCTGGTAGGCTTCTTTGGCATTTCTCAGGGCCTGAGACTTGTAGTATTCACTATCTGAAATCGCACACATCAAAACTTGCGCGTAAAACCACAGGATCCAATTCGATCTGAGATGTCTTTCCCACCACACGAGAGAGTTTCATACCGTAGTCCTCCTGTCCCATGTTGACCATCACGCCTCCGCCGATGTCTATCTGTCTCTGAGCCGCAGTGTCTTCCAGCTTTCTAAGAATTTCCTCCTGAGCCGTATCTCCGCCCGGACCCCCAACGCTGGCTTTACCGCTCATGAAATGAGCATACAGCTCCGTCTGGGTGATGAGGAAATTCAGTTTCCGCTGCTGACGCTTGGCCTGCGAGAAGCACAGTGTCACCATTCAGGATTTTCAAAGACCAGTATGTTTGAAATATTTTTTTTTTCCACATTTCAAAGCTCGCCTTGATACAAATAGCCAAACGAGGCACCTGTAAAGGCAGCAAACCCACCTCTCTCATTTCCTCGTCCAGTTTGCGCTGCTCCAGGGCCTCCTTCTCCGCCCTCTTCCTGTGCTCCTTCTCCACTTTCTCGTACTTCTTCCAGTAAAGCATCATCTCCTTGGTGAGGCGTCGAGCCCGGGGTAGCGTCTCCTTACAGTTCTTCTGCGCCTGGATGGCCGCGCGTCGCACTTCGCGCATGCACTGATGGGCCAGCTGGTGCGAACGCAGACAGAGGCACAGTCAAGAGATGAGAGCTAACCGCCGGCTGAAGCGCACGACGGCGGGACGTGTTTTTCAGAATGAAGCGCTTAAAAGTTAGCACCGCCAAAAAAGCAGTGCGCGCACTTGACATACCTTTTTGGCATTGGTCAGCACGAGGTTCTTCGCAGAAGTCTTCTGCTTGACAGACTGCAGGGTACAAAATTGGACAAGTAGAACTAATGAGCCTCAAAAGACGTTTCAAAACATTTCCCCAAAACAGAAATTTCATCGACGCTCGTTTCATTTTTACTGCTGTCACGCATACTGACCTTGGGGATCTCCTTTTTGGCAATGGTGAGCCAGACCTTGCGTCTCCGTGCGTTCAGCTGCTCAACGGTCAGATGCTTCTTCTTCACCATGGGGAGCGGTGCATCGTGGGAGAACTTGGCAAAGACCTTGGTGATGTAAGGACGCCCCTCGTCCAGAAACTCTCCCTCTCCACGTTTCTTCTTCTTCTTCACCTTTTTCAGTTTGGCTGGAAAAAAAAAGGAGTCGCATTCACGATAAAAAATAAATCTTGTCAAATATTCCAATAGTTATCCATTTCTTTTCCCTATGTTGCATCGATATGATAATGAATCCAGGAGTTCCCAGAGATTTCTTTTTTTTTTCTTTACCCTTGAATTTCTTCTCATCTTTGATTTTCTTCTTCTTTGGGCCCAGTAGATGGCGCTGCTGCTCATAAAAGGGATCATGAGTAGACAGGAGTCCAGTGCTGTAGTACTGATACTGGTGAAGCTGTGAAACAGATACACACAAACAGCCAAAGTCCAGCGATGCCGTATCAAAAACAACCGTTCGCCGTGTTGCAGATGTTTCCAGGCCCTGTATTTACGAGCATGCTTACCTCCCGGTCGGAGTAGAACTTGCTCTGCTGCTGCCTGGTGTGGCGATGTAGCCTCAGCATGTCGTGCAGCTCCTCCCGAGACAAGCTGAAGTCAGAGTCGTCGGAGTCTGTGTCCGAGTCTGTGGTGTCGTCACTCAACAGGATGCTCTGCAGGAGACACAGGAGGGATGTTGTTGAAGGGAGGTGAGGGTAGTAACGAAGACAGGGTGTGAACATAGCAGTGAAATGTTCTAAACAAAGAGGTGCAGTGGGGGAGTAGAGCTGCAACTAAGGATCTATTACTTTACCGGCCATTTGTGTAATCTGCAATATGACGCAGAATATGATTGTAAAATACCTTGAGCCATTTTCTGTTTTTCTTCAGCTTGGAGAAATTGTAGAGGCTTGTTTTATCGGCCTTTTGGTCTGTGGGGTTTAAAAGAAGAGGAAGACATTACATATGCACATCCAATCTGACAGAGTATGCATTTACCCTATCTGCCACGACTGGGTAAATGACATCAGAAAGCACAATCTTGTGGAGTAATATAAGCGCAACACTGAGAAACGTGTTTCTGTATGCATCTTACCTTTACCTTGCAGCAGAAGCCCGTTGAGGGGCTTGCACTCTGCCAGCCCGTCCCCCTGCTCACATGGCTCACTCTTCACTGTCAAAGCTGAATGCTGAGCGGAGTGGTCCAGGGATAGCCCCGTCCCCAGTGCGCCATCGCTGTCATCGCTGTCATCACTAGAACATGAGAAATACGTAGCTGTAAGCCCACCGTTTGGATCCTGGATCTAATATTTATTCTTTGGAAATGTACCTTGCAGCATACACACAGTACCCATAGAACATGAGGTTCGACTGACCTGATCTATTGGATGGAATGTAAAGGAGACAAAATGCGTCATGCTGAAATCAAATCTTTGCTCACTTCTAACAGAACAGAGGGTCCACAGATAGGATGGGAGATTGCTAAAATGCACTTTTTAAACTTTTTATTTAGCGGGAATTGATTCAGCTTGCAACTCGACCCTAACCCTGACAGCAGCACTAATTTCTACCTACAAGCGAAAGCTGTCTTTAAACTGAAACATCCACTGATCCCAGAACGCACCCTGAAACAAGCCGGTGGTCGAGTCTGAGAGCTACACGTGCATTTACCTGGTTATGTCTCTGTTGAAGATGGCGGCGGTCTGGCGCAGGAAACTGTCCAACCTCAGGGATCTTTCCAAGCGCTGCAGGTAGAGAGGTTTGGCCAGGCCAGAGCTCCCCGGTGCCCCAGCCTCCAGCCGGCCACCCTGCCCTGACGCCATGCAGCACACACACCTCTGCCCAGCAGGGCAGGAACTTTTACTGAAGAGAGACAAGTACAGAGGAGATAGAAAGAAAGGGATGGGCAGATGGTTCAAGGTCAGACGGAGCAGCACAAGACACTGTTACCTATAGGATAAATAAGGCTTTGCTGTTATATTGTAATTCACTGAACTAGAGATGTAAAAGTTCATGAAGCTTAAAGGGATCTGTAAATTGCTTATATGAAATTCAGAAACATTTGCTGAGGTTTGCTGTTGTTTTCCCCATTCAGATAGACCTGGTTGAAGACAGGTCGACCCTCTCTAATGACTGACCACGCAGAATGGCACCAGCTCATAGTTTTGTTGTTCAAAACACCCATAGTGGACCTACCTTCTCAGTAAAGGATCTCATTGTTCTTGATTCCAAGATAAGTGATCAAACAAAGGTGAAAAACCCTACAAAACAAGAAACACACGGTCACACACACTGATACCGAAGGGACAGGAGTGACAAGGGTTATTATGGGGTTACTCCTACGAAGGAATCTGGCTCATTGGGCAATACTGACGGCATACATACATAACAGCTTCCATAAAACATATTTAGTTCACAAATGGTAAAAAATATAAATAAGCACTTAATTTCTCTACTGCCATGTATAAAACTGTTAAAATGATTCCTTGCATTTTACAACATTAATATTATAAAATGGAAAGTTAACTGGTGGGTTCATGTTTATCTTTTAAGAAGACTTGTTTTTCCTCTTTTTCCCCTCATATCACACACAATAAAAATATGTTTGGTCTTTATATTGAATACTGTTTTAATGAAGTTTCAGTTAATTAAAAATAATCTGCTGGATCAATTTATAAATGTAAATAGTTAATCAATTCTGCTATAAACATGACGGCCAAATATGGCTATAATATAATAATGTATAATATATAAAGTCATCGTGGTACTTCTAAGTGGGCAGGAAAGTGTTTGGACAGTGACATTTGTTAACTTGTAACTGTAATTACTACTCAGGCTTTGAGACAAGTTCATTGCCCTGCATGTGGGAGGATGACAGGAACTAAAGCTAAAACTTAAAGAATTTGGCCTTCTCATTAATAAATAAAATATTAATGAAATAAAAAAATGGGAACCGTGATAGCCTAAATAACATGTTCCTCCATTTGATATCGGGTCGTCATGTTATCAATGGCTAACTAGCAAATCCACGCTAGCATTCGCCAAGCGTTGCTAGCTAACCTTGGATGGTGCACCGGACTGTAGCTTGGAAGCTAACGACCGTTAGCTGCCTGGCCGTGTTAAGCACAATGCCTCAGATCAATGATAGTAAAGGGTCACAGTGCTGGTAGGCACGCTGACAGCTTACTGGTCTAAGCAAAACACGATACGTTATCAGTTATCGTCGGTGGCTGTTTTTCTTACATCCAGCTTTTGCTAAAATGAGACTGCCTCCCTGCTACTGCTTGTATAACGTAGCATATCATTGACGTTAGCTTATGAAATACCAAAGCCTTTTGACTCAGACGTCCTCTCACACCATTAATATGAAGTATTCATATCGGCTCTGTCTCTTTAAGGCCACCACCTCCATTCCTAAACAATGTATTAAGATATGATATTGGTTTAATGGCGATTTTTAAAGCTGGTTATTTGCGACACAGCGACAGCCAGGCCCTCCGCCAGCGCCTTTCGTACCCTTATTGCGGACACGAGCGGGGACTCGGTTGCCTGGTGAACGAATGATCCCCATGTTTTAATTCTTTCTCCCTCCCGGCCATCTTCCCCCATTGCTCCTTCGCCATAACAACTACCACGGTGTCTCTCACCTCGGCCCCGTGTCCCCCTTTTCGCCTCTCTCGTCGCTGCTGCCGACTCTCGGTTCTCTGACTCCAAAATGGCGGTTTGAGGCGCCGAGCGAGTCTGTGAGCTTTGAGTCGGCAGCAACAGCAGAGAGGCGGCCACTTTCTGTTACTGAGAGAGCAGAGACACGACGCCATGGCGAGGATACAGCAAGGAGCAGGCGATTTAATCAATCGCAGAGAGAGTGATGCTCGCTCTTCTGCATCTGTGAGGGCGAGACTGTGACAAGAGGTCCCAGCGGCACCTTTCGCTAATAAAGTGAGGTATACGTCCGCTATGTATGCTGTTTTGGGCCGTATACGCACGACTAATACAAACACATCGACGAATTCCCGATGTCGATTGATAGTGCCTGCTCACTGCGAAGATTACCGAGCTACGTCTTACGTCATCAGAAGGGAACTCCGTTTTAGGTTTGGTGAGACAGTTCGATACCCACAAAAATGTGTCAATTTTGAAGTTATTCTCTGGCCTCAGACGTTGACAGTGTAGCCCAGAAATGTTAAAAAATGTTTATTTTTAAGCATAAATTAAATAAAAAATTTAACAAAGGTGATGTATCGTAATGATTTGATATAGACCACAAATTTCATCTGAGAACAGACTCATGGGGCTGTGAGGAATAAAATCAATGTTGCAGCAACGGTGGAAATACAAATCCGCCTGTTAAACCTCAGCTTTATCCCAAACTATCACTTATAACTGTTATACTGCATTAATATGGTGTGGTTCATTTTCTGCTTCAGCTTTTTTTTTAATTCATTCACATGGCTGTAGATGGCTTTCTGAAGAACTGTGACAATTGCATTAATTTTTCTCAGTACAGCCCGTAATTAAAATTAATAAGAATTAATCATTTCTTAAATACTTATTACACTTTAAGCAACCAGAGTAATCAGTCCATCATTAATGACAAGCTTTAATGTGCCACAACTGAAATGCAAAGCAGTGACTATAGGAAACAACAGTTTGTTCATCTGCCTCACATTAACACAGGGCTGTTTCGTGGCGAGGGTGGACCCAGCTATGGAGGCACATATACTGTCTGAGTGCATGTTAGGCTTTAATGGACCAAACTAGTGCATATGCTAATGCAGTTAATATATGTATAGTGCGGTTTTGTCTGAATTCTTTTCCACCGATATTATCAGAGGTTCAGGCACATGTATGTACTGTACACCACCGGTGTCACGTCACATCACCGCATCATCTTGGATCGTTGCCCTTGAGGTCGATCTACGTCCACTTTCATTAACTACTCTTGTGTGAAGTGCAGAGGTCTTTAAATCAGCTTCAAACAATGCAAACAAAAGAAGTTCATTCTGTGGAGAGCAAATAAAGCTGACGCCATTTTCAACAGAAGACACTCCGAGCAGGGAATCAGTAGTACCACTGAATGGGTCTGTCTTATGGATGATGCAGTTTCATTGACATACAGTTAGCAGGCTGTCATATGTCTCTTTTTCACCCTGGGAGAAGAGGAGGCCCCATTCATAACCAGCTGGATTTCTCCTCCTCAAATTTCTGGGGATCAATGAAAGGCTTATCGATGGATTTGATCATCAGCTCGCCGCAGTACACGCACTCAGACGCGATGATGTCGTCAATGTCCGATTTTATCTGCTCCCGGCTTGTGCCTGCGCTGCCCTTCCCCAAGCTGGAAGTGTCTGCGTCGTCCTTGGGCGCCGGGCGGTGGCGTGACTTGGAGGACTGCGTGGTTGCAGCCAGCTTTTTCTGCAGCTCCTCCAGGCGACCCTGCTTGTAGGCCGTCAGGTGCGGGGTCACCTCCTGGAAGGAAAAAGCAGAAAAGGAACATACGAGAGCAGTTACTTTGCTGGAGGCGTTCAGACATCTGTGAGTCGAGTTTATTGATGTTCTTGAACAAGGTTACCTGGAACAGGCAGTCGTAGTGGAACATGTGTCCACACAGGAATAGATAGAAGGGCCTGTTGAGCAATGGGAAATCACAAGCAGCGCACTTTTCTTGGGAATCCACTACGCCATATTTGTTCCTCATTTCTTGGATGTCTTCTCTGATGCGTTTCGCACTTTCCGTGGCCTCCTCCATTTCCTGCTTCAGCTCCTCGATGTGCTGGTTGTACTCCTCCAGGGAGCTGCAGATGGCCTCCTGGGGAAATCACGGCGAAAACAGAGGATGGCGTACGGTGAGGACTCTCCTCATGAGGCATGAAATGAAATACGCCGTCACAAACCTTGAAGTGGTCGATGGTGACAAAGTCCGGGAAGAAGGGCAGGATGTCTTCAATCTTGAGCAGGTTGCAGCTGGACAGACAGTTCATGGCTTTTTTCACGTCTTTCTCCTCTTGCACGACATGCCGGGCGATCTTCAGCCAAAGCTTTTTCCGCAGTTCCTCGTCATCCTCGGGCAGGTCAGCGCACGACTTGGCCAAGTCCACATCTACCTAGGGGTAATGACGGGGTAAAGTTAGTGGCTTTGTCAAATAATGTCAAAAATGAAAGTTAACATGAATGTTTGACAACAAACTGAATAATTAGCATTGCACACACACAGATCCATCCACTTACTTGTAAGGCGAGATCCACCGCCTCCTCGTACAGCTCCATAATCCTGTAAACCAGGACGCAGGCCCGGAGGTAGCCGTGTTCAGCGCACAACCTGAGCGCGTACTTCAAGTCATAGTGTATCTCTGAGGCGTGCGTCCCTGCCTGCTCCAGATACGACAGCAGAGAGTCCGGCCTGTACTTGGCGTAGAGCGACAGCAGGTAGTTATGGATCGCCTCCTCCGTCACATTGAGCTCGTACACGCAGAACTCCATGTAGCGGATGGTCTCGCTGATCTGCTGGGTGCTGCCCATCTGGCTGTAGTTCATCAGAGCCGGGATGAGCTTCTTTGGGTCCAGCTTGTTGCCCATCTGGATCCACGCGTCCACCACTTTTTTGGGAATGTGCTGCATGAGGACGGGAGAGAACTTGTAGAAGAGCTTCTGATCGCAGTGCTTGGAGAGCACGTCCAGAGCGGCGCAGTAGTCGTCGTGCTGGCAGTGGTGGGATATCACTCTCTCGTAGTCCTGCATGACGACGGAGAAGTAAACCATGTCGTCCACGTTGCCGTGGCTGGCCAGCAGGTCGTAGATGGTGCCGCGGTTGTTGTACAGGCACTCCTTGTGTTTCGCGCTGCTGAGGAAGCGGCGGAACTCATCGCGGGTCTCCCCGAAGATGAGGATGTTCCCGTCGCTCTCCAGCTGGCCAAGGCGGTTCAGGTAGAGCTCCGACAGCCAGGTGACCAGCAGGGTGATCTGGGTTCTCTCGCTCTGCTTCAAATTATTCAGTTTCTTCAGGAGGAACTCCTTCAGGGCTTCCTCTTGTTTGGCTTCGATGAACTTGAGCGCTATCTCTTCAAAGTAGTTCTGCGTCAGCGCGTAGCACTTGGCGCTCTCCAGGTAGCGCTTATTCTGGAAGCAGTGCTCGGCCTCCTTGGCCAGCACCATGTCCATGCACTCGGGCCGGTCGCGGCAGTACTCCTTGGCCAGATCGAACTTGCTCATGCTCATGTACATCTGCCAGACGTCCCTGGCCTCACGCTGGATGTGATACCGGAAGACCGCCCGCTCAGTGTAGATCCACACCAACCCGCCGACCGGGTCCTTGATCATCTTCTTGAGGGTGCCGAATTTATCCGGGAACACGTCCTCATATACCACCTGTCCATTCAGAGTGCAGATGGCCTTGACTCGGTCGTGGAGGAGCAGCAGGAAGTGGAACTGTGTCAGCACAATGGAGATGGGCTTCTTGAGATTTAGGTCAATGTCTGGTGTGTACTCCCACACCTGTTTGATTGCAAGAGAGAAATACAGATAATTATTTGAAAATGAGGGCAAGGTAGGACTAAACATTCTAGAAACCTTCGAAGATGTCTCCCACACGCAGACATTTACCTGCACATCGCTCAGCAGGGAATCGGGCCTGACGTAGTCCAGCTGACCATAAAGAACACCATTACCCATCATCCAGGCAAACGCCTTAGGGGAGGTCCGCAGCTTTGAGGTGTAGAAGGTGATCTCGCTGTAGCCCATGTTGGCTGGGAACTCCTGGAAGCTGGGCAGCAGGTCCTGGTTCTGGTTGAAGATGGAGCTGAAACCTTGCTGCTCCGACCCCTCGGCCACCTTACCCACAAACTGGAACAGGCGCTTGCGGGTGGTAGCTATGATGAAGTACTTGCTCTCCAGGCCACGCTCCACCTCCAGGCAGCAGACCGGCGCTGGATTCCCATCCTCCTCCAGGGCGTGGACCTGCCCCAGGAGAAGAGCGAGGTATAGTTTAAGAAGGAATAAAATGTAGGTCAGTATTTCCTGCTTTCTTTTCATTCCAGTAACATGGAGAAACCAAACAGTGCCACCAAACATAGTATATATGCATTCTTATGGGTGAATATTATATTCTCAGGCAATCAGACATTCTCTGACCTGTCTGAAGTATTGGTCTGGGTTGGTGTTGAACAGGCTGCCTTCACTGGCAGAGATCTCGGCCTCAAAGATGATGCCTTGGCTGGTGCCGACCAGGATGGGTCCTGTGCTGGTCTCGTTGCCCAGCAGCTTGTTCCAGCCCACGCTCTCGATGAGGTGGCCCCTCCAGCGGGACAGACTGCGCACCTTCTGCGTGTTCCTGTTGAGGTACAGACACTCACTGGTGCTCAGGCTGATCAGCACGTGGGAGCCTGCGGTGAGAAAACAGGGAGTAGGACGCGGCTTCTGTTGTTATTAAGTCATAACCGTGACGGTGTTATAAATTATGCATGTCGCATCAAGCTTGGTGCATCAGTGTTGCTGCAGTCTCCGAGACATTTTTACAGAATACCCAATGATGAGCAGTATGGTAATTTAGTCATCTAATTACGGCCCATCGACAGTGTTTTTAAAGGGAAATCTGAATGTGCATTGTGGCTTTTCTCACCAGTGGGGTCCAGGAACAGTCTGTGCACTTTGCTATCATCTTTCCTCCCTAATTCAATCTGATTCGGCTGATCGGGCTTGGCCAAGTCAATCCTGCGTCGAGGAGAACATGAAAAGTATCAGCAGCAATAACAACCCAGCGGCTAACAGCAAATGAGTATTAATCATAGGGAAGAGCAGCCATTGATCCAAACTAATCCAATCAAAGTCACACACACATGTGATCATTGACAGAGTGTTTTAAGTGCATATGATAGTGTGATTTGCCTCAGCAGGGTGTCCTTTCCAAGACTCATGCAGAGCTGATTGTTGCACACTGCGAGGTGGTTTATCTTCTCCGGCGGTGTAAAATCGATTCTCTGCTTGTTGAAGATCGGCTTCTCTTCCTCAAGTCTCACATTCACGAAGCCTGGTGCGAGGATGGTTAGTGTCAGTACAAAACAGCCATCTTTCAACAAAAGCGCCTGCGCTTTTTACCGCACATTGATGATAACGATGTGCGTCTCCTTAAAGAAGGGCGACCCACCTGAGTGTGCTATCCCGATGTTGGCACTTGACAAGCGGCTGTGCTGCTGCGCGCTCTGCCTCGTGTTCTGCGAGTCCTCGTACTCGTCGAGGATCGAAGCCATGGCGAGAATGTAACTTATTTCACCTTGTTCCCCGTAAACAAACGCCCCTCGGTTTCAAGAAAAAAAAAGGGCTAGCGACGAGTCGATTCCTAAGACGACATGGCTGAAACAGCTAGCGAGCTATCGCATCTTCCGCCCGCGCGGGCCTCACCGACGCATGTTCCTCTCTCCGCGTGCGTCTAAAAGGAGAAGCGATTCGTCGGATCGATCTCACTCCGCAGCAGAATAAAGGGAATAAAGCGAAGTGCAATTTCGTTAATTCGTGCAGTCATAACAGCTAGCTTAGCCCCCGAACGCACATCACAGGGTTGGACTGGCACAATCAGGTGACACATGGAATCATGTGATCACATTTAGTGCAGTGCTTGTTTCTGACACCGGGGGGCGCAGTTCGCCCAGATTTAGTGGTTTTGTTATGAGGCGTTTTTATTATAGGAACTTACCATTAGTAGCATGGTTGCAAATAAATTGCCACAGTGACAAATGAATTACTTTTATAATATTAAACCATTTATTTATTTATTTTTATTTTCTTTCTTTCAAAAACCTGTCTTACTTTCTTTTCTCGGTGGGAGTGTCTATGCAAATCACAACCTGTCCGAACACAAGCTTGCACCAAAACCGTCCCACCCCGCACATGTCGCCCGTCAGTCAGATCCGGACAGGGAGGCCCCGAGGGTGTGTGAGACACAGCCCGCTCAGCTGACGCTCAGTATCTCGTCTCCCGGAGATCAGAGAGCAAGGCTGAGTCTGCAGTCAGAAGTTTTAATGCGCGGCTCGACATGCCACCTCAGATGGATTACTTTTACCACGAATCCCGAGTCCCCTCCGCCTGCGGGCTGACCCGGGAGGATGAGCTGGAGCCCGGCGTCATCAGCTGCATGCTGGTCGGAGACGGAGCCGTCGGGAAGACGAGCATGATCGTCAGCTACACCTCCAATGGTTACCCGACAGAGTACAAGCAGACGGGCTTTGATGTCTTCTCCGGTGAGTGACCTGGACTTCTGTTTTTCCATCAAGACGTTTTCCAAGGGTATTTTTCCACGACACTACAATATTAGTTTATATTATGAACTTACAGGTTAATGCTTAATACATTTATAGTTACACATGTCTGTAAAATGCTCTCCTGAGAAGATTTTTGAACTCACTGACATGGATTCACCTCTCTGGTTTCCCTACAGGTCAGGTTCAAGTAGAAGGATCTCCGGTCAAAGTTCAGCTTCTGGACACTGCGGGACAGGTAAGACCATTAGTTTATGTTGTAAGATATTATGTATACAAATGCCGCCATGTTGTTTTTACAGGCTGCTCTGTAGTATTGGAGTTGTAGTCCCAACTGTAGTTTTCTGATGTTGACTTCATTGTATCAAGTTACTGATAATTTATCTGTTGCTCACATTATATAGCAATAAATCCCCATTGCTATGCAATAATTTTCTAAATATGAAAAGATATGTGTTATGAAGGTGTGACATCCTTGCTCAATCCAATCCAATGTGTGACTCAGTAAGAAGATTTCACCATACCTTTGATAGAAGATCTTTTCTTACTGAGTCAGTCTCTTCCACTCGTTCCTCGATCGTGTCTGATCATGGCTTGCTTGACACTAACTCGTGCTTTCTCTCTTCCTGATCCATTCAGGAGGAGTTTGACGAGTTCAGGGCTCTGTCCTATGCCCACGCGGACGTCTTCCTCCTGTGCTTCAGCATGGTCAACCCCACATCGTTTCACAACATCACCAAGAAATGGGTTCCAGAGATCCGGGCTTATAACCCATCCTCACCCATCATTCTCGTCGGGACCCAGTCGGACCGCTTACTGGACGTGAACGTCCTCATCAACCTGGACAGGTCGAACGTCAAGCCAGTTCTGAGCTCCCGGGCCCGGAGCATGGCGGACAAGATCAGGGCTACGGACTACATCGAGTGTTCGTCACTCACGCAGAAGAACTTGAAGGAGGCGTTTGATGCGGCCATCTTTGCGGCCATTAAGAACAAAGCTCGCAAGACCAAGAAGAGGAGGTTTTCTGACAGACGCACCAAAGCTTTCTCCAGGTGCAGCTGGAAGAAGTTCTTCTGCTTCATCTAAACTCGGACTGTTAACCCTGTGGGTTGTGGACAAAAATTTTATTTATTTTAACTTTCACGCAATGTCACAGGTCCCACCTGTCGAGCATCTTTCCCTGTCACATATTTGGCTTACTATACTTTGGGATGCCAAATGGTGCAGTTGAAAAAAAAAACACAGGCACAACCAGCATTGGGAACTAACAACACCGGAGACAGAGAGGGGTCATTCTCAGCCAGGGTCATTTCTCAGATAGACTTCAAGGCAGCAGTGTTTGTTTATATTATATTCAAATGAAACATTGTTTAAGAGCAACAGCGGATACATAGTCTACATATTTTAAAAGAAAAGTATGCACACGCTTCCATGTGTATGCATCACTGGTGAACCATTTGAGAGAAAAGGACCGTGAATTGAGACTCGCCCATACAGCCACAGAGAGAGAAACCAGGTCATCATTTCAATAACTTGGATTTGCATGGTGAGCTTTGGCATCAGTGGCAGCCTTTTAATGTGAGCGAGAAAGAGAGAAAGAGAAAGTGTGAGGGCTGTATTTGAGGAGATGGGCGTTAGCCACTTCTCTGTTGTATTCGTGCTGGCTGTCTGCACCATCTTATTTATAAGCAGCAGCTGCAAGTTGAGGTCGGAGTGCGAGGTGCCACATTCTTACCTGTGTGTGAAATCTCCCCAGGCTGGTTTGGGTGGGTATTTTCTAGCCTTCAAGTTAATCAAGTGGCAATCCTGTAACCCCTTAACATTGATTTTGATTAGAACTTTACATCTGGAGGATTTCTTTGTGACAAATCAATCAAATCTTCCAATTGGCACAGGAACTTGGTTAAAAATCCTCTTATCTGATGTGAAAGGTTTGAATTTGGAGCAGTAACCTTTGGCTTTTTGTTCCCGTCTCTCGTCAATCTGCATCTGTAAAAGCAAGCACTGCAGGAGGCTTGACTTCCACCCTGCAGATCCTCCCACCACCTCCACCATCAGCTTGTCTTTTTTATACACCCCTCTTTGTTTGTATGCTCAATACACTCCTTATCTCCTGAGTAGCCCAGTGTGTACAGAGGATACAAAACAGCCTCTATGTGAATGCAAGTGTAGTTAATACACATTTATAAAGATAATGTTTCTGTGACATCTGTACAAAAGAAAGTCATATATTTTGCAATCCTGTGTAATGATATCTGGTGTATATATGTGACCAGAACCAGGGTGAGGCTTTACTATGCTTCTTGTGGAAGTTGTATTTAATGTCTATTCAATTCTGTTTGTTGAAACAGTTCAATTGTCTTGTTTATGTTTATGAGATGTCAGATAAGACATGGATTTTAAATGCATTTATTTACTCCATGAATTGTTTTTTGTTTTTTTTTATCACTGTCCCTCTCCCTCTCTAACCTGTGCATCTTTTTTTACATGTCGGAGTGATGTGATGCAAATAAATGAAGTGCAAATTATAGCTTCTGTGTTGTGAATATTTTTAGAGCAGCCTGTTTGCAGTGCTGTGCCTGCACAATTTACAGTCATAATCGCCTATCGCATCTGATAGTAGCAGCTACTTTACATTTCGGGAAGAGTTTTTAAAAAGAACATTAGGATTACGCATTGAAAAGCAGCAAGCACTGTTCTCCATGGGGAGTCCGAATAATCCCCATCACCACACCAGGTACTTTTCCTGAACCACCTTCCTGTCCAAGCATATGATAAGTAACTTCTGGTGTCCAGCTGTGCTATGAGTCGACCAGTTCTAATGCAATCCACATGACTGCTGATGGGGTCTGGCTGTGCCATGCTGTGACTGATTGCTGTGCCTGGTTGTCACTTTTACAAAAGTCCTAGAGACACGGGAGAGCGACATTCAGAGGAGAGTGACTTGAGTCAGATTCACTGGTTGACAATAAACAGCAGTGCTGGTTTATTACAACAATGGAGAAGGTACATTGCCAATGAAATTTGCCATATGACTTTTGAAAAGCGCCTAAAAGGAGCCTGCTAGGCTTGTTTTTGGACGGTTGGGTTAGAATAGACATGGACAGAGGATTCTTGGTACGACAAACTGAGATGGAGGTGATGGAAAGACACATAAAGATGGAACATTGAGAGGTTTTAAAGCACAAGTGGACCCAACAGCTCTGCAGCGCATTTGTTCCGAGCAGGGTGGATGAGTCACAGATGAGCGAGAGGATTAAAAACACACACACTCACCCCAATACATCAGCAATCTGTTTGCCATTAGTCAGTGTGCTCTCCATCACATAGTCATGTGTCAGGGTTCTGTTTGAACGGCTGTTATCAATGGGTAAAAGTGGGTCATCCCACGTCTCAGCCTAATGACCTTGTATGGAGAGGTCACTGAAGGGTGCTGGTGTTTTGTCATCTGACACCACTGACACAAGTGGACTCGTGATGAGCTATGACTCTCAGTCATGGCCGCTTACTCTCTTTGATACTCCTCTCTTCTTCTATGAGGCACATCAAAGTATCTGAAGCTACTGTTTTTTTGTATATTAACAGCAAATCAAATGATTATGTGTCATTTATAGCAACACTGTATGCATTTGGGGTGTAAGAAAAAAAAATGAAATATCCATATGTTGTGATGTTTTATTTTGTGAGACTGTACTGATTTTCAAAAACATAATATACATTTTTTGCTGAAAGGCAGATGTTATTCCTTTTTGTCAGATAAAAGAAAAAAAGTTACGTGTCAGATGCATCAGGGACAATGTACTTTCTTTAACTATATACTTAACCTGTTTACCGAAAAGTTGTTTTTTTTTTTTTTGCTTAAATCTGTATGCACATGGTTGTGTCTTCTTTATAGTATCATAGTTTCTCACCAGTTAGACTTAAAAAATACAATATATCATGTTACAAACAGAATATATTGTGATATGTATGACATCAACAAGAAACACAGGTAGTCAGATGTTCAAGTTCATGATCAAGTAACACCAATTTAGCCAAAATCACAAGATATTTGGGTTAAAAAAACTTTAAAATAATCACTGATATATCTATTACAATGGTTTGTGGTTGAGTCCGTCTTTGTTGAAGCAATGTTGCACTTGAAAATTAATTTACAGAGTACATTGCTGGAACAACAGTTGATAGAAATCATGTGCGGAATTGGGAAACTTGTAACTAACTGGAAAAAAAACTTCTTAATGTAGAGTGGAAACATTCCCAAACCCTCTGTCGTTGAGTCGCCTTGGAAGGAATCAAAGGAATATTTTACCATGTGAGCGCTGTTAGTAAAAAGGTGTTGGCATTGCTTTATGCCATATGTGTGCATCTCTGTGATTCGCCAGAGGGTAAGGGTTCAGGTCTGCTAGAGGCCAGATGATGACCAGGAGCACTATGGTTGTTAACATCTTGAAAGATAGCAGCCAAGGGTCAAGACAGGCCGGGACACCGCTTTGAGAAACGCACTTGAATGTCACGTCTAATTTATGACTCGTTTCTACTGAAACAATTTCCCGGTCGTTCGCTCAAAGGCAAAACGCAGACGCTTTGCAAAGTCCTTTACTTTAATAAAGAAATGATCAAATGTGATAAGAAAAAAATCTTATACAACAGCATTGAACGCATGTGGTTATACACTCACACACTATGTAAACACAGATACTCACAGGTTGTGCAGTCACAGTACACTCATTGAGCAATCGCGAAGGCCACGTCGGACAGGTTTTAGGTTCCCAGGAGTTCAGTGAACTGTTTCTTGTCGTCCTCCACCTCCTCCTCCTCTCTTTCTCTTCTCATGGTTAGTCATCTATTTTTCTCATCTCCACACTCAGGGCTTGTCCTCCTCCCAGGATCCCCTGCTTTTAGCAATTGTGTCAGGAGTAGTCAACCAACTCTTCCTCTGGCTCTGGGCCAGTTTCACTGTCGCTGGGTTTCACTGTAGTCGAGATTGGCAAAGAGGCCTGGGAATCAGCAGGTGCACCGACAGGTCTGCCTGGGCCAAGACAAAGCCCATTGGCTCACTACTGCTGCTCCTTGGTCATCCAAATTGGCAGTTTGAACAGTTATGCTTTGGGGAAGACTTGGCACAGCTCACAGTGTGTCTTTCACACAGAAAGAAGAGAAAAATAATAAACTTTCTGTTGTGGTTTTTGTTTTCCTTGTTGTTGTATTTCCACTCTTACCGGCTGGGTGTTTGTTTCTGAGAATCGGTGTCGGGCGAGTGACATCATGATTGACTTGGTGGCAGTAGCCAAAATTAAGCTTGGTGGAAGAAGATGGCAAAACATAAACCTGAAAATGGTGTTTATTTTGTCATTGACAGACCAGCAAAATAATATTTTACCCAACATGTTATTGTTGTGTTTTTTTCATACTGTATGCTACTGTATATTGCATTATACATTGTATATTGGTTGCTATTTCTCTATCTCTGTTCTCCAATTCATTTGAAGTGTTTATTTTCATAACAAAACATCCAACCTGTCACTAACATTAAGAAGTCTGTTGATTACAAAAAAAAAACCCTGAACGTAAACTGCCAGTTTCGGTGTCAAGCAAAGCCAGCAAGAATCGTTCCAGCTCCTGTCTGTGACTGTGCCTGGAGGCGACAACGATTACATCTGTCCCACAGTTAACAGCTTCAGTTTGCCTTGAAACTGCTCCGCTCTTCATTCATGCATTGGAGTAATACACAGCCAGGCTGATATGCAAACAACCTCCAACACTTGCAAACAAACTCCACAGCCGTGGATGAACGCAGTCCTTTTTTTGTAAGACCCCATAATGGCCTCCAAAGGGTTTGTAACACAACTGAGCCATTCATAGCATTATCTGATACAGCTCTGTCTGTTGTACAGTAGGCTTTCAGTTTTTACCTTTATCTTAATCTGCAGTCATCAAGGAACATAATGACTTCATGGTGACCATGAGCTGCCGCACATGATCAAAGCAGTGCAGAGCTGAAGTGCACGCAGCTTTTGAGATGAGCAACATCTGAAGAGCGCGTTTAGCACTCAGCGAGTGATTACAGCATTAGCACTTCAATCAGGCCTCATCTCAGGTCTCATTTTGTTGTCGATGACCCGTAGACATGCTAGACATCGTTAGCTCTCCACAGCTCAGGACACATGGCGCACTAAAGCTGCGAAAAAGTAGTGCCCCTGGCTGTTGTTTTTGTAGTGGAAAAAGGGAAGACTGGCGTGAAATGCAATGGTGTTTTAACGTGATTTCCCCCGAATTCACATTCAGACTGATACTTGTTGACTGACTTTGTGACAGTAAAGGGATTGGCAGTGCAAGCACAACAAAGCACATACACAACAAAGGAAAACACCCAGTTAAAGCAGCAACAACCTGCAATGCTTTTAAAAGCAAAGCATTCAAGAACTAATACATGCATAGGTGCAGAAGAATCAACACTGAAAGAGGGACTATGCAATACTAAAAATACTCAATATGCTATCGATATGTGTGTGTGGGTGCCAGTGTTGCAGCTCATGCATGTGCGTTACAAAGCAGCTTAATATCAGTACAATTTGCTGAGTAGCAAAGTATGTAAAATTACTTTTATGTACATTTCTATTACACGGTTGGCACACATTGCTTTCTTTAAATCCTACATCAAAGATTGCCATTGTTTTCATTTTATTGTGAAACCTTCATTTTGCAAGTGACTTGTACGTACAGCGTAATTTGATGTTGCTGTTTGTTGTGAAACCATCACCCTCGGCCCTCTGTGTGTCCAAGCTTGCTTCAGTGATGTAATCCGACGAAAGTCTGAGTAATTGTTTACTCACTGAAGGTGTCACAATTTCATCAAAGCCCTCTCCTCTCTACAGAACACATCTGCCAACATATTGTCTTGGAAATCACCAGTAAATGACTGTGTTATCTTACCAGAGCAGTGAGTAGGACCAACCTCTGGCAGATCTTACCACCTTCCTTCCGATTTGAATTAAAAGAGTCAACGGCTGTTTGTCCTGAACGGCTTGGGAGAGTGGTGGCGGGGGGGATTGTATAGGGAGAGACACAGATATTAATTAACAAACACAAGATACACATTGGTTGTGGATTAAAACAGAATGGGGGGGCACAGGGCACAGCTTTGTAACCAAAAGCAACATGTAACAACTCCTTTCTGTGATCGAATCGTACTTGATAGAATTAATTTGCAGCACATGGGTTGGTTTGTGCCCTTTTTTGCAAAAGCAGTGATCTCACGGCAGTTATTCAGATGGCTTGTATTAATGACCTAGCAAGCCAGAATTGAATCAGGAATTTCTACCAAAAAACAAGTTGCAAGAAATTAGAAACAAATGGTAATTTTAAAAAGAACATATTCAGACAATTACTTGGGGGGGGATAAAAAATTCAAAGTTCTAATTAAAACTATATATTTATGGCTCTCTATTGTACCAAGTACTGCAACGTCAAATGTACAGTGAATTAGGATAAAACTTTGTCCCTCAGCAGTAAGATGTAGTTTCGTTTCATGACGTTTATCGAAACGCATCTTAATCTGAGGATAAACTGGAATGGAGATGACGAGATGGGCCGAGGAGCCTCTAAATATAATTGTGCATTCGTTTTAAAGAGTGGCAGTTACCCATGTTTAGGAGGGAATACAGAGTGTCATTTGCATATGGGAAGCGCAGGGATTTGATTGGAGGTGAGGCTGTACATTGGGTGTGTCCACGTCTGGGAATCAAGGGGGTGAAGTGTTCTCACAGTGGCGTTGGGGGGTGAGGAGAGGAGGGAGGCAGGGTGGTGGTGGTGGGGGGGGGAGTGTTGTGACATCTACACAGCACACATGGTGGCAGTGAAGCAAGTGAGGGCACGGTGCAAGTCTGCACAGCTCTTAATGCTGTTCAGTGTGACCTCCGCTACACGCGTGTGGATGCACACACGTACACTCAAACGGGTATCAACATACTGTACACACATAAAAAAACCACCAATACTATATTACAGTATGAGTACGCACATGTACACACTGGTTCCACCAAAACCAGACTGGCAGACGGTGATGACTATTTGCCAGTGCGTGATGTAGTCTAATGGGTTAATGACAATAGATATTGTGTGTTTTACTCAGCTTTATGAGAGAGATAAGTTCTGTCTGGACATGTTCCACAGAGAGTGACTGTTTGCTGTCCGGTTACTCACAGCGCAGCAAATCGGCTTACTCAGGCTGTTTGTGTCACCACCATCAAAAGGAGATTGTGTCTATCTATGTGTTTTGGGCACATTTATTGGGAGGAGAAAAAGAGATGGGTTCACTTCCATATGAATCGCTGTTTCTGAATACCCGACCCCTTTGACGTTAAAAAGAATAAAACAATGATCAAACCTCACTGTGAAATCAGACTAATAGGATGTTATAAGATGAGGCAATGAGTTTTTACATAAATTATATACAGACTACATACAGACTGTCCGTATCCTTTATTTAATACAGGAATAATGTTAAATTTTGAGAGAAACATTTACTGGTTTACTTTCCAAGAGAAGACTGAGACTACAGTCTTGCTTATTTGCTCAATATGAGGCTACAGCCAGGAGATGATTAGCTTAGCTTAGCATGATGCCTAGAAACAGACAGAAACCACTAGCCTAGTTGTGTGCAAAGGGCAATTTAACCTTGGCTGCTGTCTTTATAACTACATGCAAATTTACAAATATGAATAGGAAACCTCAGCAAGAAAGCAACTACTCCTTTAATAAAAGTGACATTTTTACAAAAAATAAACATCAATATTTTCCTTCATTCACTTTATTTTCATTTTTCTTTATTTTTCTCTTTGGTTATTGTTATCGTTATTAAATTTGGTTAAAGAGGTTGAACTATTTTTTTCCTCTTACTAAACTAAGGTAGATTTCTTTCACTGAAAAAGTAGGAGTCAGAATGAATCACTGAATTAAAAAAAAAACTTTACTGATGTACAAGTACCTCAAAACTGTCCTTGATGTACTGATTATCTTTCCACCACCGGCATGTCATGTATTCATGACATAATGGAAACTTGCTGTAGGGCTTCCCAGGAAACAGGATCGTAAGGTAATGCCATTTTGCAGGATGAGGCTTTAGTCATTTTACAGAGCCTTCACCAACAGTACATAAATATAAGGTGACAGTTTTAATCACGGGATATTATATGATATATATGAAGTCATTTTTTCATCAACTGTAAGACGTGTCCATCATTCATCATTATTATGACTGTTTTCCAAGCCTCTCTCGTACATCCTGTCCACTGGCTTTTACGTATGATGTCACTTCTCGTGCGGAGCTCATGCCATTGGTATGTGGTAACTACGGGGGTATTTCTGAGCGTGTGGCATGACATCTCCAAAACTCGCATCTCCGTAACAGCAGATTACAGAGCAAGCGTACTTATCCGCGACACACATATCCGCGCATGCCTGTTACCATACATGTAGAAAACAGCCCTGTCATTACACCGACAGCTGTCGAGGGGGAGTTTCTGT
Source organism: Psettodes erumei (assembly GCA_016785225.1). Taxonomy (NCBI): domain Eukaryota; kingdom Metazoa; phylum Chordata; class Actinopteri; order Pleuronectiformes; family Psettodidae; genus Psettodes; species Psettodes erumei. The sequence goes on along the minus strand of JAFBJZ010000882.1, from coordinate 638,905 downwards.
TGTTGCGATGATACACAATTAGAACTGATACAAAGTTAAAGATGAGAATAACCACAAAGCAATTAAATGGCATCGACGGAGTCATAACAGCTGAGGGGTCTGTTTGTGGTTCGCTTCTTCTTTATGATTTATAAAAGAATTAATAATAAAAAGGAACACTGTGAATTAGAAAACCCTCTATAAAGTTACATTGGTTTATTAATGGTCCTTTTCAAATTTATTGCCTTTTAAGTTTTATATAAACAGAATCAGTTCTGACTCAATTACTGGTCACAGACAATGTGGCACCACTGATAGACAAGAAAGTGAGCAGCTGTCAGCAACAGTATATTACTGATATGGGAGTGGGAATAGCGCGATGCAGTGATGAAATACACATATACACACACACACACACACACTAGCTGGAGGAACAATCACATCACTTAATTCCAGGCAAAAAAAAAGCACTGTTGTAGCAGCTCAAATATGGCTCGTGGATTTGAATATGGCAGTTTAGAGCTTTCTTCAAACATGAGCAGACACACACTCATGACCATGGCTCGGCGCTATTCTTTAGAGGCCAAAAGAGAAAACGGATGTGTGTTTGCAAGTGGCTCTCTGCCGTCAGCTCCCCTGACAGACCTGTCGAGCAGGCTTCTGGCCCTCTTATCTGCTGCCAGCTGGTCTGACTGGAAGTTCGTCTCTGTTACCTCACATCTTCCAGGTGACGCCGCGAGGGCGTGGCCCGAGAAGAAGCCTTTTCATTCGTTCCATTGTACTTTTTAAAAAGTAATTTGCATTTTAACTGACTGGCAGAACTTAGAACAAGGGAGTTTGGCAGTCGCCGCGCTAAAGGCTCAACAGGATCATCAACTTATATCGACAGTGTCATTAAAAGTTTCACTGAGCTGCAACAGTAGCAGCCGACTGGTCGGATTAGGAGATTAAATCTTGGGTATTTGCTCACATTTTGGCAGCCTTTGGCAGCCCACTGATGTCCAGCATTGTCTCTTGTTAGACGACAGAAGTAAGGCAGCACTGGCCTTTCTTCTTCAGGAAGTTTCTGAGCAAATAAGGGCAACTCTTGCCCTGAAGGAAAAAAACTCCAACTATTTATCACAATGGTTGCAGATTTCAAAAGCAGTATAATGTCACGTTAGTTAATGGACACGATACGAGTCTTTGATCATATACTGACATATAAAATGTAACTTCCTGCAGGGTCACTTGAGAAGACTCTCTGGAGTCGGGTTAGAAAAGGAGTTGAACGTTTTTACATCATGTACCTTTGTCCACAGTGAGCAATAGCATGTATTAACACAGCTCATGTTACCTGAAAAGTTCCATACAGTTATAGAAATGCTTCTTTGTGCCAAGACCGGTTTTGCAATGCCACCCAGCAGCAGACCAGGCTTATCCTCCAACTTGCAGCTTAGTCTTATCTGTTGTCCTGTTTTCATCAATGTGAACCTTATCTAGTTTTAGCATGGAGGAGGCTGAGCACTGCTGAACTTGCTGAATAGATTTTGTTTTCTGTAAATTTACACTTGTTCATACCCTGGTATTGTTATCTGTCCGTTAGTGAAAATCATGTCTGTTTTTACTATTTTTTTTTTAAAATAACCAAATCTTAATTTTGTTTCTAAAATAAAATCTAAAAGATTTGCCTTTTCCTGCTGTGATGAGGATGCACTGACCTTTCCATGATGGATGCACATGCTTAGCAAAGAGACACAATGGTTTGAATAGAAAGGTGATCGGGTACATTTTGAGCGTTAGGAAGAACAATAGGGTCTTGCAGTTAGAGTCCCCAATGTAAGCTCCAATGACAAACAGTCAGGGCAAACCGATAGGGAAACTCTCATTATTACTTTCCAAAAATACGAGAAAAATACATTTTCTCTACTATCTTTGGAAAAAATTAACTCTCAGAGCTCAGACAGAGTAAAACCCTCAGTTGTGAAAACGTCTATCAGGGGAACATGCAAATACACGTTCTACAGGAAGTTAGGCTTCCACATGAAACTACAACCCTGTATACATCATTCAGTGAAGGAGAATGAAGTGACTGGTAAAATGGTCTCTGACGTCACAGACGAGCGAGGGAGAGATTTTTGTTTGGGATTCAAATCCAAACTGACATCAAGTTACACCTGCTTGTATGGACCGGTAGGTTTCAAACAATACCATGACACTCTCTTCCTTCAGTGCCAGCCAGGAACTGAATACACAGTAAAAACGACACAAAGAGATACCAGTGAACAGAATTTCAGCTTTATGTGAAAACACTTTGCGCTGCTCCAGAGGACAAGCATTAGCACATAACAAGCTAAGCTAACAGGCTGCTGTTGATATCTTCATATTTAACAGATAAATACGAGTGGTACTGCATCTTCCTCTTGGCAAGAAAGTGAATAAGTTAATTTTCCCAAATGTGGGACTACAATGTCTAAATGTGTAATGATTGCACTGCAGGTGGTAAAGGGGGCAACTCCCCTCCCTCATGGGACCCCAATCCCTCCTCTTCCACTGAACCATGACGTTCTCACACCCTAAACACCGTAAGCTGATTTCCCGCAGTTATTATTAGATAATAAACAAAGCGAATCAAGAAAAAAACACAAATTTAATGGGAAAAAAACTGAATTGGCAAGAAAGATGTTGGATTTTTAGTGATGAGTATGTTAAAGTTAAAGCATTCACAGACATCCTGTCGATGAAACAAAAGTTAATATGCAATCACAGCCCTATTATAAAGGAGGATAATTAACTGTCCACACCTCTGGCTGAAGAAGGCCTCACTTTGTTTTGCCCTGTCAAACCTTTACCCTAACCTGTGATTTATAGTCAGAGGGGGGTTGCTGCTGGTTTGCTGGTTTATGAGACCTATTGACAAGCCCCAAGGTGTCACTCCTTGTCACCCCCAGGGTTTCCTCCCCTGCCTGGTTCCTAGCCGTTTCACACCTCCAGGAGGGACAATTATCCCGTCAGAGGGCCACTCTGCCTCGCAGCGTTACGCTTCGGCCCATGAAAATCACACCTCTCTGCTTGTTTTGTCAGAGTTCACACACAGGTCTGACCGGGAGCTGCAGATGGTCGCCGAGAATCAGAAATGATGGAAAAAACAAGGCCTGGTGGGAAGTACGGGCCAAGCCGTGGCAAAAAAACCCAGGCTCTGAACTTTGAACTGAAGGCAGTAGACACCCTATCACGCTTTTCAATCACGCTGCTATACATTAGCTTACAACCACATCATACAATACAACCGAACTCTTGAGAGGAAGGTTTTCTCATCCTGGTGGAAGTTACGGAACACAACCTCTCTGTTTACATTGTCCTATTTGACTGCATTTATTCAGCACTTTAACAGTCGTTTACAGTAAATACCGTACAGACGTGTACCTGACTCAGTTCAGAAACCTCTTCCTTCTTTCCTTGTGTATAACCTAAACATAGTTGACACTGACACAGTGTCCCCTAGAATTTAACAAGACGGTTACTACACACCAGTAGTGCCAGTTCAACGTTTATATGTTCTTATACACTTTGTGGATTAATATCAGGAATTAATGCCAATACTATTAAGCAAAGGGTGTTAGTGTCATTTTTCTGCAACAATACCGATTCACAAACTGATCCTACACACGCTGACATTGTCATTTTGTCCCTAAGTTAAACTTGAGCAACATTTCTGAAAACAGGTCTGGTAATGGCAACAGTGAAGTAAAATAACAAGATGGCTGAGATAAACATGACCAACTATCTCTACAAGATCAAGGTGTTGTTACGAGGAAGTGAAAATATACTTGAAGGAAGAGGGCACGGGTGTTATTTATGAAAACATACTGTGCACATGTGACACCACACATTTAGAAATCCCATCTAATAACTCCTTAAGGTTTTCTGTATACATACAGGGATACAGGGGTAATTCAGAAGCAGCCTGCATATGTAATTAACACTGAACAAATAAAGACTCGGACGACTCTAGTTAATCGAGTTTGATTCAGTTTACTGCATTGTGGTTAATCGAGTACAGTATATGAGCTTGAGTAAGAGTGGTGCTGCCCCCTACTGGATAAGGAAAGTAAATCTTCTAAAAAACACATGGACCACAAGCGTATGCAAATGTTTATAAAATACAGAATTCTGCAAAAGTCATATCAAATTTAAATGCATAAATATGTAAAAAAGTTAAATATAATTCTTTTTTTTATAGTGACAGTTAGAAAGTTTGGCTCTTAAGTTTTAAACAAGTAGTCTAAGACCAGTGCTATTTCTCACTGCTTAATCAAGTAACTACATAACAAAGTACAACATGAAGTCATTATGGCACAGTGAGGAGAAAATTCATAATTCACACTGTACATCCAATCTCATTAAGATGCACCACAATAGAAAAAAAACTACCAGCTTTCTGCTTCCATCCACTGAAAAGAAAATAATTCAAAAAGCATGCTGCACGACCAGAAGCACAGCTCACGTATGACTTGTGTGGCATTAGCACTTTGAAAGAATCTCCTGAAGGCTTCTGTAAACCTTCACCAAGCAGTTCAGTCGAGGCTTTGAACTCTGCAAGGTGAAAAAACAGTGTTCGTTAGAAACAGGTTGCTGTAAATGACACTGTGTGGATTTTTAAAAAAAAGCCTTCATGCAAGAGCTCGACACAAAACAAAGCACTGAAAGTGACTTGCTAAAAGCAAGTCTCTGTCTGAGATTACACCATGCGTTCATCCTCACCTGAAACAAGGGCACCACGCTTGACACCGCATTAGGGTCGGAGGGGTCCTTCAACAGTACGCAAAGGTAGTAGATGATTTGATGCTGAAATAAAAAAAAAACATTCAACATCAAGCCACTACTTTTTCAAAGGCATAAACTGAAATAACTGTAGCATCAGTAGTATACAACAATGACATGAATATTTTCAATTTCTGAATAACAAAAATGGCCTTATGTGTGCTTAAATACCCCACCATGTAAATTGCTTCATTGATGACAATATCCTTGATCTTGCCCATCTCAATGAAAGTGGTGGTCTCACGGCCTGAGGCGTAGCTGGAGGATAGCTGAATGCCTAAGGACCCGATGATGAGCAGGGACTCGTGGTCCACCTTCACGAAGTGAATGTGAAGCATCATGCCGACCAGGGTGATGAGTATAGCGCTGGACAGGACAGCTGTGTTCTGCAAGGGAGGGAAAGACCTTTAAAGCCGTTACAAAAATATCCGACAAAGCAGTAATGTAAGGAACAACAAGATATGCGTCTTACCTCTGTGAAGAAGAACACGGCGTAGGCGAGAAGCCAAACAGAGCAGGTGTACACCATCACCCTGCCGATGGACACTTTGGGGGAGCTGACCGTGAACTCCCTGCAAAAGCTGGAGTGACTCTGACAGTCCAGGGAAATGGCTTTGCCGTGGATGTCCGTGAACGCTTCATCTTCCATCGTGAGCGCAACAAAAACGCGGAGAGCGAAGAAACGCGAGCGCCGGGTGAGGTCGCTGGGACACGGCGAGCCGAGCTAACGCTTAGCGCGAGTTAGCACTGAGCTAACGTCGGCTACCCGTTGTGAACAGGCAAGGTCAGCAGCATGTGATGGCAGACAGCGGTAACTCCTTAGTGACGGTAAAACGGAACATGTTGGTCCATACTTACAGTGCTGGCTGGCTCCTGTTAAATGTCGAATAAGAGAAAAGAAACGGCAAAACAGCGAGCGCTCCCAGCACAAGCGGTGCCAAAATGCAATCAAATCGATTGTCACATTAGCAGCGCTCGTTATGAACACCGGGGTACTCGGGTTAAATGTAGTTCAAGTGTCTAAAACAAGGAACAGACACCAGCTGACAGTGCTCCACCGCAAACAGGTGGATTCGAATAATTGCCACACTTGACAATAAATCGCGTATGATACAGCATTTGATATTGGCGCACCCTGTTGATATTAAGTGTTGTCTCCGTCCACCCGGATAACGTTCGGTGTATGCCGGACAATAATACAAGTGAACCCTAAAGCAGCTGGAAGGTGCAAAGCATCATGGGCAGCGGTTAGTATCCTCTCGCTATGAGCATGTTATGTTAAGTTATTTAAATGGATTTTGTTAAAATACCTTAATAAACAACGACATATGTACCATAAAACCGAAGACAGCAGTTTAAAAATAGGATAACATCACTCGTTTTCGATGCAACGCATAACTCCTTCATTACCCGACATGCATTGTGGTTTTTGTGACTTTCGACCTCTGGATAAAAACAAGCCGATCAGCTGATGTAAAAGCGACAACATCTCCGAGGTCCGCGTCAAAACAGGTCAGCCAGCTAAGTTTGTCTGTATGCGGCGTCCGGCGGCGCGGTGTTAGCGTACGTGTCCCGTTATAGCCTCTGCTGAGGCAGCGCTTCAGGCAACGCGTCAGTCGTCGTCTGCGGGACCAGTAGCCGCTGCTAGGTCAGTCGATTGAGATAAAGGTTGTTTGTTTATTCAGAAGTGTGTCGCTCTGTGTGGCCAGTGACAGCGAATGACGAATGTTTCTTACCGAGTTTCGCAGGGTATTTTTTTAGACACTGTGACGAACATACCGAGCTACTTTTAAAAAGCAACTTGACATAGACAGCCCAGCTGCAGCATCAACTAAAAACAAGACAAGAGATGCGGAGCAGCTAACGTTGGCTAGCCGACAGCTGTGCCAAAACATATAATAATTACTAGTCTGGACAAGTGTGTTTGGAATTGCTTCCTGGACTTGCTTGGACCCAATATCCCCATTCGTTGTAAGCAGTAACAAGGTCAGCTGAACATTTCATAGTAGTTCTTAACAGTATTATACATAAGTGTATTGGCTTTTTGGAGAGTTTGAACAAAACATCTGGTACATCACATCTGGTCATAGAGATTTGCTTAACCATTACACCTGCTTTCCTTTCCCAATCCTAGTTACTCTTCATAATACTTAAAGTCATAGTCCCCGCCTCTTATCAACATCATAGGTTGTGTCCTGACCTGTCAGGATTGAGATGAGTGGCCAAGGTTCATCTGTAGATAAAGGGATGAACACAGTTCCAGTCTGCCAGGAGAGCTACGCCTGTGGAGGTTCGGATGAGGCAGCGTTTGAATGCGATGAATGCGGCAGCCTTCAGTGCGCCCGCTGCGAACTGGAGCTCCATCGCCAGGAGCGGATGAGGAACCACGATCGGGTTCGGATCGCCCCGGGACACGTTCCCTTCTGTGACTCCTGCAAAGGCGACAGCGGCTGCTCTGTGAACGGCGGCCGGCTCAGAGCTGTGGTGCGCTGCCAGGGTTGTAAGATCAACCTGTGTTTGGACTGCCAGAAACGCACCCACAGCGGAGTCAACAAGAGGAAGCACCCACTGACACCTTATCCGCCGGCCAAGGCCGCCCAGGAGAACAGCGTGATGGCCGGAGGGTCGGAGATGGAGGTGCTGAAGTCCAAGCTGGAGAAGGTGTGCAGCTTCCTTTTGGTGGACGAGAAGGAGGAGATGCAGGTAAGCGTGTGAGAAGACGTCATTCACCTTTTGTTCACGTGACGCTATGATGATGTGGCTGAGCTTGTGTGGACTCTCAGGTGCAGGATGAGGAGGACTTTGTCAGACGACTGGGCTGCAGACCGGATGAGCTCCTCAAGGTGGTCTCCATCTTTGGGAACACCGGGGAGGGCAAGTCCCACACCCTGAACCACACCTTTTTTCTTGGGAGAGAAGTGTTCAAGACTTCACCCACCCAGGAGTCCTGCACTGTGGGTGTCTGGGCGGCCATGGACCCTGTGCACTGGGTTGTAGTCATTGACACAGAGGGACTACTTGGAGCTGGTATGGGGCAATTCATTTGCTTAATACCATGAAACAAATTTTCAACAAGTCTTCCATAAGTAACAGGCTGTCATTACTCTTTTCACACTGGTCACCAGGAGCCAATCAGGGTCAGCGAACTCGGCTGCTTCTCAAGGTCCTGGCTGTCTCTGATGTAGTCATCTACAGAACCCATGCTGACCGTCTCCATGACGATCTCTTCAAGTTCCTCGGCGATGCGTCAGATGCGTACTTGAAACATTTCACCAGGGAGTTGAAGGCGACGACCAGCCGCTGTGGTCTGGACGTCCCGCTGTCCACCCTGGGCCCTGCGGTGATCATCTTCCATGAGACGGTCCACACCAAGCTGCTAGGATCAGGTACGTCAGAGAACCCTCGTTTATGATCTGGACTCCAGTTTGCAGGATTTAGATAAACGCGACTGCCATAAGATTGTTCAAAGATGCTCAAGCTGTCCTCTCCATCTCCAGACAAGCCGTCCGAATCGGCTGAGCGCCTGCTCCAGGATCGTTTCAGGAAGCTGGGTCTGTTCCCAGAGGCATTCAGCTCCATCCAGTACCGTGGAACTCGGACCTACAACCCCCCCACGGACTTCAGCGGCCTGCTGCGCAGCCTGGAGCAGCAGCTGGATAACAACACCACCCGCTCGCCGCGTTCTGCCAGCGTCATCTACAAGGCTCTGCAGGTGGGCCATGCTTTCTTGCACGAAGAAATGGCGGTGTGAATGCATCAGGCCACACTTAAATAACTTAGAGCCAGGCGAGCCTGAAGTGAGCATTACTGACTCTACCTGTTTCTCCATCTGCTCCTCGCTCCTCTCCCCTAGGCCTTGAGCGAGCGCTTCAGCGGGGAGATTCCCGACGAGCACACGACCAGTAACTCCTTCTTTCCGGATGAGTATTTTACCTGCTCGAGCATCTGCCTCAGCTGTGGGTACGTGTCTCACTCATTCACATCAGAAAAAACATGACAGAAAAGGTACTATATTTAGTACATGTCCATGTTTTTGTAAAAATGCAAACAAAGAAAGCCCTTCTGTCTTCTACTTCCAGCTCAGGCTGTAAGAGAAGCATGAATCACCTCAAGGAAGGACTGGACCACGAAGCCAAACATCGCTGCCGCTACTCCGCGCAGCAGGACAACCGCATCTACACTTGCAAGGCAAGTTCAGACCCACAACACCACACGGACACACGCGCCTGCATGGGTGAGGTTCTAGAGCGCCTGTGCTTGATCTTCTTCAGGCCTGCTACGAGGGAGGGAAGGAGGTCATAGTCGTTCCCAAAACGACGGCCTCTTCTGACTCACCGTGGTTTGGCCTGGCCATCTACGCCTGGTCCGGGTGAGTCCATCTGCCCCCAGATCTGCTTGGAAAATGACTGGAAATGGATTCCTTGCAAGCACAAATAATTTAACGCGTCCCTATTCGCTATGGGGAAAAAATGGGAAAACATTACGAAGCGCGGTCCGCCTACTTGTTAAACTGGAGCTTCTCGCTCCACTGTAACAACAGAACACACATTACTTAATGCATTCCAAGGCCGAGACCACGGGGCGACATCATCCTTCATGCTGGACCTGAGACCCTTTTTGTCTTTGCCTAGGTATGTGATTGAGTGCCCCAACTGCGCGGTGATCTACAGAAGCAGGCAGTACTGGTACGGAAACCAGGACCCAGTGGAAACGGTGGTCAGGACAGAAATCCAGCACATCTGGCCTGGGGTAAGGCCAGAGTGGAACAGCCTAAACGAGATTTCGCTTAAACCAATTAAGTCGCAAGCCAAGAAGGGTTTAATACGTGCAGTCACACCCACCGTGAGCCACGTTCGCTATTCATTCTCGCCGCTTGGGCCGAGGAAAGCAGGGCAACGTTTTGCTTGCGGCACTTTTTTCACGGCAACGCGCAGATGTGCGAATACTTAAGTCAAAAACTGCAGAGGATAAACTGTTTGTGTACGCGGACTCACTCCGTTGTTCTCTCCTGTCCTCCGTTGCAGTCCGACGGCTTTTTGAAGGACAACAACAACGCCGCTCAGAGGTTGCTGGATGGAGTGAAATACATCTCTCAGTCGGTGTCTGAACTCAGCGTCAAGCCTGCCAAAGCAGTCACCTCCTGGCTTACTGACCAGATCGCGCCCACTTACTGGAAACCCAACTCCCTCATCCTGGTACATGACTAGAACTTGAACTGATCTAATACAAGTGAGATTGTGCAGCAGTTGAGGTTTAAATCACGGAGGCCTTACCCCACATGTATTAGATACCCAGACTGTTTGTCACCCAAAAGTAGTAAGATCTTGCGATTCCTCTCCTGCAGGTTTTGATGAGAATATTCTGAAATGAAAACCCACGTTCAAAGTGTTCTGCTTTTCTGAACCGCGCAACTGGCAGCGCGCTCACCTCATCATCCTCAATGTGTGCCGTGCAGAAATGCCACAAATGCGCAGAGGAGTTCCAGGCCAACGACACCAAGCACCACTGCCGCGCCTGCGGGGAAGGCTTCTGCGACGCCTGCTCCTCCAAGGCCCGACCGGTCCCAGAGAGGGGCTGGGGCCTGGCGCCGGTGCGAGTCTGCGACGCCTGCTTCCACAACAGGGGGATCCCGACAGGTACGCAAGCCGTTGGCATGCCGGGACGCGTTTACACACAAGTCCTTCTCAGCTTGCCGGACCTCACCCGTGCGCGTTTCCCTGCCGTAGAGTTGCTGGACGCTGCCTTGGAGGAGGAAGGAGGCACCCTGATAGCCAGGAAGGTCGGGGAGGCTGTTCAGAACACTTTAGGAGCTGTGGTCGGTGCTATCGACATACCTCTTGGTGAGCCTTCCCCCTGTCAGCATCATTGCTCCTAAGTAGAACTACTCACGCTCTTGTCCTCTTACTGATCAGCAGTCCTTTCAACTCCTGGTTCTGTAAATTACCTGATTGTAAACTTTGCCAGTTAATTTTCTGTCTATCGAGTAACCAACTAATCACGACAGCTTTGTTTTTCCAAGAAGCTTCACCAGATTTAGTTAAACACGACAGGGAGCACCGCGATTTGACACAGATTTGAAACGTTCCCTTATCCCGTGCGTCCAGGCCTGGTGAAGGAGGCGGCTCGCCCGGCCTACTGGGTCCCAGATCAGGACATCCACTCCTGCTGCGAGTGCCAGCGGGAGTTCTCCCCACGCCTCTCCATCCACCACTGCCGCGCCTGCGGCCAGGGCGTGTGCGACGACTGCTCCCAGGAGCGACGCTCGGTGCCCTCCCGCGGCTGGGATCACCCCGTGCGGGTCTGTAACGGCTGCGGCCAGAAACCCGGCGAGCTCTAGCAGGACCCGGGCCCGGGACTTCTACGAAAAACTGGAACTGACGCCGTTTTGACTGTGGCCAAAAGTCTTTGGATCCTTGTCGGGTTTTTTTTTTTTTTTTAGTGGCTTTTCTTAGCTGCCAGCTGACTGTCTGCGGCTGATGGACGCCGTTTATTGTTTGTTTTTTTTAAATGCCGTCTTCATTTCGGTCCCTCCGTGCTGTTTCACTTTAATATGCCTATATTTTACACTGTGAAGAATGCCAGTCAGAGTGAGACGGGAGAGGTAACAGTTTGGAGAGATGATGAGAGCCAGTATCGTAAAGAACATGCTTCCTTACAGTTGAGTTTCGCAGACTTCCGCGAGCCCCTTTTGACCCTTTCAAATTTGTATAGAGGCACATGAAGCCTTCACCCCTTTGACAATCCCTCCCAGTGTGATACACTAGTACTATTAGCACCTTTTGCAGTCTGGGGCTACATTGTTTAAACTGTGTAATTACAGAAGTACTAACTGTTTCCAGGTAAGCAGTTTTTAGCCTGTTTGTTTGCGCAGGAGCCCTGGCTTCGCTGTTTGAGGACTGGCTGGAGAGGAAACAATGGAAAACCTGAAAAAAAAATTGATCCACCACAATAAACTCGGATTCCGCGCTTTATCGGATCGCCTGTAATTTTCCTCCGCTCCAGCCCCGCTAGCTTGTAGCTTTCCTTGCCGTGCTCTGGCTTCAGGAGCTTTGTAACAATCAGAGGATGTACTGCAGCAGCAAGATGCATTCCAACTTATAGGATTACTCAGTAATAACTACTTCAATAATCCCCCTGATCTTTTGAGGTCTGCTTGTGCATTTGAAGGGGTGGGAGGTAATGCTTAATAATGCTGTCTACGTTGACTGTTTAAAATTTTACATAGAATATATGAAAAAGAAAAAAAGTTTACCTAAACAGGGACTCTGTTGTTTTTTTTTTTTAAATGTCCTCGTTTTGGTTTTAAAACGTCGAAGCTACAATGTGTTAATGAGACACGTCTGACTGAAGTGGGACAGAGCGCAACAGAACCTGCTTTCAGTGGAGCGGCCGACTCTCAGGCTTGAAACCCCCTTTTTGAGGCGGGCCCCTCAAAACAGGAGACAACGTGCAAGAATCCTTCATAGTGTCAACTCAGACTGTGCAGAAAGCTGGAGGCGGGCTTCTAAAGAACTGCGGCACAAAGGGGAGCGATGTTTGACATCACGCCCCGCCGGCTATCTTCTAAATGCCACGTGTGGGGCAGTCGGGCTTTCTACCGAACACCTTCGGTATTGTGACGCCTGACCGCGCTGACAGCTAACCCGGATTTTTCTCTTTTCTGTGACTGAAAGGGTTTTGACATGTCGGCAAATAAGCTGAAGTAACAGACTCTGACTCGGAGCGAGTGAAATATCTCATCGCGGCAGAGAGAGACGAGGATCAGTGAATACGGATATCAACACCTTTATGTTCATGTACGCTCATACAGTATGTATTAAACTACAAGAGCCTCACGTACGGGTGTGTGTGGGTTTTTTTTCATTAAGGGAGCAAAAGTAACGCGATGGGTCGAAAACACCCTTCACCGCAAATCAAAGTCAGTCATGTCTTCAGTAAGTACACTTATTTTGAAAAGGCTGCAGTCTGTAGTCGCGGTGTGCACTCGAGCGCAGGATGCGGCGCTCCTATTTCCTTTTGGCACAAGTCTGACGAATAACATTCCCCTGAGACATAAATGTGACTTTTCTGAGATCATCTTCCAAACCCAAAGTTCAGCAAAACCTTGTGGAAATGCGCTGCGCACAGTCCTTTCGCCTACAGGTTTTGTATATAAATATGACGCCCTTTGCACATTTGGTAGAAAACAGCCATTATTACCATTTTCATAAAATCCATCCTACTGCTCCCCTCCCTCCTGGTAATAGTCGGTGTTGTACGGGAAGTAGTACAGGTCGTGTTTGACAGCCATGAGCAGGCCGGGGAGCCCCCTGCAGCCGCCCAGCTTGGAGGAGAAGACGACGCTGGGGATCATGTCGTTCGCGGCCGGGTGGGGTGACGGGATGGTCCGCAGCAGGTGGCCGTCCTTTAGGCTCCACAGCCTCGTGTAGCAATCCTGACCCACTGCGGGGGAGAGCGCGGGGCGGGTCGGAACGATGAAAAGCAAGTGAAGAGAAGGGAGAGAAAGAAGAGGGGGTGGTTTGTGTTTTACCTGCCAGCAACAGCCCCTCCGGTTCATTGACGTGGACGGGTAGGTAGGCGTGTTCATTGTGGTGCCCTTTGTACTCCTGCACCGGCTTTGTCACTCGCACATCCCACAGCTTGATCTGCACACACGAGCAGAAAACGCACAAAGTCAAAGTGGGTTTCCAGGTTTAGTGTGATCACAGCGTTAAATACACGATAACTACCAAGCTGTTACAGGTCGTACGAGTAATTTACAACCGAATGTTGAAGGCAGGACTCAACGCGTGACCCACCTGGCCCAGCATGTCAGCAGCCAAAAGGTAGTTCTCATCCTGGAGGACGCGGACGGAGGTGATGGCCGATTCTTGGTGGAAGCGGCTCGCCTTCCAGCTTTGATCCCTGCGCCCGCGCTGCCGCAGGTCGATGCTGAAGATCTCCCCCGACCGGCAGCCGTTGAACAGCACGGGGACCTGAGGAGAGACCGTTTACTTCCTTCGCGGTCGCTTTCCGGCTCGGCGCTGTTCTCCGTCAGCTCACGGAGAAACAAAACCACGAAAAACATATTTCCAGTGGAGTCAAACAGGCTTTAATCGCTCCGCTGTAACAAATGACTCACCCTGAGGGCAAACTGCTGAGCCAAGACGTCACTGCCGACGCTGTACGTCTGTGTTCGGCCCGTCTCTGCATCTTTCACAATTACCCTGCGAGACAGGCCTGCGAGCGCACGCAAACAACACATCATCATTCGAGATTCTTATCTTTGTGGATGGGAACTTGATGTGGCTGTCTTATTTTAATCATCTGCAACGATTATCAGCGACGACGTGACTCTGCTCCCCTTGAATGCTGCTATCAGGAGTCGTTCAAGCCTACAAGAGGCTAATGAAGGCAATTTTGTACCGTGAGAGGGCTTTTTCAAATGTTTGGTTTTGGTGCTGGCACATTCTATGATTTGTTTCCGCGGTGCGTTGCTGCAATTTCATCTCGGTCCAAACAAAATCAGCGTGATTGAAGACACGCCCGACAGCCACAGTCGAACCGGCCGCCATCCTCCACAGATGCCGGTGATTGTGACTGATTGTAATTATTACATTTGATTATGTGCAGTGAGGACGATGTTAATGGGGACCGACCAGTGCTGAAGGTCTTGTCAAACTGTGGGTTGAGACACCAAGCGCAAGACCAGGCTGTTGATATCTTGAAGCTACACAGCATCCCGGGCTGGTCTGAGAGAGAGAGAGAGAGAGTGGGAAGAGTTAAAGAGGGGAAATGTTAATGTGGGGGTAAACCAAACAATATCGACATGAATAGGCCGTTCAGTCTGCAAACATACGAGGACATCACTAATGCAGTTGATTGGGAACCCACTAAAGAGGCACGGCCATAATTATCCTGGAAAAACTGCCGTTTTAAAAACAAAAGCCCCGTGAAAAAAAAAAATCGTGCAAAGCGCATGCAATCTGCATGAAGAATAACAACATGTAATCAGCTGTAATAAAAGTGACAGGCATGGGACGACTCTGTTTAAACTAACCTGGGTTGGAGTTGCTGAAGAGGGAGGCAGGAAGCAAGCTGACGCAGCCGGGGGTGTCTGCCGCTCCGACCAGACACAGCCTGAGAGGCGGCTCAGTCAAGGAAAGGGAAACCTGTGACCACCAAATGCTCAGAAGAGACTTTAGGGAATCCAAAACTGAAATGTGAAAAATTACTGTGCGACAGTAGATCTCAGGGATCTGACCCAAGAAAGGTTGACAGAGATGAGACCTTATAATTTTCATATTAATGAAAGCTTTTTAAATGCAGATCCTTTCTTTTGAAAGCCAAGCAGCACTTAAGTTTAAAGACATATGGACTGAATGCTAGCTCTACTGGAGCTGAAGATGGATACAACACATGGGAGTCTGGGTAGTTGACCGAGGCCCAGCAGATGGAATTCACCTGAAACACATTAGACCAGAGCAAAAGTGTCAAAATTCAAGTTTTTAGGACCTGCCAACGCTGATTTTTAAAATTTTTCGACACGACGGGGATTCAAAGGCTCAAAGTACGGTACGGTAAAATACATGAGACGTCTGCATATTCAGAGTCACTGCTCTGATGAAATCCTCCCACCTTGCGGTTGGTGAAGTAGAGGTTATCGCACATCTCCACGGACAGAGAGCCCCGGCTGCTGCTGCTGAAGTTCATGATGCCGTACTTGCAGCCTCCGTGAGAGACGTCGTTGACAGTAAACACCCGCTCGCACGCCGAGTCCCCCTGAGGAAGACGAGGGAGGATTAAGCAAACGCGAGTTACGGGCTAGGTTAAGTACTCTGGGGTAGAAAAAAAAAAGCAACGACGCAGAAAAATATTTGTCTGCATTTGAAGTTATGTTTTAGCCCTGGGGTGTTTTGCTCGTGTCTTCTCACCACTATAAGTCTAAAGTTGTCAGTGTTGGGGTTGCTGTTGTCCGTGCTCTGGATCTCCAGCTTGTGGCGTCTCATTCCGCTGACTTTCACCTCGTGGACCAACCTGGGGACACACAGTAACCACGGTAACGCTGACTTCCGCCGTCTGCGGACGGCAGCCACAAAACTGGAATAATTTCCTCGCTTCTCTTCAGATATCCGTCAAAGTGAATGTGTCTATTTAAAGAAATGCTCCCCAGCAGGCTGAATATAAAACATTGATGTTGCTGTTGCAACTGTATGTGGAATGAATTCATAGAATTCAAACGGTCAGGCAGCGTCATATTTTCGCATGGTTTTGTTTCCTTTTTTTTTTGAGGCTGTTTTGAAACCCACGTCAAAATTGATTAGTGTCATTATTAGTGACCGGCAATGCTCCAGAGAAACCTCAGTCTACACATACAGAACTGATTAGCATTAAAGTTAGTCTTTGTTTCGCAGGGTTGTTTCTGTAATGTATTACAGCTGTGGCTATTGAAATGTGCATGGGATACAAGGGGGAACAGCTCCACCTCCTCCTCGTATTCATGTGCAGACGGCAGCGTGATACAGTACCTACAATAAGAGTTCTCCGGTAACAAGCCAAGGTGCCTCTTCTGCAGCAGCAGTGAAGTGTTCAGTCCTGTTCTTGGTGCTTTCTACGGAGGAGAGGATGTGATTAAACGGGGGTGAAACCCCGCCCTGACCCCAAAGTTTCAGAGCAATAGCTCATTCCCAGCCAACGGTGGAAATGAAAAAAGGGGAAAAAAAAAGAAATATGCAATGATCTCTCTGTAATCATTTTATAATAGTAAACAGTTATTTCTTCCCTTGACAAAAACAGAAGACGGGACAGCCGCTCGCTTCTACCAAAAATCGACAAAACAGTGAACTCTTTTGTGCTGCTTTTCCCAGAATTCTCACACACCGTCCTCTCAGCAGCTGTAAATGAGTAACCAACTGAGTGATAGACCACAATTTGCAGTCCAGCCGCTTCTCCTTGTTGTGGCGAAAATGCCTGAGCTCAGTCTACGAGTCGACCTATTCTAAATTGGACTCATATGACAGACTTTTATTCTGATGACAAGTACAATTTAGGCACTTCAACTTGTTCCTATATTGCTCCTTTTGAAGATGACATCATGGCATGAAAAAGTATATGTTGGAGCTTTGACGGGCGGTTATTTCTCCACACAGCAGACTTACTTTTCTGGGCTTTTCATCCTCTGCGAGGTTCTTGTTTCTCCGTTTCTCTCGTTCTTTCTCTTGCAGCTGCTCTCTGGTTAACGGGTTGCAGTTGTTATGTCCCGGCAACAGACGGAAGTAACGGTTTTTCTCCGGGTCAAAATAAAAACCAGGCAGCTCTGCAAACAGAACAACCATGTCCATTTTATAATATACATCGAAAGCCACAGTCACAAAGACCGGTTCATTTGCTATTGCAGCGTTTGCCAGTGGTGCGTTCACATGTGGTTATGTCATCAGCGTTCATGAAGCAGCTTTTATGTAAGCTACTGTGAACGATTACTTACTTAACTGCTTAGATGGTCCAATCGAATGATACTGTACTTTCAAACTACTGCTTGGATGAATGTAAATGAGGTATTCCCCTGATTATTGGATTAGGGGGCGTGTTGCAGACTGGTACTGACCTGGGGCAGCACTGCTGGCCTTGGAGGAGGAAGAGGGAGATGAAGCTGAGGAGGTCGAGGAAGAGGCAGGCTGGTTATCATAGCTACTCTGAGATGGTCCTGCATCGCTGTTTCCATACCTGAGAAATACGAGGAAGAAACGCTGAGTATTTATGTACGGATAGATGTCCAGTACTGACGTTACCAGCACTGACGGTGCTGAGCAATACTGACTTCGACACGTGTCACACTCTTTACCTCAAACATGCGTCCAACATTTCTTTCAACGTACCACTGTTCGTCCTGTGTCGATCTTTGCCGGTTGTCTCTGTACCAGCCGCGGCGGTGACCGGACCTTTGTCGCCTGTGCGGTCGCTGTCCCTCTCGCCAGGTCCACTTCTTCATGCCTGCTGTTTGACTCCCCGAAATAAATGTCCTCACACCGCGCTGTCTTTCATTCACCTCTATGTGTGCAGGTGTATGAAGTCAGCAGAGAGGCAGCGTGTTTACCTGCTAGCACAAGTTAGCAAGTTCTTGAGCTAATGTTAGCTACATATTCTTCCTCGACACGTTTGGTATTGGTGCTCGGCGTTTCGCGGGAATAAACATGAAGAGGGTTTTAATAAGTCAATAAATGCGCCTTACATTAAATGTAACGAATCTTTATTTTCTTAATAAACTGATACAGCGTTACAGTTTTAGCAGCTCATGAGCTAACTGCTAGAAATAAAGTTACAGCCATATTGTCCCGCCTCCAAATGTATTTCATTGGCCTATTACTAACAATAGCGTCTGACGTACCCGACATTCATTGGTCGTGTTCTTAGCGGCCGTTGGGATAATAATGTGAACATTATTTTTATTTCATTGGATTGACGGACGATGTACGTTGATAATGTACTAAAGTACCTGCACGGAATGCGTGCCCCATCAATTTGGTGCATTTTATCTATGGGCATTCAATATTCTCAGTGACTGAAATCAGTGGTTGTATTATAAACTGGAGAATAATTACAGTCCTCAAAACCCGCTAAACCAAATAAAAAGTATCGAAAGGATACCCTCATCCAGCTCATAGCATATCATAGCCATGTTATTTATTACCAATTAAAATTAAATCAAGATTATTTCATGAGATTTCTTATAATCTAAGGACTGGGGCATTGATTTTGACAGATTTCTCTGAGGCCACGCCTAACGTCTTGATGCTGGTGTTGTATTGGTAGGGAGCACAGTGCCCAGGACCGCATTGGCTGTTGTGTGTTTTTTCATAAGGGTCCCAAACTATACCGAGATTTGGAATATAACGTTACAGTCCTGCAGGAAAATGGCGACTGTCATTCATAATCCTCTAAAATCGTAAGTAATTTTTAAAAAAATATTTCTTTAAATTATTGCGTAGCTTGGTTGCATGTATTTATTGTGCGTATGAATTATAGATGGTTAAACGCTCGTTTAAATCAGAGTGGCAAAATTATCACTTTTGCCATGTACTTGGAGAGTCTCCGTGAGTGTGTTATTTGCAGGTTGTGTTGTGTGAAAGCATGCACTCATGCACAATCTGCAAGGGAGGCATCCCCGACCCGTGCGTAAATGTCCGCAATTCACTCTCATGGACTTGGATTCACTTTGACAGAAAGTTGCCATTCTCCCCACATTTTGCTTCACAGACAAGGCTGACACAAAGTTTGCATGCAGGGCTCTTTGTCAGTGCCAGACGGGTGGATTTGCATAGATAATTTCATGCAATTAATGTCACAAAGCGCACATTGAGGGGGCGACTCTGGCTCAATGCGCGGCTCGTGCTGTCAAATAGACGTACACAAAGAATAGCAGATTATAATAATGTACAGTGCTGGCCTCCTTTCATGCCTATATGCGAAATCTGCATTGTAATATCGATTTAATGGGCGTGTAGTTCTCCGAACTTGTTAAAAAGTAATGTCTTTTAACGCTTGGTGATCTGCGCACGAACAACATTTGATTTGTAGAAACATTTACCATAGAGCTGCTTATTTTTTTCTTAAAAATCAACAATGAAAAAGAAACCCTATCAAACTCTAAGTTATTATTGGACTATAAAAGTATTAAATGAATTTATATGTGAGTCTTTCAGCTCGGTGACAGCAGATGATCATGTGGAATGTGCAGTTCGACAGTTCCACAAAAATCTGTTGTGCAAGAGGCCATATCACTGTTTTAAACAAAGCATGATTTGACAGGAATGTGGTAGTAAGCCTCCTTTTTTTTCAAAATTTTAAGGGTGTGGATGAATGAGATATGTGCTGTACCATTTATCTGCTTTCATTCAAGCCAGATTCGTAACAATGTGTAATATCCACCTACAGGTTTTTGGAAATATTGTAGCGCTAATTGTTGACAGTGCCACACACACACACACGAAAAAAAAATCCTTTAAGCTGCTGTATTGTACCAAACCAGATTAGGCTGCAGAGACTGTAGGTATATGTGCATGTTTGTTTTTGTGTCTCTGCAGCGTTGTGCATGTAGAGCAGCAGATTAAAAGCGTCCCAGTATTCTCCTGGGTCCATCTCTGGAGGGAGGGAGAGAGAGAGAGAGAGCGAGAGAGAGGTAGGCTACATGTGAAGAAAGAAAGTCTGATGCTGGGGCAGAGGGAGGGATTGAGGGAGGGAGCCCCATCTGCCCATCATACACTGCAGGACTTTCCCCCACACCACCCAATAACTGCAAAAAGACAAAACACTTTGTGTATGTGCGACTCCACCTATAAAAACAGATACATGCACAAGCCCATGTCATAATACAATAGAAAACTGTCCAAAACTGTGTGTGAAATGATCCCGTAGGGTAATATCAAATAACATATGAGTTACTATCATGGGAAATAATATTGTGGTTCTTCCCAGGCAGCACAGTTGTGTGAGTCCGCAGTCTGTTTGAAACAACTGAAACAATGGGGTGTACTTGTCATCTGTCCCCAGGATGTGGCCAGTAAATCATATGCAGTCAATAAGGGCATGGTAATGATCGAGCCCTCCACTCCTGCCAGTGCTCCGCTGTAAAAGATGAATTACAGCCGTCAGCAGCTGGCAGTAAACACATCAGGCTTTCTAGACTCATCGGCCATGTTTAACCATGCACATTTGCTTGATTTATTTAAACTCTCATTTTTACAAAGACCTCTTTGTGGTTAAAACCTGGGAGGCCGCATCGGACTGATGAAGGGCTGACATGAGAGGTATTCAAATGAACAGCACAGTGCATATGCAGAGATTTGTTTATGTATATGATGTGTCCTTTTACCTTCTTTCTTATCGTTACGTTACAGTGAACCAAAGAACTCAGGTGGATAACTGTTGAAAAAAGATTGAAATGATGTGGAATGTGATTTTTGATGGAGGAGCGAGGAGAGTATTTGGGATCGCGTGTTTTTATTGTGTATGTTTGTTACCCGCGTGGGAGGTGCAGTCGTGTGCCCCTCCCCCAATTTGGAGCACGAGTGAGTGATGGAGGTAGGGGGGTTGGTGGGGGGGGGGGGAGTCTGTCTGGTTGAATTTACTGCATACATTTATACTACACCCTCAGCACACACAGGGGCGAACCCTGGCCTTTGTCTGTCTGAGGGAATGGGAATGTCCGGGAATGGTTTCCAGGCATGGGGAATTAAATGGCCAGGAAAATTTTTATAGAAAGCTCCATACAGTGATCAATCGTTCTTTCCCTGTGCTTCACGCAGAGCTGGCACATGTTTTTCTCCTTATGTTTTTTCTTGTATGTGTGTGTGAGAGGTGAGATGTGACTTAATGTTATTCTTCACATATAAAATAGTAATCATGGGCTCTTCTTCTTGCACATGTACTTATATTTCCTCCAGTGACTCCATGCTCAGTTGAAGTGAGCTATTGTCTCCAGCTCGTGCTCCCACCTCACCCGCAATCAGCGGCTCTAACAACCCCATACCCCCTTCCATAGCAAAACAACAGCAGCATCTGAATCAGGGTTTTCCCCCCTGCAACACCCTTTCCTCTTTAGCTGATTGCTCTACATCTCCCCTTTCCCCCCTCCAACTGCACCCTGCACCTTTCCCTTTTATGCTCCTTTGTGTGTCTATTTGCGCACGGACGTGTGTGTGTGTGTGTGTGAGTGAATGCGCTCGTGCGTACCCAGATCCAGCGAGTTGGAGAGAAAATGAGTGTGACAGGGTTTGAAAGGGAACACGTGTGCCCCAGGACACATCAGATCCCTCCTCTTCCCTCCCCTTCTGCGTCCTTGGCTCCTCCTCCCCCCTGTGTCTCCCTCCTCTCCGCTTCACACACGGCTTGGCCTACTAAATGCCACAAAGACGCCTATCAGTGCCCATATGCTGTTGCCCTACCCTGCACTTCCTTTGGGGCCCCTTCGTAATTCCCAACCCAAACTTCATGTACTCTCGCTATCTTATGGCCAGTTTTTTTTCCAAAACTTTACATTTTACGTTATAAACAGAACATAAAAGGAATATGTTTTCAATTTCAACATTTTATGTCAGTCTGTCATCTCTGGAATTGATTTTCAGACTTTCAAAGGCCTGTGTTGGTCTCGTGTGTGCTATAACCTCAGTCATCACCTGAGATGTTGCTTCAAAGCAGAGATCTTTTTTACAAAGGTGTGACGTACTGTATGTCAATGAATCAGATCAACAGCTTAATTTTCTGTGAACTGACAAATGCAGTTATCAACCATTCGTTTCAGCTCTAAGTGTAATAGGAAGCTAAGAGGAGTCATGGGGACTCAGGACTTGTTGAAACAGGAGCGCTGAGAGACGAACACAAACGCGGAGTAGAAGTATGACAGCGATTTATTATGCCACTAATGAGTTCTTTCAGTGATTAATTCTTCTATTTAGCAAGCGGGGAAAGTGGGTGCTGTGAGTCATAAATTACTGACAGAAATACGTCGATGACAGTAAGATTGATGGAGAGGAGTGGCAACACACGTGAAAACACACAGGCTGATTAATAGAGCTTCCACTCCCCTCTGGCGAAGGATTAAGTGTAAGTGTGAACATTCATTACATTCATAAGTTTGTCTTTGGTACTATATTGGGGCGTGTGTGTGTGACCAAACTGGCTCACCTGACGTTCAGTACAAATGAGATTAGACCCTCGGCTGTACAATAATGTCTCCCTATGGCTGTTATAAATCATTCATGGGCACCTGTGAGAGTGATAGCCCTTGATGTCCAAACAGAGAACAAAAGAGGTAATTGAAATGCAGAGAGGCTTCCTCTCCCCTCTCCTCTCCTCTCGTCTCTCAGTTTTTACTGAGAAACATCAACTTGTAAACGATTAGCGTGAGCTGATGAAAATGGCCCATCATTGCTTCTGTACTTGGCCATGATAAGAGTGACCATAATCCAAAAAGACCCTCTCTGTGCTAGTATGGGAGCAATTGAGACAATCGCAGTGGTACGCGCACACACAAACGTTGCAACTGCAGATTCCATCAGTATCCAGGAAGCTGTTGACCAAGAGGAATGTGTTCCCCGACATGCAAAAGTCTTACTTACATAAGAGCCATCGCTAGGATCAACCATACTGTCGACTAATGGGTGCAAACAGGACCATAGTACGGTCTGTAATGGTTGAATCAGTCTCAGAGGGGGTTGGGGGAGGATGTCTCAGGACACACAAAACCCATAGACAGATGGTCTTGGGGGCATACACAAACACACATATGCGCACACAAGCACAACGTTTCTCTTAACTCTCACTTAGCCAAACGCATGAACTCGCCACACAGACACAGCGCAGCAGGCAAACAAGCCGGCATCAACACTCACTTATGTAAGAGTTTATGAAGCCGCCTGGGGACATTGTACGGGTGCTTTGTTGTTGGAAATGGGACAGAAACATACAGGCAGTATGGGATAACACAGGCAGGGAAAGAGGAAAAAGGCAGATGAGGAAAAATGCCTGTAAGTACACACACACACACACATACAGAAAACAAAGACTGACAGCAGAGATAGTGTTTCACCTCTGGGAATGTGAGTTATTTGACAGGAAGTCTCTTCTTGAGATTTGGATTCAACTGGATAACTGTGACTGCCGGTTTGTCATACTATAAAAACATGCAGCACTGAAAAACCCCCAAAAAACAACAAAAAAATAAAAACACCAGCTGCACTCCTCATCTGTGCGGGTCTCCTGATGAATACCTCCGCCAGCAACTGCCACGTGTTTAAGCCCAGACGTTATGCGTACTGTACACTGTGGCACTGATGGTACTGCTGCTGCCACAAAAAATTATAACTACTGGAATAATTTAAGTGAATAGATGCAGCAAGGATTTGGTTGACTGCACATCACTTCTCTGTGAATCCTCTCAGAAACTGAATTTACATGAAGCGAAAATATTTTAAGATAGCTTAAAGCAAACTTTTTTGAAAACAGTTAGATGGACAAGTGGAGTTCCTTAGCTTGACAAAGACTAGAGATGAAAGACTAAAGACTAAAGACTAGAAATGGGCAGGGGGGGGCAGCTCGCCTCACTCTCCATGACATCAGCCCAAAGCCTCTTTGTTCCGCTGTTGATCGTATTTAATGCCGCACCTCATAATATGCCATGCGAGGTAGATGTAGTGTCCTATTATATTGGGTTTCTGTCCAGTAGGAAAAATATAGCCACGTGTAACTCCCTCTCAGCACATCTCATCAACTGTCCACCTGTCAAAAGCTGCAAATCTCCCATTCATCTCTGATCTTTGTCCAGATGTGGCAGTAGCCAGGGTTTGAAGAGTAATTCACATTTTACAAGCGTGAAGATGCAATAACAGCAGCTGTGAGATGAGAACCTTCATCTGCGATCCACGTGTTTCTCCTCTTTTTATTCATATTTTTATTTTCCACTTTCCTTTGCAAGCACCGTTTCTTTTCCTCCCTCATCTTTTACATGCAATACCTGGTTCACTCCCTGTTGCTCGCTCTGCCCATTCACCCTCCTCCCTGCCTCCCCCCCATCCTCTTCCTCGTCCATCGCCCCTCTGCTCCCTCCACTGCCAAACACTGCACATCTTTGTGAGATTCAGTGTGACCAGAGTGCTGGTCTTTGTCCAGCTTGGCATTCTTTACATATCTGTGTCGAGAATTTGCAGAGCGCCCATCTCTGCTCGGACAGTCGGAGAGACTGAGAGAGGATGCCAGGCAGACTGACATGTATGCACACAAACAAAGAGACAGACAAGACACTGCTGCTTTGGGTATAGTGTATCCCCAAGAGCAAGAGATCCAAGTGCCATTCTCTCTGGTTCTGATTATACCGGTCTAAATGAAGACAATGTCTGGGACTCAGACATAGGAGATACTGACATCAAATTCACCTTAATGTCTGTTTCATTCAGTAAGTGAAAAGTAAATTATCCTCGTGAATCGTTAAATATTTCAGTCCACTGCCTCTGAAACTGTGCCATGTGCCTGTGATGGTTAAATATCAAATCCTATGTGATCTATCTTTTCGATGTAATTAAATGACTCAAGATGATGTCTGTCATCTGTGGCACGTTGATCTTGGTTTATTCGGTCTGTCTCTAATGATCTTAGCTGCAGAAATCTTGCCTCTAGACTGAGAATGTGGAGGTCATTAATGGCTCACATCCTGATTTATGCCTGCGGTTGGTCGATAATGTGTGTGCGCGTACTCCAGTGTGTGCCCTCACAGACCGTACTGTGCATCCCCTGTGTAGACGTTCCTTTTCAGCTCACCTGTCTGCACGAAATCCAGACTCCATATAACAAACTGAGTCAAAATGTGGAGAGACGTCTGGGCGTGTTTTATTAAGCTAAAGTTTAACCAAGACTGAACAGGCCCGCTCATACTTGATTTGCAGACCATATCAATTCATCAGCTGCCCAGCACATGTTGTTGCTATCAAATATTTAAAAAATGCTAGCATTTAGCTGATAGGACTTCAACAGCAGGAATGACTCTTAAATTTGAAAATCTGAAAATTGAAACAGCATGCTGCAAATAGCTTGGCTTAATAGCAAAAATAAAACGTTACTCCAGGGTAACCTAAGGTCCAAAATAATTCATTTCTTAACGTATTTCTGATGTTGAATGAATGGGGCAGTTGTCGTAGTATAATAATATGATAACGACCCGGATCTGATAGTCTTTTCCCTGTGGCCCTTTGGGTCTGTCTACCTCACTGTTTCTCCGTCTGTGTTCAGGCTGGGTGACCAGTTCTACAGGGAGGCCATCGAACACTGTCGCAGCTACAATGCCCGTCTCTGTGCGGAGCGCAGTGTGCGCATGCCCTTCCTGGACTCGCAAACTGGCGTGGCTCAGAACAACTGCTACATCTGGATGGAAAAGCGCCACCGTCAGCCAGGTGAAACACTGCGCGGGCTGAAAAATGTGTCCACTCCTACTTATTGACAAGCAATCCAATGTAGACTCCAGGAAGTCATTGCAAAATCCGACTTGTTAATTAGCGAGCTTTAGAGGTGCTGGCAGGCAAAGTTTGCAACCTTTATACAGAGCCATGCTAGCTGTTTCCCACTGCTTCCACTATTTACAGTATGCTAAGCTAAGCTAACTAGTTGCTGGCTGTAGCCTTATATTGAACACACAAACCTGGGACTGGTGTCAATCTTCATATCAATCTCCCAGCAAGAATGTGAATAAGCAAAAATGTATAAATATTAATGATGGAAAGGATGGATTTAAAGCTCTCCTCCCTCAATAAAAAAAAACAACAGCAAACCGGCCCCTCTTGTATATTTTATGAGTTACTACTTGCTGATTTATCCTGAGATGTGCAGTCAGCATGCATTCTTCACATCTGGGTCGCCTGTACAGCCAAAGGGAACAATCTGCTCTTTACCGAGAGCCGGACACAAATAGCCTGCGCTCCATCTCGCATGCAAAGCCCTTCAGGCCACACCCTATACTTTGTGGCAGACCTAACTCACATTATATGCATTTATTCTGGGTTTATCCCTCCCCCCCTGCTTTTTTCCTGATTTTTTTTCTCTGATCATGCACACTTAAAAAAAATCTCTTCCTCCATCTGCCTTTTGCAACACTAATGGAGGAATATGATTAGACACAAGGGCAGAGAGAAAAATATCTAGTTGAAGTACTGCTGTGCTGAAATAGTGACAAGGCAGTATTATTAAATAGTTAATTGGAGTTACACTGAATATAACCACACTTAACATTCTCTGAGAAACTACAAAAAATATTATTTCCAAACAGTATCTGGAATCAGACCACAAGAGCCAGAATTTTTCTGAACATGTGGACCACTGAAATCAGGACATTTTTAGTGTCAGGAAAATAAGAGTAGTCCACTGTGTGCCTTTTTTGTGTGTGTGGTTGTGCAAATGTGTGTGTGGAGTGGTCTCAGTGCAGGTTTTGTTAAAATAGTAAGCTCGCCAGTAGTTGTTAAAATTCTTCCTATGTGCCTGTGTGTCTTCATGTCTGTATATATACCATATATATCTGTGTGTGTGTGTGTGTGTGTGTGTGTGTCCAGGCCAGGCGGCGGGACAGATGTATACCTATCCTGCTCGTTGCTGGAGAAAGAAGAGGCGACTCCACCCTCCTCTGGATCCCCAGCTCCGCCTGTGTGAGCTTCGACTAGGTAAGACAAACAAACGCGCATGTAAATACACAGCCCGACAGCACGTTCACGTACATACACAGCGAAAAGCCACGGTCACAGCAGTGCTGACCGCTCATTTTGGTAGTCAAGCCGCCTTCCCTTGAATGCACATATATGTGATGTTTGTGCCCTCAGTGTTTTTGTATTGCGGCACCGAGCTTTAGGCGTGCTGAGTGGCGTTAATTCTTGCTATCTGACCATCTGGGTCTGGTTAGTCTGTCTCTCCCGCCAGGTCCCCAGGTTCATTCTCTCCCCTGAATCAATGCCTCCTCTCACTGTTCTCCGGCGGTAGACACACACACATACACACAGTCACACACACACACACACACATACATAAGAGCACAAACACCCCCACACATGACTCTCGCTCTCTCATACAGCACAGAAGCACCCTAACTGGGCCTCTATAATCATTTGTCCATGAGGCATTAGAATGTAAGTGAGTCTTATGAGGTGGAAGTGTGTGTGTATGTGTGTGTTTGCGTGTGTTTTCTATGTCTGTGTGTGTGTCTGCCTGCATACATGCATGCATATGTGTGTGTAATAGGGAATTTTAGCAGAGGAATGCCCCAGGAACCTGATACGAGGGAGACATAAAGGCAGGTCTTTGTTTCTGCTTTGCCACACCATTGTTTCCCCCTCGCTGTCTTCCAGACGCAACACAATACTCCAGAACTTTGCACCGACAATGATTCAACTTTGAGCAGAGGAGAGTCATTTTCAGGAAAAAAATAAGACCGAAGAATCTCTGCAGAGCTTCAACCAACCAACCAACAACCAAAGCAAATAAAGAAAGGGAAAACTGCAGATCGATTGTAGATAGCAAGGGCATGAAGGCCTTTGTAGCTGAGAGTGAAAGAGTAGAAGTGTACAGTTTTGGGTTTTTTTAGATCCAATTCTACAATTTGGCCCAGATATCTATCATAAGACGACAGAGGAATGCAAGTGCTCCTCTCTTGGGCTTTTGGAAATGCTTTATGTTTATTTAATGCTTCCTGAGCAGAGAGGTTTGTCTGTGAACATGAAGATATACAGAGGCTCCGTCGCGAGGTTACTTGGAAAGAGTTTGAAATCAGAACTTAATCCCTTGTTGTTGCATGTCACAGCTCAAGTAAGGGGCGACGCCTCAGCAGCCATTTTGCTTCCTCGGTGCCAGCTCCTTGTTTTAATCTGATGAGAGTTTAGAAAAATGTGCAAGCACTTGTATGAGGGTAGATGACACACAGGGTGTTTCCATATATTTTTGGGACATTGGCGAGGATGGTGTCATAGGGAATTCAGATAAATACTTTTAACTGGGTGTGCATGTTGTTCATGTGTTGCTGGAGTGGAAGATGCTTTTGCTTTTCGCTGGCATTCGGCTCCACTTATTCTCTACCTGTTCAGAGTCAAAGGAGAGGTGAGGAGGTTATAACAGGGAAAGAGGAAGGGTGAGGGAATTCATATAAAGAGGAGGCAGGGTGTCAGCGGAGAGCAGAGGTTAAGGGGGAGGCATATACTGCATGGTGCAGAGAGGTGGAGGAGGAGGGAAAAGAGGAGACTAAGAGGTACAACAGCTCTGTATTCAATAAGAGTGCCTTATAGCCTCGGTAGCCCGGCTCACTCTCTGCCTTTTGTATCACATCCCCATTTTCATTCTGTTTTCATCCTGGTATTAGAGTTCAAAGACGAGGACGGAGTCAATGCTGCACCAAGCTCATCTCTACGGAAATGAAAAGAGGGAGCAAAAGAAAGATTAAGTAGTTTGGAAGTTTCATTATTGCCCTGCTTATTGTGCACCTGGTGCACCTAAGTTTTGTTTTTTGCTTCTTTTTTTTTATCAGAGTTGAATCTGGCAGTCTGCCCTTTCACCATTTCTAAAACTCCCTTTATTACAGGGAACACTTACATCATGCACACTGAAACTGATGCTGAAACATTGTCTCTGCTTTGCCTTTGACACTAATGGATATTCTTGACCCCAAAGTGAGTCGACTTACTGTGGGCTCAAGTAGACTGCGGACAGCCAGTAGTAGGGAAATACGGTAATATTTAAAAGTTTTACTGCTTAATATTGTCGGCAGTCTATTAGAAAATAAATTCCAGTAAACATGAATGGTAAATTCAAATGCACACGCACATTTTAACTACCTTTTGGCACACAAACACACAGGCATGCACGCGCATAGAAACACACACACACACACACACACACGCCAGCCATCTCAAACACTCTTTTCTTCCTCCTCTGCCACGTCTTCCTCAGAAGCCGAGCTGGCCCCCAAGCGCGAGGTGCCCCCAGGGGAGGCCACAGCCTTGGAGGCCCTCCTGAGGGGGGACAACCTGCTGGAGAAAAAAAATAGCATCAGTAAAGAAGAGGAGACGTTGCTGGAAATACAAGTATGTTTGTTATCATTGAGGTCTGTATGCTTAGTGTTTTGTTTTAGTTTAACCTCCATGTTTCACTCCTCATCCTCTTTTTCCGCGTTTGCTCTCTGTAGAGAGTACTGGAGGCGGATGAAAATGGAGACGGTTTCCACGATGACGAAGACTTTGAACTGGATACTCCAAAGAGAAAGAACAGAAACAGAGGCAAAGTGAGTGTCAAAAAACAAAAACACAGGTTTTGCATGCATGCATAGCGTGAAAGAGAAAGACAACACAGTTCCGTTAATAAAAAATCCATTCATTAACAACAGTTAATGAATTGACATTTGGGATACACTGGAGGATGAAACACATGAGATGTATGTTGGGTTGCCTTTCAGAACAGAGGATCAAGTCGCAGGAGGACAGAACCTGTTAACATCGATGACCAGGACAAACCTTACGTCTGTGACAGTAAGAGAAAACAAAGCTCGACTCTTTGTATGTCATATGCCATTACGTGATCAGGTCATTAGTTTGCTGTACGCATGTTAGTCAAAGTTCAGAATCACAGTGGAGAAACACCGTTCTCCTTAGCTCTGGCCTTTACAAAAGACTTATCTTTTTACCTACTGTAACGTGATTTCTTTCGTTTTAATCAATTTGATCATCATAAAGATCAAATTGTTCAGAAAACAGAGATAAATCCACCAGATAAGCCATTTTCTCTCATCTCCCGATGATAGCCCTCTCCTCTTCTGTTTCTAAGAGCAGCCCTCTGCAGCATGAAGAAAGAGTCTGCTGTTAATCCAGACCTGACTAGCATGCCACTTACATACTTGGACAAAATCCCCCAGGACTGGATTGTCATGGGGATGTGGATGGAGTTAGCCACACTGACTGAGCCTCAAACAAATGAATCTCATCCTCATTTTTTGTCTCGTTCTGTCTTTCCTTTATTGTTTGCTTTTGTGTCTTCTCTGTTCCAGACAGATACAAACAAAAGCATAACTCAAAAAAGGCTGAAGAAGGTATCTGAACCTGTCGCCATCTTGTCTTTCTATGGGCTCCATCAGCTGTCGTTTATGATTGGCCTTTTTGCTCATGGGCATCTGGGGTTCGAATGGCTGACTGAATGCTAATCCTTTGGAGATATCTAATGCATTCAAATGCTTTATGCTAGTACGGGCATCCCTCTCCTGCAGTGCAAGCATTGCATGACACTAATGCTACTCCGTGCGCCTTACTGCTTGCTCATTGCGAGGCATGCACCAAATGAGGCAGCAGCTCAGCTAATGCCACACTGACATGCATGTTTCTTCACTCTTCACTCTACAGCTGTCATGTGATCCACAGATGTAGCCATTGTAGGCTTGTTTACAATATGAGGACTTTTTTAAAATGACAATCGTCGTCAGTTTAAGATGGCTAGCTCTCCGGCTAGCTTTGTGTTATTTGGTCACCCTAACAAAAGCTGAAATAAAAGTGGCTGCAGAAGTGTAGCACTTCAACACACTGACAGATAATGAGAAACTTCTATAATGGCTACAGCTCAACTGTGCTCAGTGTGAAGAGCGCTCAATTATTCCAAAATCTAGTGCAATGTTAGACTAGATATATAGTCTCTACGGGGTAATTTTGGTGCAAAAAATACATTTTAAGTGCTGGTGTCTCAGTAAAGCTCATAATAATGAACAGTAACATTAGTTAGTGTAAAGCAAGCAAAATAGTGATATATAGAGAGAGATGCAATATTTACATGTTTACAGCTGAGGGAAAAGTAACCCTATCATGTTTGTATACCAGAATGGAATATATAGCAGCTCGGGGAGGATGCAGGGCAGTTGAGTGAAACTGAACATTTCTTCGGTATACTTGTTTTGTAAATGTTCAACCATCAAACATTAATACTGAAGTATCTTTAAATTTTATTTGACATTGTCCATAAAATCTTATTTCTATAGGCTGGGTCAATAGTTAATTCTGAGTAGACACTTTAGTACTTTACTAGTACTTTTCACTTTACTGGTCTGTCGTGCATAAGGTGCATGTTCCTAATGGACTTGTGATGTTTCATCCGTAGTCTGTGGCAAGCGCTACAAGAACCGGCCCGGCCTAAGCTACCACTACACCCACACACACCTGGCAGAGGAGGAGGGTGAGGAGGAGAAAGATGCAGAGATGGCCCCTTCACCTCCACAGAGCTCAGACAACCACAAACGTAAGATTCAGATATGGCGCTACAGACATTTTCTGTAAATGCTAAAATGCTCTAATGTTTTCGTGAGGGCTACACCGTCAATCCACAATCGCACACAATTTTTTTCCATTCTGAATACCCAGATGGCCTTGAACTTTCAAATGGCAGCTCATGTATCCCTCTTCTCAAATCTGTCTGTTCCTGTGAACAGCTCAGAAGGGCCCTGATGGCACCATCATCCCCAATGACTACTGTGACTTCTGCCTGGGAGACCAGGACTCCAACAGGAAGACAGGCCAAGCTGAGGAGCTGGTGTCCTGCTCTGACTGTGGACGCTCTGGTGAGTCAACCAACTATTTCCATTAAAACCTCTGGGTCTTTGTTAACCTCAGCATTTAGACCACAAGTAATAGCTTTGCTTTCTTGCTACTCAAATTACTGGATTTTAAAAGAATGTCATATGAGTAACTTTAATGGCACACTCGAGAATACAACTCTTATTAAAGTAACAGTGCAACATATTGGGATATACACCTATTTGCTTACTTGCCAAGAATTAGATAGAAAGGGTGATACCGCTCTCATGGCTGTGTTAAATATGTAGCCGTGGACAGCAGCTGGTTTGCTTAGCTTAGCACAAAGATGAGAAATGGGGACACATTATATTTTGTTAGTTTGCACATGTTTGTTTATCCATTCAAAACCCCTCAGTGTACAAATGCTAGGTTGTAGTTTTGCATTCATTATAAAAAGGAAATCAATTAGGTTAATTGGTGAACTTAAGGCAAATTTTGTTCCATGCGAACATATATATACTAACTGTTAGCGTCTGTTCCTGGACTTTAAGTGAGGCTAAAATAAGCTACGCTAACCCTCGCCTAGCTGTAGCTTCACATTTCGTGTACTGCGCACGAAAGTTAAAGTGATCAAGAAAAAAGAAACCAGTCTTTTCATCTCACTCTCCTTAGAACAGGGAATAGCCAAAATGAACAAACTACTCCTTATGAAACAAGCAAGCTTTTCGACTTGTAGTTGTCCGCTAGACCCATACTTTAATTTGTCTGCTTCACATCTCCTTTTTGTTTCCCTTTACTTCCTTTTTATCCACAGTCTTGTTCATGTGTATTCCTCGCTTCTTTGCGATGTTTATCTTTTTTACATGGACTAAAATGGTGTGTAGCTGATGCAGTTTAAGACTCTGCATTCATTTTATATATGTGGACTAATAATGACATAATTTCTTTGTACTGTATATTTAAGATGCTGCATTTTGGAAGGGTTGTGATACCTTGATAACTATACTATTATTACAAATCTAGCTTGACCTTAAGCGCTCACAATAATGTTCATATAGTTCAGTCCAGGTAATCACACTGCACCCTGATAAAAATAGCTGCTTCAAGTCAATTTTGTTCAAATGGGACTGCATCCTCAGCTTATGATGTAGATTTCATTAGATATTTTTGTTGTTCAGTGAATTGAGCTTTCCTGTTGCTCGAGTGTTTTTTCAATGGGTTATCAATGAGCCTTGTAGACCATGAGAATTGGGAGCCAACGTCTTGAACTCCTTGCAGTTTTCCACCGAAAATAATAATGACTCATAGGTTTCACTGCTTGCTTCCATCCTGCATGCTTCTCCATGTCAGCCTCGTCCATCAGTCAGGTCTTCTGCCTTTTTGACGACATGTCTTCACTCTTTTGTTGCTCAGTTTTCATGCATTAGCCTATGGCACATTTGGCTGCATTTTGTTTCGTTTCTTTCCCACCTTTTTTTCCACACTAGCCAAATCCGCATCTGCCGGGCATCTCAACAAAACATTTCTTGAATCAGCTCAACTGAGAGTAGGGTACTCATTTCAGCAAGTGAGAGATTTTTTTCTTGCCACAGTAGAGTTTGTTAGAACAGCTGCAAGAGTGTGTGGCCTTGTCTGTCTTGCTCTGACGCTGATGTTTTCATGGTAGCTGGAAGAGGAGGAGTGAAGAAGGATGGGAGGAAGATGAGTGCTCTTGAAGAATTGTTCGGCAACACGTCAGACAGCGAGGCCTCCACGTTTCATGGCTTTGAGGAAGCAGAGCTCGGGGACCTTTTGTTGTCAGATGATGATGATTCTGTGGCTGACAGCTGATAACAGGATGGCTTGACTAGTTGGACCTCGTGGCAATAAAAATCCATTTCTGATCCAGTGTTTTCATTGAGGGAACATTGAAAGACTGAAGACAGACTGGACTACATTGGCTCACGCTGAAGACACCACTACCTGAAATGTCATCGGATTATTCTAAACTCCATTCATGATGCATAAAGCCAACTGCTTCTTGAAAATGTCGTATCTGATGGATACAGTGGCTTTTTTTTACTATGCTCATATGGACTTTGCTGTTCTGATTTTTCCATTTTTCATTTAGAAAAGTAAGCTCCTTACACTTTGCCTGCATCAGATAATCAAGATCATAGGCTAAACTTCACAGGCTACTTCCTAATTAAATCTGGACTGAGAAGGTCAATAACAGAAATGGTGGACCAGAGAAAATGGAGTAAATTACATGACAAGCCACTAAGGTGGCAGGGGGAGGGATGAACGTGGACTCTTGAGTCACTCCATTGGCTAAAGAGGACAGGTAGCCGAGAGGTAAGAGCCAATCGGCACTCCGGTGCTCCTCTCTGTCTTTAAGGACTAGATTCTCTCTTTTTTCAGTAGATGCTGAGTAGAAATGCTTGTTCTATTCTGCAGATTGGTGCTATCCACTGACAGGCCGATCTATTATCTTTGTCTTCCCAACTATAATTCCTGAAGTTTAATTTGTGAGGAGCAGCAGTGTAGACACCTCTGCTTTACATTCTGCTCAGATCACATTTGTCTTCACTCACCCATCAGACACTGACAGGGAATGAGTTAGATTGGTAGATTGGTTTCTGGCTACTTTTCCAGTCGAGATGTCAATCAGTTAATCCTTGATTATGGCTCATTGATAACCCATTGATACCAAGGTGATGCAGATAACTGTAGCAGCTATAGATTTAAGGGGAGATGATAAAGTATTGCTTGACTGTGTTTTCCTGCCCACACACATCACTGCTTGTGGTTTCTTTTCCAGACATACACTATAATCACCCAGATTGCTTTTGGTGATCAACACTATGAGTGCAATTACACTTCTGAATCACAGACACACTTAACACTTGTTGCTGGCTCTTATGAAGACAATCTTAGAGTATTTTGTGAGGTTCATCTCCACCGGGAAAAAGCAACAACATTGCCTCCAATTCATTGAGCAAAATTAATTCATATTGAAAAAAACTAATCTACATTATCAAGAAATGCCTTAAAACAAAATGCAGCAAATTGCAATTTCTTAGGCGATAGTGGAAATATTCATTTTCATTAAGATAAAAAAAGCATCATTGGTGCACCTGAAAGCCTGAATCCAGCCAAACAGACACAAATGATGTGAATCAGCTTTTTCTGGATAATGTGTTACAGAGAAAGACGTGTGTCAGTCAATTCATAGAGTCTGTCCCCATATAAAATATTGCATAAGAAAACACTCCCGACTTTGCTGTGTTAACATTTATGGCTATCCACGCCTTGCTTCCTTCCTTCCTTCCCTCTCATCTCTCCTCTCTGTCCCTTCACAGGTCACCCCACATGCCTACAGTTCACTGATAACATGATGCAGGCGGTGAGGACATACCAGTGGCAGTGCATCGAGTGCAAGTCTTGCAGTCTCTGTGGAACCTCAGAGAACGATGTATGTATACTGTAGCAGAGGGCAGGCTTGGATGTTCAAATATTATTACTATTTCATTCTGCATTTGCTTTGACTGTATCAAATTTGACATGTTTTTTCTTTTAATGCTCTGACCTTTCCACAGCCAGCCTTCAGCCTGTCATAGGCAATACATTACACTGAATTTATGCCAGGCAGATATGTACTGTATGCACTTGATGAATTACACATGATGTGAAAAGGTTTTTTATTTTTCATTCCAGGCTTTAAAAAAAATCATGACTCAGTGTCTTACTCGATAATATATTATCATTTGAATAACAGCTGTATCATCATCATAAATCCAGAGGGCAGCCTCACAAATTCAAGTTTTTTTGTAGCACCAGTTTACACAAATGTAGACCAAAGTGGTTTACAGAGCAATAAGACATTAAAAAACACTAATAATACTACTAAATAATTAAAAATGTCTTAATGTTGTTCAGGTCTGTCATCTCCACAGATTAGAACATTTTTTGACAGAGGATTTGGCCAATTTGAAGTGGTGTTAGCTGTCTTTGTGAAAGCTCACGGTGGGGTTTATGTTTATCTTCATGCATTATTTAAGATGTTGATTGTGTGCTGCCCGTGTAGGACCAGCTGCTCTTCTGTGATGACTGTGACAGAGGGTACCACATGTACTGCCTGAAGCCTCCAATGACCCAGCCTCCCGAAGGTACAACTGAGAACCACTCCCACAGGTTTTACTATAAATCCAGTGGACTTACTGTATATACGAATATATACTGTGTATGTTATGAGCAGGAGATTTCAGACAGGCTACAAGCAAAGGCTATATATGGAAAAGAAGGACAAAGATTTCAGCCTCTCTCTTTCTCTCTCTGTCTCTACAGGGAGCTGGAGCTGTCATTTGTGTCTGGACCTGTTAAAGGACAAGGCCTCAGCCTATGGAGAAGCATAACAACATCCTGGACATTCCCTCTCAAAACACATATACACACGATAGCCTATATATATATTTGTATATATACAGTAACTGTTTGACATGCCCACACATGAGCAAAAGCTTTATCTCATATAGAATCAAACACATAGACAGAACACACTTTCTCTTTCTTACGCACACACACACACACACACACACACACACACACACACAGACTCCAATGCATTAGCAGGCTCAGGGCAGTTTCCTGTGTGAGGCGCAGAGAACCTCTACCTCTCATATAGCCAAGCAACACACCAGATGCAAATGCCATCAACATGCAGTCTCGACCATAAGTCAACTAACAACAGGTCTCCCATTCAGTCATGTCTCTACCTCACCCCTCAGCAGACGGCGAGAATCCAAAGCACGATTGAAAAAGGCCAACACTGTGTGTATGTGAAGTACACATTCATTTTAAACCAAATGTCTGAAAACTCTGGGTGTTTTGCTGATTTAAATGAATTTGAGTATGATTTGGAAGATGTCTTTCCCAGAGTATTTGCTGAAGCTGTTTCACTTGCTTCCCTTGCTGTTCAGGACCTTGAGTGGGTTTGACTGATGTTTGTTTTAATCTCTCCTTCCAGCTCTACTCCTCTCTCTCCTGTTTAAACTTTACAGTGACATTCCGATTTTCTACCTGGACTGACTCAATGTTAGTTATGCCATTGTTCACAAGTATTTGTCAAGCTTGGTGAAATTTATATGCAGCACTAAGAGGAAGTGGGGCAATAAAACAGCCCTGACTATCATTCTTTTTGGAGCGAGTTGACGTTTTTAATCCAAGTCTGTTTTTTGTATCCGTGCAGATACTAGGATAACATGGTGCTCAATGTGACACTTAACGCAATATTTATCATGTCCTTACATAGAATTAAACATTTATTTATGCTTTGTTGATAAAGGTCCAAAGTTGCTGTTATGGAGATCATTGTTACTGTGAATTTGAGGTTCCCAGACTGTTACTGTCATGCAGTAGTATGAAAGCCAAAAAGCTTCATGGCCCTTTATCCCCACTGCATCCGAACGTGTAACTAGAAACAATAGGGGCCAAGTCTGAAAATATTGAAATAGCATTAATATGAACATAAATGGTATTTTCTTGCATTTTCTCAATAGTTACTAGTGTTGAAAACCACAAAATGAGAGCCATTTTCACAGCAGGCAGTTTGCTGTCAGAGCAGGAAAAGCACTAGTGGAAATTACAACATTAACAATGCTCCATTCAAGCAGTTGTTGCAATGCAATGTAATAATTTACCCTTTGCTAAACCCTGCCCCTTCTTAGTTACTGCAGCTGAAGCTGTCAAGGTTCCTCTCACACGCAAAACGTACACAGCTTTGTTTAAAGCAAAGTTGCTTTAAACAAACATGCTTCTCATTTTCAGCTAGCTTGTGGATTTTAGCAAATGTAGCCAGCAAGCTAATTAGCACTGATTCCATGAGCTGGCAGGAAAAAAAAAATCTCCATGGGTATTTCCATCTCCTGACAATATTCAGTTACATCTATGATGGGCAGCTGAAAAAATCTGCTGTGAAGTGATTTCACCATTTATGGTTTCACTCTACATTTTACCATTTAGTAATGTAGGCCCCTGCAATACCTCTGCGTCCCTCAGGAGGGCACCACCCCACCAGTTGGTGAGCCATTGCTAATAAAAAAATTAACTCGGGCAACATGTGTGTTATCAAATTTCCACTCATTACCAACCCAGGCTATCCATGTCCTGACAAGCCAGTATTTACTGGTGTGTCCTCTCTGGAAGCTAGCACAGGTTATGTAACATTTTTCACAGTTTTTTTTTTGTTTGTATACTGAATGTGTTTTACCATGTAAGTAATATAATGAGTAAAATTTGGCAACATGAACATGATGCTTTCTGAAAAAGTTAATCCTGAACAGGAAGAGACACCAAGAATAAGCTCTAAAAAAAGATTAAATAAAATAATAAAGTCCCGTGAAATATACATGGCTTGCAAGCCCTGACAGGATATCACAACCTGCATTTGTGTTTTGTAATTGTGAATTTGTATTTCATATTGCTTTTCCATTGACAATCATGAGCTAGCATAGATATATTATGTTAATAACACACCAAGGTTGGTTTTTTTACTGTTCTTTTTGTGTCTTCCTTTTGAAAATGTCTTCGATGCCAATCTTATTTGATGCCATCACCTGCAGTGTTTCAAATTGTATGCTGTATTTTGTTAAAGTAAATGTTATGTTTTGTGTTGAAATAAAGACTTTTCCATCATTTGTTTTCTTGCACACCATCTATAAACAGGTTTCCCAGTTAGCTCCCTTACTGTTTGACTCATTCTGCCTCTTTATGTAATTGTACTATATATAATAAATATTAAAAATACTGTATACAGACACAATTACTCTTCACATTATTTTTGCTTCTTCTCAATAATCCATTGCCAGGAAACCGTACTGCTGCAGTATATATACAAACTGAAAATAGGCCCTAAGTTAGTTTATATGGCTCTGGACCAGATGGCTGTGTCTGATGTGAATCAGTAATGACTGAATGGGCAGATTAGCCATCATATCCCCTCCATCTTCCCCCAGTGATCTGGCGGCCACTCTGCCTGCAAACATTGTTGTGTATGGGCACTCACTGCAGTAGCTACAGCAAGAACACAGTGTGACTGTCAGTATTATTCAAATATATCAAGTCACCATTCTTTGAAAAGTTACAGGAAGTTATGTCGGTATTTACAAAATATCACCACTAGGGGGCAGTATTTAACTGAGAAAGCTCCGTAAATAATTTAAATATGGCATTTGAGTAGTTGCCATCTGCCCTTGTGACATAATCAAGCTGTCCTGGGTTAAAATCTACAAGACCCTGTTGATTGCAGTTGTAACATTTAAGATTTTAACTTGTCTTTGTGTCTTCAAACAAGAGTTTGAGGACTTCCTGTAACTTCCATCTTGCTTTACTCCATATCAGTGATTAATTAGTGCCGTAAAAGGATCCTCAAAAAACAGTGAAGTAGCAACAGTAAATGTGAGGCATTGATGGTTTACTGGGACAAATTCACAAGAATATGACAACAACATGCAATACATACTGAAGTTGACCTGGTTTATACTGGACATTTGATTCACACCCACCAAATAATAACATATTGTAACTTACTTTCATTTGAACTATTTAGTTTGATGGAAATTTAGTGCCAGTTAGGTCTTTGTATTACAAATGTCTTGTCTTTGTGAAATCTGCCGTACAGTTTTATTATAGTAATATAGAATTATTTACTTAAAAAAATCATTTTAAGTTGAGATTAATTCTAGCACGTCTTCAACTTTCAGATTAAAAAGTGAATGCCATTGTATAACTACAGCGCTCCCTCTCTTTCTGTCTGTGAGTGTGTTTACGTGTTTGCCTTAGCAGCTGGTAGTCATTCCAGTGATAATGGATATGAATGAGCCTGTGGCGAAGCCTGGATCCAGCAGGAGTTGCCCCAGCATCTCTCTGCCTCTCTCTCTCGTGGTCACTGAACACATGGCACTTTTCCACATGCCCACCAGTGACCCACCTGGTAGATGACATGATTGAGATCAGTCTTAAAAACTTGCTAAATCAATTAAAAAAAACATTATGTATAATGTGTGTGTGTGTGGGGGGGGTTCCATCCTACCAAGCACAGAGTTGATGCTTTGCATCCAGGAGAAGACAGACAATGTGTGATTCTCCTCCTGACTCAGATCTGCAATGTTAGGTGCACTGTCACCCTCCTAGAATACAAATTAGTTAGGAAAGACAATAATCAGACATGGGTTGAACTTGTAAAGATGTGTTTTTGAAATTAATGGACGGATTCATTTGTACCCGTAAAATTCGACTTGGCAGGGGAGCCATGAACTGCGCAGAATTTTTCATATTGGAATGGAAATTAGCCGCCGACACGTACTCCCCAGCGTTCAGCCAGCTGTTCGCAAACGACACCTCTACAGAGGAGTAGTGGCTCTGCCTGAAGGAGAGGAGAGCACAGGGAGGGAGACCAAGATGTAAGAGGTTAAAGAAATGATTTCTTGCTGAGATTTAGATGTGAAGATTCATAATATTTTCATGTCTGAATGTTGAATATGAAGCAACAGCCAGGGGACAGTCACAGAGATTGTCAGGCATATTTTAACTTAAGCAAAAAAAGTGTCCTTATGAATCTAGTGTTAGAGATAGATGGGTTATACTTGGCACTGCATGCTGCAGAGGCATGAGTAGAAGCTATTTGGGCCGCCCAGTAGAGACCAAGGAGAGCATCTTTCTTCTCATTGTCAGGCAGAGAAGACTCACTTGCTGACTTGAGACCCTTTAAGCACAACAGAGAAGGAGAGAGGGAGAAAATTAGGGATGTACTCCAGCAATTTAGTTTTAAGTTTTACAATTCAGGGACGTCGGAGAGACACACTCAATAAGAAGCAGTAGAAGCCGAAACACCCTGTCTTTTAGATCCTTCCTACCTTACAGATGCCCTTTGGTAGGCATGTGTGTTTCCCATACCTGAAAAAAGGAATCCCACTTAGTCATGACGTCAGGATAGCTAGCTGAACAGTCAGCGTAGGTGGTGCAATATCCCTCTACACCCTCAGGCACCTGCATCTGGACCTAATGATATGAAAGTTATCATCATCATTATAACCATAGCTATACTTATGCAAGGACAAAGAAATAATAGCAGCAAAAAAAATTTCCCTGAGCGCCGGTTTTATTCTATTTCAACTGTCTCACATTCTGTTTGTACCTGAACTCCTGGTCCAATGAAGCCCTGCTGTGCAGCAGAGAGGAAGGGCAATACAGAAACAAAATAGTTCACACCTGGAAAGAAATTAAGAGATAGTTTGTGTTTTCACTCTGTGTGTGTGTGTGTGTGTGTGTGTGTGTGTGCACTTGTCATACTTACAGCTCCACCAACTCTGACTAGAAATACACATGGTATCTCCTGTTTCAAGGCCACAGGTTGTAGCACCGGTTGGGTCAGCGAGACGCCCTACAGACAAAACCCGTTTTACGTTGCACAGTCAATTTGTGTCTTGATTCTTAGTTGGTAGATGGTGTTATGTTATTTTCAGTCATTCTGGTTGCTACATGGGATAAGCATTGTCAGACATGGGCATTTTTTTTCAGAGAAAGGTCATTGCTGAGACTTGGATTTTTACATCTAAAGAGCTTGTCCAGCAGAGCTTGCTAATTGCTTTAAACTAACTGAACAATTTAACTATGGAGTATTTTTTTTCTTTCTTAACTTTATAGGCTAGTATGTGAGTATTATTGCCTCAAGAGAAAAGAAAAATAATTTTCATCTTACCTGAAGTAAGCATCCATGCCAGCTGCAGTGGCAGTCCCCACAAAGGACTGTCGGTATCATTTGTCCCCATGGGTCCCATAAACGGGTCTGTTGCAGCAATCATTAGTCTGTAAAGACTCATACGGTGAAGGTAATGCCAGGGATCAGGAGTCAGAATGCCATCCTGTATCGGCAGGTCTGTCACCTGGTTGGTCGTGTGCGCCCACAGGATGGGCATGCCATTTTCTAGAATTACAGCAGCGCTGCCGAGAGACACAGCACATGCCAGGAGGAGGCCGAGGACCGCTGGACGCAGCATGGCTAGGGAGCTGGGACTGCACAGAGGATGGAGTCAAGAGGACTGAGAGTTGTCCAGTAGACACAAAGCTTATGTACCCTCTGCTCATGTCCAGATGTTCAGACCCACACAGGGGAGCAAATACACAGCGAGTCACGCGTTCAACATCAGTCCATGTGACATGAAGTTCAGTGGACCCTCTCTGACAGATCGATGATTATATGACATGCCTTTGAGATACTTGGAAACAAAGGGCATCTCCATCAAACAGACACAAGCATGCAGACAACAGAATCAATACTGTGCAAAGCTGAAGTAAGAAAATTTAGAAACAAGAAGCTCAAGAAGCAGACTTTCACCCTGATTCAGTTATGTTTAGTGGAGGTTTGTCACATCGAACACCACCACCAAACAGTTTCATTTGAATGTTCTATCAACACCACATCTGATTTAAATTTCAACTACTGCATATTGCATTTTTTAATTGATTAGGTTAGTAATAATCACTGGTAACCTATAGAGCACTCCCTTGCAAAAACTCCATGAACTGTTCTGCAGCCCAATAGTAGGTCGAAAGCTGCTGTTCATCAACAGAGGTGACACGTTT
Organism: Psettodes erumei; assembly: GCA_016785225.1. Lineage (NCBI taxonomy): Eukaryota > Metazoa > Chordata > Actinopteri > Pleuronectiformes > Psettodidae > Psettodes > Psettodes erumei. The sequence continues at coordinate 596,465 of JAFBJZ010000882.1, read as the reverse complement.
GCAAAAAATCAGAGGCCATGTTTGCACAGCTTTAAGCTAATCGGTAATCACCATGTCCCGTTTGGAAAACTCGCTTTCAAAAAAGTGCAGTTTCAGGCCCCCTGAGAGTCCAACACACAAAGATAACACAGGACCTGTCCCTCATTCTGTATAACCCAGGAGAGGGTTAGTACAACTAAATCACATATGCTCAACGTGACTCTTATCATGTGCTGCAGTTACGAAAGAAAAGGTCAGTTGATTTAAGACATGCAAGCTGATGTTGTTCAGTCCTTTGTGGTCAGTGCAGTATTGTTTTTGCATACTGTATGTACACCTGTACACTGACTTGTACACGTCCTGCTGGGCTTACACATGACAACATAACCACAGATGTGTATCTTTATTGGCACTTTAAGTATTGTACCATATTGGAGCACTTGTTTGATTCTATGTGTGCTGGTTGGATATATACATGATTTGAGAAAAATGTGTAGAGTGTTTGTGGGCTACTGGAAATAAGTAGCAGAAAAAAATAACAATTTATGTGAAAATTTATAACAAAATGTTTGAAAGATAAACCTTTATTATTACCTTAAATTATTTTAAATGAGTACTTTTAAACTAGTGAATGTTTTGGGTGAAGAGTTCATTCCTATAATTAATAAGTGGGAATAGACAGGGAATACACAAGAAGGACACAAAATTAGCCCTATCCATCATATCAGTATTGTTATTCGTAGTGGCAGCTTGTGTCATAATGATAAAATCCATCTAAATTACATTAAAAAAAAAAATACACTCCCTGCCTTTTAAAGTCTTTTTATGATGCTTCTTGTGATCTTCCCCATGAAATAGCACTTGTACCAAGAATTTCGCCTTCAGCGTTCCAGGCATCATGTGATGAGGGGGAGTGGCAGATAATCAGGAAACAAACCGCCGCTGCAAGCCCCAAGAAAGGTAAAACACCAAACTTTTACTCAGAGATCAACATTTAGGATGGATCCACAGTATGGACCCATCGGCACGTTAAACCCGACCTCGCAGTGCCGTTCCGTGTTTGGGATCGAAGAAGTGAAAAGAATGGGTTCTGCGTGAAACGAGAAAAATCCTCAGACTATGCCCGCGCCTTTGATTACTTTTTGACTTCACGACGACTTCACGTTCGAGTCGGCGGTGGAAGGAAAAACAACAGCTTAAACCCGAAGCGTCTCGCTTGTAATGATCGTTGCTGCAGTCCTCCTCTTGTCACTGTTAACTCCTGCGTGTTCCGCTTTGCTCTCGCTGTCAGTTTGGCAACTAAACATATGCAGACAGGACAGGGAGGTGCAACAAGTCCGATCGAAGCGGAAAGCACGATTAAATGTACGACTCTGTTTATTTCATGTCTTTAAAAAGAAATCAAAACGTAGCCATCCCGTAGCAGTCTTATTTTGTCATCAAGTTTGAGAGTTTCTTCACAGATGGTCGTTTGCATACTGGCCGTGGTTTCGGTCCTCTTGAGTCAACAGCACAGGAAGTCTGCCTCACTGGCTCCTAGTAAACATTGACCCAGCCCTGTTACGGTTTAGACTGAAGGACAGCAAACGCAACATTAGGGCAGGGGCCACAAATAGTAATTACAGCCTGCAGCTTCGTTTCACCGTTTCCTAGAAATGTGTAAAAGCCTGTTTTACCTGGTTCCTGGTTGACATTTCAGGGTTCACTTCTCACCGTAAGGGCCACAGTTCTAAAGTATATGGACAAATGTGTCCATATGCCATATGTGGACTCTTCCCAGGTAAATAAATACTGTATTATGTAGTAACATATTAATGCCCAGGGTTCTGAGAAGTGTCCACATAATTTTGGCCATGAAATGAGAAACATGTCTGGGTTGGGATTAAAACAGAGATGAGTGATATGGGGCATACGAAGAATATTTGGGGGACTTTTATGTCCCATAAAGCCAAATTGACTACATACAGGCAATACATCGAAACTTTTTAAATTAAGATTTAGCCTAGATGTCCAAAGGTATTTTCACGTGTCAATCGCCAACTCACTGAAATAACTGCAGGAACTATGGGAACGACATCTCGGTGTGACTCGTGAATAAATTAAGTGACAGACTGTGTTGTTTTGTGTCCTCGCAGCTCGTCATCATGGCTTACCAGGCTGGGATTCCCGAGGAGCCCAATGCTTTAGTTCACAACATCAGCTCCAACATCCAGAAGCTCACACTGCTGAGTAATACTGTGTACACACACACACACACACACACAGAAGAAGTCATCATTATATCACCGCAGCATTCAGATTTTCCCCGCGTTATTGACTCCAGCATGTGAATCAATGGTAGACATGTGGAGCTACTTCATCACAGATAAACAAACGTCTGCACTCTTTCTTCCTCACCAGCGTCTGAGCTGCAGAGGGCAGTGTCTCTGCTGGGAACAGAGCAGGACAGCAGCCAGCTACGACAGACGCTGTGAGTTACAGAGGCTGTGGGTCTGCATGAATGATCTGTTTTGGTAAACAGTAAAAACACGGGCGCAGGAACCAAGGCTTTTCAACCTTAACTGTCTCGCAGTAGACAAACGATTATAAATAATTAATGATTAAAAATAATAATGGACTGATACATATTTACTGAAACAGGAGTCATCATGATACTTCCTTGTCCTCCACCCACTCGCTCCCGAAACTTTCAGTCTCACAGTGAAGTCAGTCTGTGTTTAAACAGAATGAAAATCATTTTGACATGGTTTTTTTTCTGGTCACCAGGCAACAGAACCAGCAGCAAGGCAACCAGCTAGCCAAGGAGACTGACCGACTGATCAAGGCATTCAGTGCACTTCCTGTTGGCCCTGATCAGGTACTGAACTCCTCAATTACTTCTTCCTTAACTACCATTTAAAGTCATAATTCCCCCTTTTGCATCTGGTTAAGCACTACGCTGATAAAATGAAACAAACTTTAACTTTTGAAACTCTGTGGGTTTTCTATTTGTCTGTGTGTCTCTAAGCGGCAGAGAAAAATACAGAAAGAGCGTCTGTTGAATGACTTCTCCGCCGCACTAAACAGCTTCCAAAAGACCCAGCGGCAAGCAGCCGACAAAGAGAGAGAGTTTGTGGCCAGAGTCAGAGCCAGCTCCAGGGTGTCGGTGAGTAAACGGCTGCGCTTGCAACGTCGCAAGGGCCAGGGTGCTTGAACGCAGAAAAAAAAAAAAAAAAACAGAAAACAATATTAATGAATTGAACTGAAAGTTCACAAGCATTTTCACAGGAAGCTCTCGCATTACTGTGCATCAGACACCGTGACTGTTTTAGATACCTATTCCCTTGGGGGAACCTGCTTGTTTGGCAACTGTGTTTCCTTACCTGTTATCTCAGTGCACAGAAAACTAACTGTATCTGCCGTGTTCCTGCTGATAAGAAGGAACGGTTGCTTACTGCTTCATCTGGCTGATGAGGAATGTATCTTGGCTGGGAAGGGAAATCTGCAGGTTTTATTTGCTCTGTGTCCCCATGCAGACATTTTGGACAACAAAGTGTTCTGTAGATACTGAACAAAATTACATTCAATGAGGCATTAAGGTCACGGGCATTATAATGTCCCTATAACACCCTGTACGTTCTGAATTGTTGCTGTATCCACAGTCATAGTAGGGAATGTCCTCTGCTGCATTTTTGCTATTTATTATAACATCTGAATTTGCTTTAACAGGGAGGCCAGCCTGAGGACAGTTTTGGAAATGTGTCTCCATTCCCAGGGTCAGTCTGCAGTTTCTGATTATGATCCTTTCTCTTGTTGTGTATATATATATAATTGCTTCTACATTTGTTCCTACAGTGAGTCCCAGGTGCAGGCTCAGACAGAGGCCATCACTGAAGAAGACCTGATGCTGATCCAGGAGAGAGAGTTGGCCATCAGGCAGTTAGAGGTACGAATAAGAATCAAATGCCTTCGATTGTCACCTGAAGTGTCTTTTTTAAATGAACCGTCTGTCTTCTCTGATTTAGTCTGACATCACAGATATCAATGACATCTTCAAGGACCTGGGGATGATGGTGCACGAGCAGGGAGACATGATAGGTGAGCATCTCTCACTTGCACATATTGTGCTTTACATGTCTGTATTTCCTTTTGCGTAACTGCTTGTTGGTGTTTGTTTCCCCCGTGTCTCCTGCAGACAGTATAGAAGCAAATGTGGAGAGTGCAGATGTGAATGTCCAGAGCGGCACCCAGCAGCTGGCCCGTGCTGCAGAATACCAGGTAAAAAAAAAAAAAAAAAAAAGTAGGAGGACAAAAGAACTGACAGAGGAGTGTAAAGACAGATACAAAAAGGAGGGACTGAAGGGAATGAGAAGAATAAGAAGAAAGAGAGGAAGTTAAATGTATCAATGTTAGAGAAGTTTGGATCTGGGAGCTCCAGGGGAAAAAAAAACTAAGCAGGAATTAACAGCTTGTGTGACTCTTCGCTGCCTGCACACGGACTCCCTTGTGTGTTATTAGTCAGTTTGATAACTTGAGAAAGAAGCATTAGTGCTGAAAATGAAGGATAAAAGTCACACAAGGTGATCTGATTCATGCAAAGCCTGTGAGTCACTTCAAAACATCAACTAGCCTGAGTGAAACAATCTGTCTATCCATTCAAATGTAGAGCATATAGTTATACATGTTTAACCACTTTGTGCTTGCTCCCTCCCCCTCCCCCTCCCCCTGCCACAGAGGAGCTCCCGCAAGAAGATTTGTATCCTGGTGATAGTGTTGGCCGTAGTTGCTGTAATAATAGGACTTATCATCTGGGGAGCTCTCAGCAAATGAGGGTGTCTCCCTCTCATCATCAACCCGGACAAAGGATGAAGTATTGTCCTTCTTCTCCTCTGCCACCTCCTTTTCTCACCCCCCTCCCCCACCCCATTAGGGGAGTCATTTTTTAAGATTGTCTGTCTTTGGTTTGATTATATTTTTTAAAAGACGTGGTAGTCCAGAGCTGTGGAACAAAGCTAGCGCTGGTAGCTCTACTGTTATAATCAGCTTTAATTGAATTATTTGTGTCTGATTCAGCCATGATTTACTTTGACTGCAGAGGTGTGAAGATGTTCATCCTCATCAGTTTGTCAGATGAAGGAGCAAACGCAGGTGGAATATTTCTGTGCTCAGTGGCAGCCACTGTCGCTGAGTAACTGCTCCCACAATGGTGAGGGCATCTCCACTGAGCTGAATATTTAATAGTGTACAGTAAAGAGGATGCTTCTTAGTGCAATGAAGCAGCAAGTGTCTGGACACAGGTAAGAGAGGGCTTCAGATCCATCTCCTCGAAATGGCATATTTCTGCTGCTGCCTTCTTTTATCAGGGTACCTATGAAAAGTCCACGTGCTAAACATTTCCCAGCAGTTAAATTATGAATCAAGTGCACTGTGTAAATTGACTGCCAGCCTTGTAGCCATGGCAAAATGTAGCCAAATTACGTTTAGCTTATTCTAATGCAGTGCTGACGAGACAGCTTTTTTTTTAAAAATGTGTTGTGTCCTGTACTTCTGTTATCGTTTCATTTCTGTGCAAATTAATGTTCCTGTATTTTACATTTCTAAATGAAGTAGTGCTGTACTGTACATACTCCCAAAACTTGGGGTTAGGACATTAAATTACACTTCACTATCAGACAATCATCAGCCAATCCCCTTATCAAATAATGAGGGGAAAAGCTGGAAACTTTGAGGTGGTGTGTTTTTTTTTTTGTTTTATTTTTTGCGAGACAAATTAACTGAACTATGAGTACAAATGGATGATTGCAGCCAAAGAACGTAAGTGCAACCAGTACAGCAGTCAGTGCAGTCTAGGGTCAAGTAATAGCTGGAGTTGTGTTTTATGGGTTTTTTTCACCCAGTTACTATACAGATGTCTGTAGGTGGCTGTAGCTATGGCAATCAGTCGTGGTCCTGATGAGAGATCTGATCAGCCACAATATGTGGAAACATCTCTGTGTGCAGGAGCTTGATCTCGCTCACCAAAAGGTAGCAATTTTCTTTTTTCTGTGACTGTCAAGCCACTCAATACTTCTATGACCAAACAAAAAATGCAAATTAGATGAAATACAAACTATAACACTGCTATGTCCGATCACATATATATTTTTTTTTTCGAGATTTAGCCACCACCAGGGGCTGAATAAATTACCTGAATGTGCTGAAGTGAGAAGGGTGCTTTTTAACAATACTAAAAATTATGTGATTTTTACATACTCTCCTTCAACAGAAACATTTAATAGTAGATTTATATTTATTTAAATAATTTGACATGCTGCCTCTTTGAGCCGAGTCTTTAAGTAAGAAACATTAAAAGCCATCTTGTTGTTTACCCCTTAGACCGAAGGCAGTGAATTTCAGGCAGCCATGAAAGGATGAGATCAGGGGGCAGATGGGAGTTAGCTTGTATATGTCAGAACAGGCAGTGTTGGAGTTGGACTGGGAGGTGGAAGTAACAGGCTGCCGTGACGCAGAAGGCAAAGGTTTCCTTGGCAGGGCGAGTGACACAGTGTTGTAAATGCATCACTCGGGCAGAGAGTGGGTTGAACTGGGCGTCAGTGGGACAGGGAATATTTTGGCCTGGTCATACACACAGAAGTAGCATGGTGCTGCAAAGAGCTGAGCAGGATTTTCCTTCCAAACAGTAAAGTCACAGCTGAGGAGGCTCAGGAAAGTGTGACCGGGTGCAACGTTCCTGCAGGGGAAGCTGGTGGCGTTTGAAGCGGACAGACAGGAAGGGGGTTATTAAGTTGGTTTTTTTCAGTTGATGTATTTTTCCTTTACATTTATTTTACTGCCTTGTCAAAGAAAAATGCTAAACACTGATCAACACGCGATCCTAGCAGACAAGAATCAAGGCCGGTGGAGGTAATCTGTTGATAGGTCTGCTTTATATTAGCATAATGGGTCTGCACACAGGCTCTTTTTTCCTGTTTGTGTGGAAAATCACAACTAATGACAAAAGTTGGACTCGCAGGAGAGACTGTACATAGACATTTCATTGCCTCTGGGCTGCGGATAAATTGGAGAAATAACTCATCTGGGCAAACACTGAGCTCACTGAAGTCAGGTCTCTTTGGTGCGTCATAAGAAAGTGTATTGGAGGAAATAACAAGTTGCTGTTATATTCCTTTCCATTAATAAACCCAAAGTAGTTCCTCTAAACATATAAGTCTAAAGGTGACACTTTCATTTTTGCTTCTTTCCCACAGAGACAGAGGGAGGAGACAGTTTTCATAAAAGGAACTTAAATATTGGCCATGAGAGGAATAAATATGAACAGCATTTCAAAGCTGAATAACAATGCTTATGGACACAGTTGTACAAAATAAAATCTCTTAAAAAGGGACGCCCCAGGAATTTAATATTGAAATTCTATCAATTTGTCAGAGGCAGATAAAGAATGGTCAAAATTGTAGCTGCAGAAGCCAAGGTATCTGTCTTTTAGATCTTGAAAGCTCCAAAACACTGGATTCTGTACTTCCCACAATGCAACTCTATACCATCTTTCGGTAAAGCTTTCCTGTCTGGTAAATGCTCATCTTCCAAACTCCACGCTCCCCCTATTTTAATGCAGGCTTTCGCTGAAAGGTTTTGAAAACTTAAGCCAAACTCAAGATATCCCAGAGGACTGACTCTTTACATTCATAATTCTTTCAGCACATGGTAGACAGCTAAGTCTCAATGGTAAAAACATACATGTGATCATATTTTTTTCATCTGGGTCAAACAGTTGTGGCTTTGATAGCTCTGATGTGAAAAGCAAAAAAATTAATTATCGCTGCCAGCAGGGGGCAGTGCAGGATAATATCCATAACCATCAAGTCCTTAATGTACCACCTATTACTGTGCATTATTTTAGACTGTTGTTAGACTGCCTCTAACTATGGTAGTTTCAAGTCACATATAACAGAGATTTTGTGAGATATGCCAGCAATATCCATTTAGCATATCTTCATCACCCAGTGTTTGCAGCAGTGCATATATGTGTAGCAGGTACATCCTGTGGAATAAAACCAGGCTCTTCTAAACTGCATCAGACCTTTATTACATCTAGTCAGGACTTTGATCTGAGATTTCTTTTTTCAAGGTCCAGCTCATGTTAATTATCTTAGATCAAAGTCCAGATTGCCTCTTCAAAGTGGCTGCTTTTCAGTTTCAAGCCCTTCAGCAGCCCATCCTGCAGAAGTGTCCTTGAGCGAGACAACGAATCCTTTGTCTGCTCTGGGGTGCACATCAGCGAATAATGATTCTCATCAGACAGAGCGGTAATGGCTATACGGTCTACATTATTTTTTCAGCTGAGATTGTGTTAGCAGAAGCCTCGTCCTCCTCAGAGCTGAATCTTATTTTTAACTCTGCTCTGCTCTCCTCTCCTCTGCTCTCCTCTGCTCTCACCTCACTATTTTTAGTTCCAGCTACAGCCCACGGGACGCTTCTGGGCAATCATGTTGATGGAAATTGCATTAACTTTGAAATAAAGTTGATTTGAAATTTATTTGTATGAATGTATGAATGTTTTAAGCCATTTAATTAAACAGTAAAGAATGGATGTGTGTCAATTAAATTTAGCCTCATTTATGAGCCGACAGATTATTGACTAAGCCTTTTCATGATTGAGTATCGAGATGTAATCACACCTTTACAGAGAAGCATCAACTCTGTGAAATCAACAGACTTTATTCTAGTGTTGATTTAGCAAATTTCAGGGTTTTAACACCCATTCCAGTCCACTTAATGAATGAAAATGGTTCACTAAAATATCAATCGCTATATCTGTATTCTCCCAATCGATTCTGCACACATGGTTGTATCATTAAAGTCTGGTTAGGCTAAGTCTGTGCTGTTGACAACTTACCTGTTACGGAGCACCCCGGCCTCCATCCGTGGTCCCGGACTTGTAATCCTCAGGCCTGGTCCAGAACCCCAGAGGGCAGCATTCCTCCCAGCAGCCCAGGAATGTAAACTTTACTTTGGAGTCCAGCTGTGGACCAGCAGGAGGAATGCAGCGTGTTTGCTGTTCAAAAGTCCTCTCTGTGGTGTGCTCTCTCTGAAAAGAAATATTTAGAAAAAAAGAGAAGAGGTAGTCATAAATAAAGATGAGGTACAGCTGGCACTGATGGGATGACAACTGGCACTAGAACAGAAAAACATGCTAGTGGGCTCAGATTTAGAGGCTTCTGTGTATTCTGGTAAATATTGATGTTTTTTCTGAAAAGGAAGTAGCTCTCAGGTATGTGACAGGATGTTCCACGCTGAGAGGAAACCGCTGCACTCACCTGCTGTTTCAAAGCTAAAATTCCAGTACCGAAGAAACCCCCGGGTACACCTGCACCGAATTTTTTATTCCCTCTGTGCTGAAACACAAACAAACAAGCATCAAGTAAGTGTAGACATTGGGTACTGGGGGTTGCAGTTCCCCTTCAGCTCCACCGGCTCGTTTTAAGATTATTTCAGCTCATTGTTTTGGTTTTTGCATCCTGCGACTTCACTGTTTTGGTATGGTCTCACCACTCTTATTAGCCTCGATTCCAGTCACAGCAAGCAGCTGCACAGACGGTCCTCTCGCCTTTGACAAACCACTAGTTAGTGTGCCAGGTTACTACGGCTGTTGACGCACAATACAACTTAAAATAAACTCCAATATCATCTAGCATCCTGCACCCATCTCCCAGCGTGCAATTTCTTAAGCTACAAAAAGGGGTCATGGGTCATGGCTGTGTGCATCTCTGCATCAAAAGTCCAAAACGATAGAGAGCAGATGCACACATAACTACACATTTGTTGTCAAACTAAAAAGGTTGCTACCAAAGTTGAAGCCAAACCTACACCCATTATCACAGGGATACCACTATGTCTTCATTAGTTAGGATGGGTTTTGTTTTGAAAAAAGGCAACTTTCCTTGCTCTCGTCTCAGATTCCCTGTTACTCTTTTACAGTAAATTTTGAGTTAAATGCTGGGCTTAAATCCAACAGTTGTACCTTAGCTGTGTGAGCTGACTTTGAGGTGTGAAACCCACAGCTGTTCATCTTGCAGACATCTGTGATTTAGTGAATTTACAGGTCAAATGGACAGCTCACTGATTTATTCTTTTGTAACTTTATTCCTTTTTTTTTTTACATGTTGTGTGAGCAAGTTAAATACCATCCTGGTTTGCTCACCTCAAATCATCTCCTATATGTAGGAGACTGTTTGTATAGAGGAATGTAACCAAGAGTAAAAAATGCAGGAAGGCAAACTATGGTGACCTTGTGCAACGCAACAGACGTCATAACCTCCAACCGCCTCATCGTTGGTGGGAACGAAGAATGAGGGATGGAGGTAGGTATGGAGGAAGGCAGGGAGGTTATTGAGGAATGGATGTGTGTCTCCTAGGTGGCCATGTTGTTACTCTGGAAGGATGTGGGCACTGGTCAGACCACACACACACACACAAACAGACACACGCACACACATGCAGTGCGCACACTAGTAGCAAGGCCTTGCCAAACTTCTGCTCTTGTTATTGTTACGCAGCGGTGAGAATCTAACTCTGGGGCTTCACTACAGTGGGACCGTAGGAATTGGAGCCTGGGTTAGTTCTTGGTTTCTATAATGGTGGGTAATAAATTGTGGGTGTTTGTCATGGTGAGATTGGAGGAATTTGGCCCTGGGTTAGAAGTTCCTGTTGAACTACGGTCACATTTGGAAAATCTGGATGAAAAAGGAAAAACATGCCAGCAGGGTTAGCTCTATGGTGTTCCATCCAAACTGCATAATTTTAGGCAATTAGGGAACCAAATCTACATCATTTTCTGTGTTTGTTTTCCTTCCATGGTACTAGCGACGTGCAGTCTAACTTATTACACGCTGGCTGAGAGTGAGCACTTAAATGCAATAGTAATGGAAAAGGCAGAGCTGTGCACTACATGTACTCTGAAGACCCATGTGAATCTAAAATATTATCTCTGGATTAGACGTTATTGATGCAGAGATACATGGCTGGAGCAGCCATCGAAGTTAATCATCCTTATTTTTGAATTATAAATAATGAAATAGTCAAAAACACAGCGAATCGGCTTCAGCAAGACTGTGTGGGTGTTTGATTGCACTTAACTGACGGTGATAGCAACGCGATCAGACAATCCCAAATGGAGTTACAGGGTCATCATACTTGGATGTCTCCTAAGGTTTGCAAAACATGAAGAAGTACTTTTTGGCTTGCAAATCATATCCCTTTAGCTATCACTCTGGTGACAGCAATATAACAGACTGTTAACAATATTAGCATTGCAAATTGTGCTAAATGACTAATTCCTTTCAAAATGTATGTGCTGACAGATTTTATTGATACGTTTCTTTTCTTTGCACAAAGTAAGATATAATCATAGTGCGTAAGGTTTAAACTTCCAATTCAAACGCTTGTTGAGATAGATTATTTTTCAATTATTTTTCCCATTGTGGTGGATTTACTGGACAACACCAGACATGCAGGATTTCACACCCATTATTTACAGATCCTGGCCCTGCGCCCTCAGCGAATTATACCTGTTAATCAGCTGCACTGAAAGGCATTTGACGTCAGCAGTGGACAAAGCTAACAGAACAAGAGGTGTGAAGACTGTGTGCATGGGCGTGTTTCAATACGCAGGTGGGACTGGTCCAGGTCAAAGGTTAAGAGCGGTTGATGGGAGGGGCAGCAGTGGTGGTCGGGTGAAAGCCGCTCAGCAAACACAGCTTGCCGTCAGAAACACATCGGCTATATGAACAGACACAAGACTGTGGGAGAGATAGAGGAGGGATAAGCGTGTGAGAGAGGGAGGAGAAGGCAGAGAGGCAGATAGGGAGCTCACGCAAGGAAAAGAGTGAAGGAGGGAGGCCCTCGGTTTACTCGCAGTGGTGTGATATGTTCGTCATGTTTTCACACTGGGGGGATTCTGAGACTGCTTGTTTCCCTTTCAGTGTCTGGCATTTATGTTCAGCTGTCCAGATGTAGCTGAGGTTCAGCACAGCCGCCTAATAAGACCAAACACCTACGACAAGATGCAATGGAGTAACCCTGAGGCAGAAGATGAGCCGAAATGAAATTAACTTCCCTGATGAGATGAGACAAAAGGAACAGATGAGATAAAACGAGACAACAGCGATGAGATGATAACAAGATGAGATTACAATACATTAGATGAGATGAAACAGATAAAACTAGCAAGCACTCGGAGAGTGCAGACCTCCAAGGCTGAACATGTCAGAGTAACAGCTGGAGATAACTAAAATCTGTTAACACTGAATGTACATTAGATCAGCTACAACGTGATTGTGGTCGAAGGACTCCACCTCTGTTTGTTACTGTACGATGTTGTCATAAATGTATGAAACGCAATTTTGTGTCAGCCTTGTCTCGGATCCAGAAGAGTCATACAGGAGGGATTTTCACAAAATGTGCACCAAGGGTGGATAACTTAGAAATGATCACTTTTGAACAGCAAACACCCGAATCCAGGAAATGTTTGAACAAGTTTTCACCATCAATTTTACATTTTGAGTCATATCTTTATAGAGGCATAATGGTTTAAAATTGAGGGACATCACCTCAGTACTCTCAAGAATGTCACAAATTGATCCAGATCCTTCTGGGAAAGTGCTGAGCCTCAGCAGGGGTCAAAACCCTCAGAGTGCTTTCTAGTTTTCGAGAAAATGGGATGAGACAAAATATGAAGAGGTAAGGATAGATCAGAACTTACTGATCATCTGAAAAGAGACAATAATGACATTAGGCTTTGATAACAGTTTTGTGAAACTTTGATTCTTTTTCGTCTTCTACACAAGTTAAACTGGTTCAAGTGAGACCTCAGCTAAATCCATCCCCATGTTTCTGTTCTGTGACCGGTTCAATCCGACCCTCAAAGGCACAAATCTGCCACCACATCAAATGTTTTCCTTTTAGATCTCAGTAGACTTCTGCTTTTTGCCTTATTTTACCCTGGGAATATTTGCCAAGCACACATGCTTTCTTTCATCAACACCCTACTTCACACGTACAAAGTTACACACATTCATACCTGGCTGCTGCCCATTGCAACCACAGTCTTCTACTGTTGGTCCAGTGGGCAGCTCCACCAGAGCAATTTGGACGTTAAAGAAATTTGCTCAAGGGCATTTCTATGGTATTAGCTGAAGCAGAAGAGAGCAGGTCGCATTCACCTCCAGGATCTACATTTTTCTTGGCAAATCAGGGATCCAAAAACTCAATTCTTGTCATCAGCCTAAACTTGTCTAAACTGAAGGCCTCCCCATATTGGAACGAGACCCTTTGTGTAATGGAAGACATTTCAAAGAAACAATCCAGCATTCGGTGAAAGGATTTTGGAAATCTTTGGCAGGCAATCAACAAAAACTTTAAGATATCACTCCATCTAAAGCCATTTTTTTTATTCTGTGGGCCATGTTCCCACACAGTTTTTCAAGGCACCTGAATAAAAACATAATGATTTGAAGTGACATTGTTCATGATCAAATGATCAGCTTGCTTATAATGCATATAAATGAGGTTATCCTTGAATTATTTAAAATGGAAGAAACAAGGGTCGACACCCAAGCTGGGCTTAAGCAGTTAGCTAAAAGCAAGCATCGGCAGGCTGTCTGCAATCTTCACCATTAGCAAGTCAGGGTGCCAGCATGTGCTAATTAGCATTTGCTGAGGCTGATGGGAATGTTATCAGTTTTGGAAGGACTTAGTCATTAACAACTCGACAAATTTAGAGTTCTGACATTATGACGGTGCTAAATGAAAAGTAAAAGAAAAGCTAAAGTGCGACTGCCAAAGCCGTCACACTTCAGCCAGTAGGGTCATGCATATCCGTACCATGGCAATCCACATCACTAGCACTAGCATCACTAGCAACTCAGATGAACCATAGAGCCGTATACTGTATGAGATTTAGGTCCATTATGCTGAAAAAGTTGGCACATTGTCTAAAATGACACATTTGTCAGCTGAGCTCTCACATTATATAATTACAGAATGAAGTGCCAGACAGCATGCGTGGTCATCCCCAATGGTTTGACTGTGGCTCACTGTTCAAGGCAAAAGGCTCAGCGCACACATCTTCATAAGAGCCGTCCCTTCATGCGGCAACATGTTGCTCTGCTCAGACCAGTCTGAACTGCCCCTCGCTAGGACACGGCCGCTCCAGCATCAAACGATATTTTTAATCAAGTGGTCAAAAGCTATTGCACAAACATTCTAAAGTAGCTTAGGTCAACAGTGTCCCAGAGCCTGTTCTGTTAGCTGGAATGCTCCTGTACGCCACGAACAGGCCTCTCTTTGTGCTTCAGCCCAGCAGCCTCACGCCACACCGCACTGCTCTGGAATCCTGTTTGTTTTCTTTCAAATTTCTCAACCTAGTTCACTCCAATGTAGAAGCGCAGTGTGCTGTGTGTATGTGCTTACCGAGTTTTAAAAGGTGTGCACTAAGTGTGCATCTGTGTATGCGCCGATGTAGCAACAGTATGGCTCATTGAGCATGTGCTCATTTTAAGCCGGTGCCAAAGTTCACATGCTTTAAAGTGGAACATACTGGAGAGTTAAAATATTATAAACTCAGAGTATATCACCAACTGCAAATTCAGCCAACCCCAGCAGTAGGTCGTTAATGTGAGGAGTAACAGATAGACGTCTATTGGACCAAACTCTTTTCTGCTGCCAACAGGCCTGGTTTTTAATCCACATCCAATTCAGTCACTGCAAGATTTTCTTCAGCAGAGCTTGCTCTGGTATTTCAATGAATAAGTCTGATTGAAATACCAGGGTTGCTAAAGACTTGTACATGATCAATTTCCCCACCATTCAGAGACAAGACAAAATATTGAACTTGAATCCGTTTTACATTTTTGGACTCTCCACACATTCATTTCTAGTCAATCCACTTATCTAACCAGTAATCCACAATTATCTACAATACAGCAGCCTTGTTAACGCCCTCAGGGCTGACCGGACAAACACCTCAGGCTTTCCCTCTGATACTTTTAGTCCTCCTCCCCTTTCTCCTCATTTGTACTGCTGGCTGACCAAACCAGAGGAATTCATTATCCCAGAAACCTTTCACAGAACAAAGTGAGCCAAGCAGGGCAATGTTATTCTCCTTCCCTGTCCTTCCTGACAATGAAGCCATGGCATACAATTGGGCTATTATTTCTGCCACTGACGACCACTGTTCTCTTGCCATATGAACTGCAACCCCAGCTATGGGGAAGCCCCTTTTTTAAACTACATAGCCTGGTTCTGACAGTAAAGAGGCTATATACCTGGATCTGATTCTTTGAATCAGGAAAATGTCAAGCACAATCACAACTTTGTTCCAATACTGAAGACAATTTGAAAAGCAGAGTGTACTTCAAATTTGCATACCTCAGTATAAACCAGGGTATGCCTTTGTGTGTTAATGTTGGGACAATTTTCCCCATAGCAATTGTGGTACAGAAAAGGAACTGAATGATATGAAACTATTACAGTTATTTCAACACTCACTGCTCAATTCAGTTTCAGTGAGACAAACATTTCTGGAAATAAGAATCCAGCTCATTTTTCCTTCTATGGATCCTGTCATTGTTATTTGGTTAAAACCAAAGTTTGTTAAAACATACAGAGATTTTGTCGATGTTTTTGTACGAGAAGAAAAATGTCTTTGGATTGAGACATAATGTTATGCCCCTGGCTCTCAGAAAGCACCATTATAACTAAGTGCATGGGCTTTATTAAAAACAGATAAAGAAGATGAGTCACAAAATTAAGATGGCAAAAGACAAAAAAAATCAAACCACAAGAGTGACAAACTAAAATCCCATGCCAAGAGGCAACAACATCAGCAGTCCCCATGCCAAGTTTGTTCTGATGCAGGAGCCTTTAAGCATTTCCAGGCTAGCTGCACCTCTCTGGTGACTGCTCTAGAAGAACCTGGGTCAGCTACAGAGACAACAGAAGAAGAAACAGCACCAGGAAAACATGCAGCCTTAACACCCACACCTTAAAACAAAAAATACATTCTTTATTTCACACAGTTAAAGACACTGTGGTTCAATGTGTCCAACATTTGAGGGAAAACGACCCTTGTCTGCCTAATAAGATGATTAACTACCCCCCCCCCCCAAGAGGCTTCTCTAAACCTGTAACCTTACCCAAGACAATATACACACACACAAATGGCCTATCACCAAAAATAAACAGCAAAAAAAAAAGTGGCAAGATGCAACAGTTTAATTAGGATGCCATCAAGACAAACCAAGTGACTGACGTAATTACCCAGTCAAAAGCACAACGGAAACGAGCAGAAACATGCGCAAGTGTAACAGAAGCTATGACAAAACACATTCACCTCACCTCATGGACGGTCAATCCTGGACGGACCCCCAGTTATCACACCCCTCCTTTTGTCAACCTGATGTACACACTCCCCCGCTGACCCAAATCAACCGCAGAGAAACAAATTTAAAAAACGATTTGCATAACAACTAACTCACTAAATTAAGATTACAACAGACCGAGGTCAGAACAGTGTAGCAAAACGCCTGGGGGGGGGCCGCGAAACAAGCAGACCTCATGCCTCCACGTTCTGACGCAGGCACAGGAGCTTTTAAGCACCTCATTACCAGGTGCACCTCATTAACGACTGATTAGGAAGAACCTGGGCAGCAACAGAGAAGACAGGAGGAGAAAAGGGACAAACAAGGCACCAAGAAAAGATTCAAGACTTTTATTGTCATTAAACAGTTGCCTGTACAATGAGATTAGATGGCAGGCCACAAGGTGCGAAGATGCATGGAAAAACATACATTTGTAACAACTACTTTTTCCAGAAATAGCATCTCAGAGAAAAATAAACGCAAAAGTTAAGATAAAATATGGTGGCCAATCACTGAGCGGCTTTGGTGCTGTTGATCCTGTAGTTGTCTCACATTGTGTTTCTGAGCATTCCATTTTTTCGCCTGTCATGAAAACATTTCTCACTCCGATGTGTTTGACTCTGCGTCAAACCCTTCGCTGCTACATTTCCAGTAACCCGAGGAAATGCCTTTTCTGGGTTGTCCCACTAAATGCCACATATAGGGCGGCCCCTTCTAATACTGCAGGGTGGTGTGTCCTGAATGTCCTGCACCTGCATAAACACACCGAGCCAGGAGAACTGCCTGCCGTCCTGCCAGGCACACTAAACCACATGTCCAAAAGGCAGGAGAATAACATACCTGGGAACAGTTACCGTGAGAAGCAAAGGTAAAGCAGAATACAGTTGACCACAAAAGGATGCAGAATAAGAAAGGTGCGGTCTTCAAGTTATACATGCTTAGTGAAAGTCAATATGCAAAGTGAGGTTTAGGTTTTGCAAGGACAGGCAAAACATACCAGTTATACACTACATGTGCGTGATATGAAACAAAGAGAAAAAGATCTTTCAGAATTAGGAACAGAGAGAGAGGAAAAAAGAGAAACCAGATGTTGTGAGGGAGAAAAACAGCCAAAACTGAAATCAGATTGGGTGAGAAATAACAATTTGGAAACTTCGGGGATAATCAAGCAAAGTGAGTGTTTAAAGGGTAAA
Organism: Psettodes erumei; assembly: GCA_016785225.1. Classification (NCBI taxonomy): domain Eukaryota; kingdom Metazoa; phylum Chordata; class Actinopteri; order Pleuronectiformes; family Psettodidae; genus Psettodes; species Psettodes erumei. Next base: position 578,899 of record JAFBJZ010000882.1, on the reverse strand, counting down.
AGGAAAAAAAAGTGTTGGGACCAGAAGGAGTCTCAAGCGGGCCCCTGTGACAGGCTGCGTATTGACACGCTGTGACAGAACACCTCGCTGTCAGACGTGCCCTATATAGGTTTTCCTCATGGGGACAAGGCTCCATATTCACCCAGCATCGCACGACACCTCGAAGTTACGTAACTGTCGCACCCTTCAATCATTATGCTGTAAGTGAGACCTCACGAGGGGCCCCGGCTCTGCTGCTTTATAGTACACGAGGCTCACTTTTAGCCCGTGGGCCTCCATGTTTAATCCTGTAGGACTCTGAACTGTAGAAATGCCCTTAAGAAGTCATCTACTCTAACTTTAAGTCTCGCTTCCTGGATTTAGAAATAATAGGTTTGTAAAAAATGACCCTATCCGGGTTTGCTGAAAGTTGAAAAGAGCGATTTATCAACAACCACAATGCTCTGGCGATGAAAACGCTGCGTTGTGTATGTAGTCACATCTATAAAATGCATTACACGAGTTGTTAAAAATTCCTAGTTTGCTGCCACTGATTTGACAGATATCTGAGTGATAGTTCCTTCCTGCGTCATCGCCTCCTCCTCCTCTGCTGCTGATGGATTTATACGCTGCCTACGACTGGATACAGCTGGAAAGCTTAGTGAGCTCACAGCTGACGCATGAGCAGTATTAGGGGGTAACGCATGTAGACAATGATACTTCTAACTCAATAAAGATTTGAAAGTCTGACAAATTTAGTAATCCTTGAGGCAGAGATTACAGTAGGTTGCTGTGTTGCACATTGGCTCTTGATTAAGACTTTTTTCAGCACGGCCATTAAAGAAAAAGAGTAACCAGACATTCAGTAGAACTCAGTTCTTGCGCATTTTGCACATTTTATTTCAAGTATCACAACTTACAGTATTATACATTATATAGCCATTGCCATTTTCCAAAATGTTCAGCAATTCCTTCAACATTTCATAAATTATGTGACAATTATGCGACACAATGATTTTAACATGAAAATGTAGAATTATTTATGTGGAGGAAACTATTGCGATTGCTTAGCTTGGCTGTTGTTTGTAATTCCCAAATAGACGCCATTGTTTAATCGCACCTTATTTACAACTGCATCACTACTTGAAACCTTTTGCGTTTTCCGCTGTGATTCACTCCCCCTGAGAGTGGAAAACATATTTCTCGCTGTCTGTGCTGAGGTAGGAGAAACATGTGAAACTTGGGTCATCTGCTGTCGGTTTGACAGCGAGCTGAGCGATGACTCCTTCCTGCGTCATCACTTCCTCCTCACTTTGCTGAGGAATCCACCTTCCACTGTTCCAGCTGGTGAATATTCCAGGTTGTTGCGAAGAGGATGACGAGGGCATCGCATTTTCCGCTGTCAGTCCATTGTGGGCAGGTATGTAAGAAAGTAAAGAACACTCTGTCAGGACCCAAATGGATTTATTTGTCACTGTTGAGCTATAACACTGTCATCTTTGTGTGTGCATTTACCTGAACTTATTTTGACCCATTTCTCACCTGTATCTTCTACAACAAACTCTTTGGTGCCCTGCCCGCCATTTACTGAATTACTGGGTTAATTAAAAATACACTGCTCTGTCTTTCTTTGTCATCATCACCTTGTTAAAAGCTGCAGCCATTCTACTTGGGCTTCACAGAATACTGCTAGAGCTACTTTTACCAAAGGAGAGCAAAAACAGTTAGTAACAACAGACCAGCTGTGACCTTCTAACTAACAGTCACATATACAAGCTTGGGGGTCAGCTTCCCACGAGACAGACAGACAAACAGACAGACAGACATGGGGCGAGGGTGTAGGCTGCAGTCTGACCTTGCAGCTCGCAGACAGATGGGGAGAGGCCTTTCGTTCCAGACACACAGACAGACAGGGAGGGGTCCTGTTAGCCACTGTGCAGAAAACTGCATATCTGGAAACAATTAGAGCAGATGGGAAACCTGGCCAGGCTGTTTCTATAAGGCACAGCACAATCGTGTGAAGGTTTTCCTGAGACCTGTTTACACCCAGATGAGTATTTGTTGTATTTCTTCAGCAGACCACCGGTCACAAAAAGCACCATCCAATATCTTATGAAGCAGCAAACAATATTGTTTTTGTATTTCTCGCTTTCATTATGAACGTATTTGTGTTTGCAATGACAGCCTAGCAAAAGGGAAAGACCTGAAAGAGCAATATTTTCACAGCTGTTTATGGAGGAATGGTCCTCCTCGTGCTAATCTTTCACCTTTTGTTCGTTTCCATTCGTCATGTGAAAACAGCATTCCATTTTTGCAGTGTTCAGCACTAACAACTTCATCAAAGGACAGGTCTCTTGTTGACCCTGAATGTTCTTTCACTCGAGGCACCGCACAGACGCTGGTTTTCATCATCACTGCCAGAGGGGCCGACCGGGTTTCACTGTGTAACGCCAAAACTCCTGCAGTGCTGAGAGGCACTCATCGCACACTTCCCTAATAAGAGCACTTGCGGCTTGAACATTGTTCTTTCAAGATGATGACAGTGGGGGGTTTTTGTGTCTCTGCATTGATGTTTGTGCCAGTATGGGAAGCTTTAAAGGTCCAACTTTATGAATGTGAGTGCTGCCACTGTTTTTGATTACATAAGAACAGTGTGCAGGCACGGTTATTAACCCCATCTCTTCATTGATCACCCTCTTATGTTATTACATCTATAGACAAATTAAACAAAGTGTTGTGGAGATTTACAGCTTCTTATTTTATCCAGCAACCATAAAATTAACTTGTGATGCATATTTCTCAAAAATAAATTAAACAAGAATGAGATTTTCCTAATAAATCCATCTAAAATGCTTATAATAACCTATTTTTAGGCAATAAAAAACCTGTTATTAAGCAGGGGTTTATTAGTACCATTACACTAATTAAAATACATAAATTCTAAATATTTTGCTATATATTTTTTGAATGAGGGGCATGCCTCCATTTTAACACATGAATGTCAGTTTAATTGTTATGGAGCATATTACCCAGTCTGAGAAAATGCAGTACTCAGCACTCTTAGCCTCTGTTATATAATGTCTTCTCTGGCTCCAGTTGAGTTTTGTCAACTCTTAAAAAATAAGCCTGATGATGTCACTGGGTTTTGTCAGTTTGGGGTGGAAAGTTAAAATTTGAAACAGAAATCCTGTGGAGTTGGACACAGCAGGCAGGAAGGTTCGGACAAAAATACGATATCAAGTTGCTTTATGGGAAACGTAGGATCCAGGATTTCTCTGTTGCCATAGTTTTGACCATTCTCATGTGAGTCCCCTGACCCTTTGAACATACAATAGTAAACCACTGGTATAACCCTTCAAGGTCCATTTTGAAGCCATCCTGGTCTTCGTCAGCAGACATAGTTTGCTCAGTTGTGGTGTATCAGTTCAAGTTTTCATTGGAGTCTTTGTCCATATTGGCACTTCTGGTTCATTGTTCAACCCAGGAAACAGCTGACAGGGTACCAACCTTGCCCAGGGCCCCTGGAGCTAAAGGCCATCTGATATTAGCAAAAGCATCAGAACAGGTACTACAAGGACCTTGACTTTCCAGGGTCTGAATGAATTATCTTTGAACTTAAAAAGTATCAGTGATGGCTGCAATAGATCACAGAAAAGCTGTGATAACACATTAAAATCTCCTGATCTCTTAACAGAACATCCTTTTGTGCAATCTAAACCAATAATGTTCTGTGCAAGAGTGTATGTTTGCTCACATGAAGGCAAAAGGAGCAGCTAAAACTGGTAAACAGCTCGTAAATAATCTGCAAATTTGACCGAGGTGCCGTAAATGAGATTAGTGTTACTGGCAAGCAGCTGCTAAATAATCAGAAACTCATCAACAGGCTCTGTAGCATGCACACTCCATTTCTGACAGTAAACAAACAAACGGTAAAAGCGACCGCTTAGCTTTATATGAAACTGTATGAGAGCCAAACCATCCAGTAAAACAGACAGTAAACACACACTTCCAAGACAAGTTTGACATCTTAGGCAACCTCAGTATGAGAGAGGAAAAAAAGCTCATGAATTTAATGAAAGCCTTTAAAAAGTCTAATGATAGAAAAACAGTCAGAGTTTATTTGATGTTGAGGAACGGTAAGGTGAAGTCTTGACCTGGATCGCTGCACATCACGGCTTGAAACACCTGTCCGGGAAGCAAAAACCCGCAAAGCAAAATTTCAGTGTTTTTTTCTGTGCTTGAAGTAACATTTACCTTGGCAGCGAATGAGACAAAGCAGCAGCGTGTGATTAAAGCCGATGTTTTTATTCAAGGCTTTTACAGGAAGCTAATTAGTTGAGGTATGCAGTCGTGTGCCAAGCTAATAGGGGGAAGCTGACATTCCTGCAGGGGAAGCGGTGGCCTCAGAAAGCTATAGAATATGTATTTACACACAAGACTTTCAATTCTAGCTGTTCTTCAAACACTGAAAAAAATGTTAGGATGTGGTCACTGGACCACAAGGTTGAGTAAATTTGAGATCACTGAAAAAAAACCTGCTCAGGTTATTTGTCATGTTGTAACTGGATGATAAAAGTCACTTTGAAATGAAAAAAAATAGCTGTATCTTCAAACAGTGGCTGATTCTGGATTTGTGGGGACACGTAGCCAGACATGTCAACTTCAGAAATGGCAAAGTTGACCTCACTGGGCAGAATAGCAACCTAAAATGTTGTAAGAGTGAAACCTTTGAAAAAAAATCTGATGTTAAGCAGTACTGTGAAAATACTGAATCGGAAAAGCACTGCAGAGTGCACATGTACATTTGTCCAAATCTCGGTTGTCATTCTAGTCTTCATGCTAATCTAAGATAGCATCATACTGAATGCACAGTCATGACTGTGGCGTCTTAGGTCGATCTTCATCTAAGCGAATAGGAATGTTTTGCAAAATGTGGAACTGATCCTTTAAAGGGAACAAACCTTCAACAAACTGCCAAGTTTAGCCACTCTGAATGAGGTCCGGTTAAATGCCACTGTTGTAGTTGTATCACTGTGTGTGGCAGGACCCGTGCTATATTTAGAAACCATCACCTGTAAGGGGAAGGCCATTTTTAAGGTCACAGACCCTTCATGACCCCATGAGTTCACAGCCTGATTTAGCACCAGGCATTTTTTAAATTTGAAAAAGGTGGTTGATTTTAGTACTGAAAGCTTCATGGTGATGAAGGACTGGCTCAACAGGCAGGACTGAACTTCGGTTGCCCCGAGACCTTGCCCGGTTCCATTTAATTACGGTTCAATAAGTGTTCCAACAGAGGAAGTGAGAGCCAGGCAGCGTGTCGGACATGATGTCTAAGATTAGAAACCCCCTCAAACTCTGGCTGAGAGGTCACCAAAACACAACAGAGGCCATCCTGGACCCACATGGAACTGTGTTTAAGTAAAGACCACCTGACTTCCACATCCATGTGTGTGGCAGTGAATCTACAGCTGAGATGAGTTTGTGCTGTTTGTTGAAAGAGCTACAGCCCAAATTCTCATCACTGTCTCCAGTCTAAACACTTTTCAGGACACAAGTTTTAAATAGGCAGTTTCCACTCTCACTGCCTTTGACAATTCAGCCACCCATCAATCCCCCTCGTTATATTTGTAATGTCCCCAGGCACTCTGTCTATTGCTAGATTCCACCTGTGAGCTTCAGCCAGTAAAAAATGCTTTGTCCAACACAGATGAAAGTGATATCCTTTCCCTCGTTAACAAGGACTGGCAAATGCATTCCCCTAGATGTTCCTAACTAAATGATTTATGAGAAAATGTGACCAAAAAATGCAATCCACCTTCCAACTATGCCCCTCTGGCATTAATCAATATATTATACCTTGGCCCGTTACCCCAAAGTAATCCTAAACCCAACTATTTTGTCCAGACTGTGCCTGAAAAAGATTGGGTCTCATGCATGTTTCCAGTCTGAACATTTTCCCCGACTCTGCGCTTTAAATAGACACAGTTTCCATCTTGACAGTTCATCTGCCCACCAACCCCATTGTTAAATCTCAACAAATCATCCAAGGCTCCAGATCCATTATTAGTTTCCACTGCTTGTCTCTTCATAGGCAGGCTTCAAAAAGCTTCCATCAGTTTCCAACTCTTTCATCTCTCAGTAATGGACCTGTCCCTTCTCCATTGTTAAATGACAACAGATCAGCATCCAATCCATTTAAAATTTTCTCCATGAGTGTTTTTGCAGACAGAATCAAAATTGTGAAAGAACGCAGCAGCTTGCTTCCCCAACACGTATTCATCAGGCTGTTTGCTTTGCTGATAAACTACACTCATTGTGGATGACACTGGAATTCATGCATTCATTCTACTGTCTTGGCAGGGTTGCTCCCTTGTTCTGCATGCCTTTTGAGTGGCTGTGTGCACAGTCGTTACACAAAAATGTGAGCTTATTTTCCCATTGTGCTTGTCAACAGTCCACTAAATGCCTCAAATGATAATAAATTACAGAACAACAGTATTTTCTCTCCAACCACGTTGTTTTCAGCTTTTCCACCCTCACGTCTCTCTGCAGGCAGCCCAAGAGTTCAAAGAAGCAGAAATATGCAAGCAGGAAAATCATTTTGAGTTCTCGGTTTCATGTTCAGTTTACACAGTGGTATATAGATGGTTGGTTTGAAGGCTAGAGCCCTGGAACATTCCTCAAATAGCCTGCCAGCTACCACTAATGGAATTTAGTTTAATGGACAGCTGAGTGCAGATAACACAACCAAATCTTCAAATATGGAACCAGTTTGGTAGAAAACAAACTCTTGGTTTGTATACATATACATATACATACATACTCTCAGATATACAGTATGTACAGCCTCCAAAAGTACCTTATAGATGAATCAACAAAAACTGAACTTCATTGAAGAAGGGTTCTTATTGCAGGTCTGCATTAGTTTTAACTACATGTACTTAATAAACTGGCAACTGCGTGCACAAATAACGTCCACTAAGTACTTCAGCATGGTTTGGATAAATGCATGCACCAAACCTCACACACTTTTCTCAAACTGGCATAGAACAGAAAGTACACAGAACAAATGAAAGACAGATGATTTTTAGAAATGCTTCATGTACTAAAAATGTTCACTGTGAAATCTCAGTAAATGTGGCCTAGTGTGGAACAAAAATGCAACCTTAGTTCAGAGTGTTTGGTGTGACTGACTGGTCCTTTTTTAACTTTTGATGTTTATCTTCCTGTTTAGCTTTGAAAATGCTGGGAAGGTATGACTGCAGCTGTACTGAATGCGAGCAGTGTGCGGGAACCGCGGAAAGAGCCAGGAGATGTCCCAGGGAAAACAGAGGGCTCCTCTGTGACATCAGACTCAGGTATGACATCAGCAGCCGTGGTGTGATGGAACTGCACGCACAGGAGGTGTTCCAGAAAACTGTGAACAATTTCCACTTTGGGTGAGTGACGCAGAGTCTAAGGGAGGACAGTGTCGTCACCAGAGCTTGATGTGGGCCGATAAAAACGCAGCCCGGCCAGAGCGTGTCATCTCTGCAGATCCTAAAGCTGGAAACGTCCCAGCTGACTCGGGTGTGTGGCCTCGTGATGTCACACAGCAACTATGAAATGAGCTGTGAAGCAATGAAGCTATAAGTGGCAGGCAGCAACAGGCGTAAATCCAGACTAGAATAGGAGGCAGGCCTTGACCTGGATGATTATGACATGGGTCATATGCAGAAAGTGTAATTTCAAAGCTAAAGTAGGAGCATCACCTCATCAGCCTATTCTCTTGGTAAGAGATGGGTTGCTGAAGTTAAATTTTCATTTGGAAAAATAACAAACTAACAATGAGGCAATACGTGAGTGTGACGTTACAACTGATATATACTTGTGTCAGCATTATTAGAGTGTCTGATTCCAATGTTCAGTGTTACTGTTTACAGTGAGGGAAGTCTTGGCCCTGTGAGCACACATTGTTGATATAAGCTTGCAAGGCTAATGGAGGCGCAGCGCAGCAAGCTGACATGTCTTATAGACATCACAGAATAACTTTTATGTGACGTAATTCCTCCAGTGTTGAAGTGCGTAATGGCTCATAGTGGGATTATTAAAAAGTGTGACCCTGTGGGATATCTTTTAAGATGCTACAATCAGAATCTCCTGGATGTGTAAATAGGTAACTGTTTGCTCATAACTCCGCCATAGCCTCTTTACAAGGTGTTAATAGGACATTGTGCCGTTTATATCTTTTTTCACTTGCACCCAGAGTGGCAAACAAATCTGATCGTGGAGGTTCAGAGGAAATAAAGTGTGTTGTATTTCATATAGGTGGAGGTGTGTGTGTGTGTGTGTGTGTGATCTTTTGTTTGAGATTTACTGGTTGGCGTTTTTATACCTACCTACATAAAAACAAAACATCCACCGTCAGACGTCACGCGTCTACGTGGACTTAGCCTGCTGAACAAAAACACATTTTCCAGTGTGCGAAGGTGTCGAAGATTTAAGGTCAGACAGCTTGCGCAGGTATGTTTTACAACGCTGATGCCAACAAGTACAGCGCTGAGCAGACTGCCCTGACATTTTATCACCACCACCACAGTTCTGATTACTGATTTTAACCCACAGCTATGCTCTTAGACAAATATCTTGGTCTATACTTAGCCTTGACATATCTGGGCCTACCACACACAGAGCCATATGTTTCCGTTGGCCACCGCAGTCAGCCCATCCACACATTAAGATCTGCAGAACAGTGAGTTCTCAGCCTGCTGATATTCTCCATTTCGAAAACCCCGAGACAAACAGACGGAGGTCAGTGAACACAGACAGCAAACCAAGCAGCATCATAACAACTTTCAGAAAAATAGAAGTTTCCTGTTGCGATACCAAGGTGGCTGTCAAAGACACAACAATCAGGAATGAACCTCCTTCAGCTTCCTGATGACCTCCAACTGGTGCCGAACATATAATCCGCACTTTGTTTTACAATAATATAAATGTCTTTGAAAGGCATTAAAAGGCGAGAAAAACAGGAACAGGATTTCACATCACTTTCACTATCTTCAAGTGATCTTCCGTAAAACCATTCAAAAACTTGCCTGTGCTGGAAGATAAATTTGACCTAATAAACATCCTGACAGACACTCGATTACTCTGCACGTAAGATAACAGTGTCAGCTCCGTATGAATGTTGTTTTGCAGCGTGGCCGGAGTACGTTCCTCCGTCAAGCTGTTTCCTTTAGATATTATGGAGGTGAAGTTTGGGCCTTGAGGCTGTAATGACTAACAACACAGACACACACTTTCTCTGGTCCGTTTTGAGAGACAGAATACTCCACACGAACCGCACGTTCACTCATGGCTGTGTTTTTCCTTGGTCTAATAGGAGTCCCTACTGTACTGAGCCAGCATGGAGAGAGAACATATCCATATTAGGAAAAGGGCAGACGTCCTTATATGGGGATGCTTCCTCTGTAGTAACAGCCCAGTCTGCTGGCTTCTCCCTCACATTCCTGCAGCTCCAGGTTTCTCTGGGAGTTTTTCATTTCCGATTCGCTGGCTGGAGAAGGAGCAGGGCCGCTTTTCATAAGAGTCTGGCCCGGTGTGTGATCCCCCTTTTTCAAAAAAATACACAAACCTCCGTCTAGCCTCTTTCCTGCAATCCTCCACTTTGGGGTTTGATGTAGTAAAATAAGCCTGGCCAGGGACGGGGCACACCTGGCCTTTCAAGTCGGTCACAGACTAAACCTCATTAGGCAGGTGAGAAGCCAGAGAACATGTAGCTTTTGTTCCCGTAATATCTACCCCACAAGCCTGCACCGGCCGTGCTCCACTTTCACTGAAGTCGACTCAGGATGTTTAATCATCATTTGTCCGCACTGAGACCCGCAAGTCAGTGTGTCCATGTCAAATGTAAAATAAAACCCCCAGCCTTTGTTTCCAGCAGAATCCTCTGAAAAATGTCACCTTTGCACGAAGTAAGAAGAGCAGCCTAAAGCTCAGATCGACAAACATCCATTTCGGGAAATGCCATTAACTGCAGACATTAGTCTTTATCCCCTAAATACCTGTCCTGCATACCTCGGCAGGTCTGCACGTTCAGCTCAGGTAACAGGAAACTGACCATCAGGATCATCTTGTAGTATTCAGGGGCAGAAACAGAACATAGCACGCATTCTTCCTTCTGCTCATTTGCCAAAACCGCTGAGTTGAATATTAACATAAAACTCCAAAACCTTTATTTCATAGGGATATGTTGTTTATTATACACCTGTACATTCATCTCATGATTAATTACACAAAATATGAAAAGCTTAACAATTAAACACCAGTGGTTCCCAATCTCTTTTGGTCTGTGACCCCTTTCATTTAATGAACTGCTGAGGGCCCAAAGATGTCAAATCATCTAATATTTCATTTTTCAGAAGAATCCCAAAAATTAACATAAATTTACACATAGGACTAAATAATCAGCGTAAACTACTTCAAGTAACTGTGCGTTAAAGTAGCTCAACCTCAAATAGGAACAGTACAATACTACGCTGTGATGCAACAGTATTAAGATTCTTATAATGTAATGCATAATGACATATAATTCACAGGGGCCATGTTTCTACAGAATGTCTGCTTTCACTCCTGATACTGTGTACATTTAGCCTGTAATACTGCTGTACTTTCGCTAAAGCAGGGTTTTAAATACAGGACGTTTACTTACAATGGAGTAGTGTTATTATAGAGATTTTAGTATAACTACTTTTACTTCAGTGAAGGATCAGAACACTTCTTCTGAAATGATTCTGTACCTGCTATACAAATTACAATGCACAGGAATAAGGTCATGACAAAATAATCTGTATGTTATGTGCGTCATCCAAAAGGATAATAAGAGCTATTTGTCAGAAACGCTTCGTTTGATTCATGCCCATGCGCTCACACGAGTAACGCTCGAAGCTGCAGCTCGGCCCGCTGATGTCACTGAACAAAAATGCTACTGCAGTGTCCCAGACGTAACCACACGCGTACAGAAGACAAAGTGCAGCGGTTGCCATGGCTCTGTACTGGGACAAGCGCCTTGATAGATAATTAGCTCATGTTAGTGACACCGATGCGTTTTCTCTCCCCAACCGCTTGCCGTTCATTTAATAAAGTACAGGCTGTTCATGTGCCTTTGATGCATTTTAATGCTGAGGAATGCTGTTGGGGGCTTAAAACCTTAACCACCCATTACACATCAATCAGTTTATTAAACCGCTGCATGTTTATGCATTTTATGAGTTTCTACCTGTTGTTTTTAACTATTCTTCTTTCATGTAAAGCTCCTTGTGCTTTCATTATTAAACCGTACTAAGTCTTTTTTTTCCTTGTCATTCCTTTTTTTTCCTTAAAAATTAATATTTATAGGCACCGGCTGTCTGTTTGTGAAGTCAGTCTTCAGGAATTCCCAGTGTGGGGTCTCAGGTCTCTAACCAGACTTAACCTCCCATTCCAGATGAAAGCTGCTCTGAGAGAGACAGTGTTGTTTGGCCGAGCAGCAGAGCCTTGCCTTCAGACAGCAGGAATGTGGGATGTCTGGAGTGGGGGTCAGGAAGCGAGGAAAGAATGCCAAGTATGTCCATGTTTGTCCAGGGCTGGCTCTCCATTCAGCCCCCAGTGACGTGCTGCGAGGGCAAGCGAGTATAAAGGGAGCTCGCCTCTCCAGTCAGAACTCAGATCAACTCCTCTACCGAAGCTAAACTCTAGCTTTCACCCAAGAAAGAAAGACAGTGACTGGAGCAGCGGAGAAACGCTACGAGGCAAACGAGACAAGAGATCAACTTGATCAGAAAAGGTTTCTCAAGCTCAGACTCGAAGACGAAAGGAAGACTTTCTCAACAAGACTTAAGGAACAACTAGAATCTATTTCTACAAGGAAGAAAAGATGTCTGCTGGAATGAAGAAAATGATTTTGCTGCCTTTCCTGTGCATCATGCTCTCATACATGGTGAGTAAAAGAGAAACTGCTCTTTTTGTGTAACTGTAGGCTTAGATATAGTCAGACCATTATCGTGTGCATCATGCCTTCAGTCTTTGAACTCTACTTTTCTACGAACTTAAGCTTTAACCTTACAAGACTTAGTGTTCTCAGTGTGCTGGATGTATACCTAACTAGTAGCAAATTATAAAGCAACATGTGGATATGAGACTTACCCCATGATGTTTGCCTCAGGCTGCAGGTCAGGAGTGCAGTGGCCAGTGTTCGTGCCCATCAACTCCTCCTCAGTGCGCCCCAGGAGTGAGCCTGGTCCTGGACGGCTGCGGCTGCTGCAGGGTGTGCGCCAAACAGATGGGGGAACTCTGCACTGAGAAAGATGCCTGTGACCCACACAAGGGCCTCTACTGTGACTTCGGAGCCCCCATCAACAGGCGCATAGGAGTCTGCACAGGTGAGCCACTGAAAGGAGAAAAAAAAGATATCTTACTGTACATCGCAACAGGAATATACCTTAAATGTCCTTAGCGAGTGAACCGAGTCATGACCCTGACCCTGTCGTTTCCCCTGCAGCTCGAGAGGGAGCCACGTGTGTGTTTGGAGGAATGGTGTACAAGAGCGGAGAGACGTTCCAGAGCAGCTGCAAGTACCAGTGTACCTGTCTGGATGGAGCTGTTGGCTGTGTCCCGCTTTGCTCCATGGACATCCGGCTGCCCAGCCCCGACTGCCCCATGCCCAGACGGGTGAAGGTGCCAGGGAAGTGCTGCGAGGAGTGGGAGTGTGATTCTCCCTACAGACACAGCTTCATGGGCTCTGTTTTGCCTGGTAAGTTAGTCTCCTCTTGTGCATCATGCAGTTTCTTTTAGCAATTCTACTCAAATGAGCATTAATCAGGATGATGATTCTAATCTAGTGTCTCCTCATGTGTTCACAGCCTTTAGACAGGAAGAGACCTATGGCCCAGATCCCTCCATGATGAGGGAGAACTGCCTGGTTCAGACTACTGAATGGAGCGCCTGCTCTAAGACTTGCGGCCTCGGGATTTCCACCAGGGTCACCAACGATAACCGCGAATGCCGCCTTGAGAAACAAACCCGGCTGTGCATGGTGCGACCCTGCGAGTCCCAGCTGGAGCAGAGCATTAGGGTGAGTTTCTTTTAAACTACGCTACTCTCATAATCTCCAAAGATAGAATATCAGCATTTGAGCTGTGAAAGAATGCCGACTAAAGCTGTTTCATTTTCTTCCCGCAGAAAGGAAAGAAATGCATCCGCACTCCCAGACTCTCCAAGCCCATGAAGTTTGAGATCTCTGGCTGCACCACCACCAAGTCCTACAGGCCGAAGTTCTGTGGCGTCTGCCTGGACGGCCGCTGCTGCACCCCCCACAGGACCACCACCCTGCCCATGGAGTTCAAATGCCCCGACGGACAGGTCATGAAGAAGCACATGATGTTCATCAAGTCCTGCGCTTGCCACCACAACTGCCCCGGAGAGAATGACATCTTTGAGTCCATGTATTACAAGAAGATGATGGGAGACATGGCATGAGCCAATGAAGGACGACCAGAGCTTATGACTTGAAAAGAAAAAAAGAAACAGAACTCCATCTCATTTTGCAGCTCAGTATATATGTTTTTTCATGTTTTATTTTGTCATTTTCTCATTGTAAAAGTAGTACAGACACGTGTCTAAGTGTCTGCATGTTTTTGTCATGGCTGGTGCACATCGGCCACATAGACTCAGACAGAGGGTTGCATAGCAGCTCCGAGAGATTCCTGCACTATAACTTCTATTTTTTGACAAACCTGCTGTCAGGTTTTTTTGCCCGTGCTCGTCCATTTTACGGTATGCATTTCAATGCCTTATCTAAACCTTGACCTCCTCTTGAAAATGAGCTGTCTGATAACTCCCCACCCACCCCTCCCAGCCCGGACCAGACCTGCAAACTCTATGCAGCTGTAGAGGGAGCACGCAGACCACAGCAGGCCAGTGTTCCCCTGTCCAAACAGGTCTGAATGTGTCCTTGTGTGTGTACGTGTGTGTGTGTGTTTGTGTTTGTTAGTGCAGGCCTGAATGTCAGCCTTGTCTGTGTCTACGCTGTTAACTCCGCGCAGTGAGTAGAGGAAAGGTCAGTGTTTCCGCCCAAGCATGTGGATGAGAGAAGCGAGCAGCGTGCTGAGTTTAGGGTTAGATACGGATAACAGTGGGCTTTGCCACAGCACTGAGGAAAAAAAAAACAAAAAACGACATGTTGACTATTACTATAAAAGAGACATGACTATTACTGATTTAGGTCAGAAGGAAGAAACCAAGTGTCTATAGAAACAAAGTGTCTATTTTGTACAAAAAAATAGAAGAAAAGACTGGAAGAATTGTAATTTCATTCCTTTTTTTATTGTTGATGTGTAAATGATGTATATATGTGTACAGTTTAAGTTAATTTAAAAGCCAAATTCGTTCTGTGCTTCAAAGTGTACCAATAGTGTATTTTTTGTCAACAGTATTTTTTACTATTTTATTGAGAAGTGTGACAAAAGTGTTACATGTTTTACATTGTAGCTGGAAATAAAATGTTATATTTTTTATACACACGTGTTCTCTGGATGTTCTGTCTTCAAATTTTGACACACTGATTCCGATTTACTTCCCCTCCCTGTTCTGCACACGTCACAGCTATTGAGTGACAAGTTTGACGCTTAATTGTGGAAACAGGACTCACGTGTTAGTTACCTGCACACTTTGTTAGCTGAGCCGCTCAGTCACCTTGTCAGGTCCTCAACTAAAGGGAATAAAATAGGGTACGATGATTAATCATGAGAGTTCTTTATAATTAATCCACAATAGTGTGTGGGATGTTTTTTTCTCCCCACAATAGTAGTACCACTTGAACTCTTCAGTATATTTTACAGACTATGTTGGTCGGTTGTTCTTCTTTCCACTCTCATGTATATAAGGCCCCTCCTATTAGTAATCAAGCAGTTAAAGTGCATGCGATCTTCACCAGCAAACAACCAGAATAACACACACAACTGCCCAAATGACTAGTGCCCCCTATTGATTTGTTAGCAGAACTGAGAGTTTTAATTCAAATCATACAAGCACCGCTGCAAAGCATTTGGCTTGTTTTTTTTCCCCTAATTTAAATGAGACAAGATGATGGGGAAAAAAACAAACCCCTAAGTCTCAATGTGAGTGTGGGGTTCTGAGAGCATTCAGAGCGGAGAAAAAAGGACTGAGGCAGTCTAATGTCGCCATCTGGTGCCCTTTTCATTTTGTCGTCATGAATATTTTACAACAGCTCCATGTTGTTACAGCATCCTCCTCTTTAACCCCTACCCTCACACCCTCAGGCTTGTTTTAAGATCCTGTACTTGCATGTACCTCTGCCTGGTCATACACATTCAGCAGATACAGACTTTAACATTTCCCGGTTGCAGCTGTGTCTAAAGCAGCTATATTAATTTAAGCTGAAAGCAGAGCTTTTTCTCCATTTTCAGTTTCTCCTCTGCCCACTCTCTGTTCTCCCTCCTGTTCTGTTCTTACTCTTCTTCCATTTATTTATTTATTTATCTATTTTGCCTCTGCACAAGAGCTTTTAACACATTGCTGCACGAATGCAGCAAAAACAGTCACCCCTGCACGGTATGACTCAAATCTACACTGGCTACGCTGTCTTAACAGTAACAACAAAAGAATAATGTTAAAGCCAAAACCAGTGGTTAAAATATTGTTGTGTTTGAACTGAATATAGTGTATGAACAGCTTGTGTGTCAGAGGGATGATTCATGTTCTCAGCTTCTTCGCCCACAGACACAAACAAGTTCAGTCTGAAACTACAGCGTGAATCCATGTCTGTACAGTGAGTAGGTGGGTTCACTATGGACTGAGTGAGCAAAAATACAGTATATGTTAATCTATTATACAGCATTGACTGAATCTTCGCTATGGTAATTCACTTGTCCTCCAAAGTTTCACCTACATTTGAATGAAATGATCATAATCTATGAAGATACCTACACAGTTGTAAATTTGTTAGTATGCAGAGTTTATTGCATTAAATCTATAATACAAATATTTACTCGATTTTAGAGGCATTAAAAGGTTTTACCAAGCAGAGATTTCCAGATACAATTTATTTCTTTTCTTACATAAATGTCATACAGTTTTAGATTACAACCTGCTAAAAATGTTCACTTATTGCCTTGGCTTGATTAGAGTCAACTCTATCTATAATAATAAGTAAGCATGTATTCCTCTTTCTTACAAGTAAGTGAGCGTCTCAGAAAGGGCTTTGTACATGTATACACGCCGTTACTGTACAACCTCACTTTGTCAGTGCTTGTCTACCTGGATCTGCCTTAACTCTTGCTCTCTCTCTCTCTCTCACATAAATCAATGTGCAGTGTTAAAGTAATCTGAAAAGCAGGCAAGACACATTTGCAGAAAGACAGAGATGATTGTCAGAGAAAATTAAGGAAAACGAGCCGTGTACCCTCACTGACTGAAAGATTATTCCTTCGGGAGCCTTGCTGAACGCTTTAAATAATATATGCATGTTGGAATGCACAGAACTTGTGCGTTTTGTACGTTTTAGTATGCACGTCTATAGCCGCAATGTGCACTGACTGTTTGCTACTCTATGTGAGGGACATAATATCACAAGGGAGGCTGCAGCATTGTGGCACAAACAGGCATCCTCGAGAAGAACAGCAAAAGATTTTTTTAAAAAGAAATTGTCACACATTCACACGCTCTATCAGTGGAAACCAGGCAGCTGGTAAAGCGGAGGAGGACGAGGAGGCAGAGGAGGTTGCGGTGTCAACCATGCACCATTCTCTCTCTCTCTCTCTCTCTCTCTCTCAGCCTCGCCGCAGCTCATGGAGTTTCTGGGCAACGTTTTCAAGCTCTGACTCGATGGCTGCCAGGCTTTCAATCTCTTGGTCCTGCAGAGATAATGGGAGGGCAGGAAGCGGGGGGGGGGGAAGATAGAGTGCAAACAATCATATACATGTGTGCAACCTTTTTAAGCACAACAGCTCTAAGAATATCAGAACATAATCAGCATCTATTTTTTTCCTCATGCTGCCTCTTTCGGCCTCACTGCTACAACAGTTTGCCGCCATCAAGGCTATCACAGTATAAATAGCTTCCTCTGAACATCCTGCAAGGCAGCAGCTGTGCCATTTTGTATCATCCCGGGATTCGTGCCATAGGTCGAATTCGGCTTCATCTTTTCTTTTTTTTTTTTTAACAGTACAATACAAAAACCTTACTCTATTTATTTTTGGCCTTGAGCTAGCACACCTATAATATCCATCACCGCAGAGACAACACGTTGGCATTGTTCTGTGAAAAATAAGATGAAGTTGTGTTTTAAAGGAAAAGTTTTGGTCTTTGGATTTTACTTGATTAAGTCTTTGAAGGTGCTTGCAGGCAGATATTGTTACCTTTGGTCAGAGCTGCCCCCCCCCCCCTTTATGCTAAGCTAAGCTCATTGGCTACCATCTATAGCTTCATATTTTACATATTGGCATGAGAGTGGTGTCAACCTTGTCATCAACTCTCAGCAAGATGCAGTCAGGCCTGTTTTCCAAAGTGTTGAACTATTCCTTTAAACTCTGTCATCGCTGTCTGTTTTCACAAAGTCCCAGTTTATTACTGAAAGATAGAAGGAAAAGTGGAAAGTTCACCTCTGACTTCCTACTGGCGCTCCCCTCTTCCTCCAATGCCCTCTTCTCCTCTGGTGCCCTCCTGGCGATCATCTGCAGCTCCTTCTCCTCAGGAGTCCTCTGAGCACCTCTTTTCTTCTCCTCCTCCTCCTCGTCCTCTTTGACCTCCTTCGAATGATGTGGCACTTCCTGCTGACTGTGGAGCTGCTGCGTCTCCTCTCTGCCGCCTTTTTTCTTCAGCTGGAAGCCCTCACCCTTCTGCGTCCATCGCTTTAGGCTCGCTCTGCTCCCTCTCTTCATCTCCCCTTCCTCTTGTTTGTGTGAGACGAGCGCAGATCTCTTGTCTTTCTCCTCTTCTTCGTCAAACTTCGTCTCTTTTGGTTTGTTTCTGGGAGCATCTCTCTTTTCATCAGAAGCAGCACCTGTGAGTATGAACAATAAAAAAAAAAACACGGGGCTATTTTCTCTACTCTCTTGCTGAAACACCTCTCCTGGGCCAGCGGCAGAATGCTCCCCCCACCATCAGCAAGATTTCCACTTCTTGTAATGAAATATTTCTTGCCAGCTGGCAGCTTGGCCCCCGGTATAGCGAGCTGTGCTTTATGGGCTCTAACAGCATGGCGTGGCGTTCCGATGACTTGGCTGAAGCTCCCTTTTGTAGAATAGGTAGTGTATGTGTATTTCATTGCAGTTTGCCATTTTAGCTCAAAATAACAACAATTTCCCCGTTAATCTGTTGAGAGGTCTGCAGATATAAAAAGCTTAATTTTGGCTACAGTTTTGATTGAAAAGGATGATTTTATGGATTACGGCGTATAATTCCTGCTGTATAACCAATGCACAGCAGCTCATTTAAATTCCAAGACATGGAGAAATTGAATCACTTCTGTCAGCAAGCCAGCCGTACTGGCCTCGCTCCCCCGTTGGGGGGCTGAAACTCATCATGTAGATGGAAGCACTTCCATCAATCACCCAATCATTTGGTGGCAGGCGGTTTCATCTACAAGGCGAGGGTTTTTTTTCTTTCCCCCACTGTGCCTATCTTACGATTCAGCTATCTGCCTTTCAACTTGAGTCAATCTTTTGATTTGCTTGGATGTCCCTTATTTAAAAATAAATGTGACTTGGCTGGACTCTTAAAAGATCAAGCTCTAAATTTGATTATGCGTGTTCATTTCCCGTCATCTTTTTGTTTTTGTACCTGTTTTTGTTTCCTTGCGCTTTTACATTGACAGTGACAGTTGTGAGACAAGCAAAAGACAGATATAAATAGCTACCTTTCTTATCCTTGGTCACATTTTCCTCCGAACTCTCCACCGAATTTGCTGTCCTCTCTTCATATTCCTCTTCCTCTTCTTCCTCCTTCGTCTTTTCTGCCTTGCCCTCACTCCACTCATTCTCAGACTCATGACTTCTCGGGCTCTCTTCCTCGTCCCTCTTCACTTGCGCCTCTTCAGTGGTGTCACTGTCCTCCTGAGATTCCCTTTCTCCCAGGCTTGCATCCTTTTCTCCCCCTCCGTCCATATTTCCTGTCCTCCTCTTCTGCGAGAGGATGGATCGTTCACCAGGGCCTCCGAAAGCCTCCAACATGGATCGATCTAAAAAAATGGGGAGGGGTAGAAATTTAATTTACTGGAGGAAATTGATTTTCCAGTGATGTTAAAGGAAAGTGCTTAAACAAAAGCAGTGCAGTTTATTACCAGGGTCATTTTGTGCCTTAGCTGTCAGGTTTGTGTGTTTTTGTTTAATGGAGTGGGGTCAGCATGTCAGATGGGATGTGACAAGAATAAAATGGTGATTAAACGAGGCTTAAACTCTCTGACTAAAGCCTCACAACAACGTGCTGCGATCCTGCTTCTGACATTTAAAAATTCAAAACCAAAGTGGTAGTAATAGAGCGGAAACTATTAGCGGATCAACTGATTATTTGATTGTGAAAATAAGTTGTTGGATAAAGCAATCTGATGACATCATCTTGGGCCTTTTTAGAATTATTTTTGAACATTTTTTAGACCAAACAATTACACAGTTGCTTGCTTCTTTCTTTGTCCTATTTGTCCACGATATGCTTCATTGACTTAAAAAAAAGAAGAAGCCAGGTAGAGGGACCCGAGTCTGTGTGACCCGATTCTGTCCACAGACAGCATCAGCAGGGTTTAAATACACCTCAGCGCTTCCCCCCTGTTTAATAGCTGACGACAACAAAAGGAAATAATAAAAGTAATGCATCATTTTGACATCTGCTGCATTTTTAGCATTTTGATTATAAATGTAACCGACTCAAATTGTTGTTGAACTGTGACATGCAATAAACAACTTAATGTGGCAAAATACAGCTGCATTTGACAATTTAGGACAATCGCCCCTGAACGTGAGCTCCTGAAGAAACTCACCAGCAGCGTCATCTGAAGTCTGAGGAGTCTGTGTCACTGGGTCAGGCGTGGCAGAGTCTCTCTGCAGTTCAGCTCTCTCTTGGCCGCCTGAAATTAAGATAGTCAAGCCTTCTGTCCCGTCTTCATGTAAACAAGCGCGCTGAGCACACAATCAGCCGTCGCTCACCTTGAACCGCGATCTCCTGCAGCTCCCTCAGGAAGTTATGGTGGCGAAGAAGAGTGACCAGCCTGTCATCTGCACACACATGCGAACGCGCCTCATGAAATGCACGCAAAGGGGTAGTTAAATCCCTCGCTCCAGAGGGAAAAGAGTCAAAAGAGGGGTCAGCGGCGGGGTAAAACACAGGTGCAGTATCTGTCGTTCCCCGCCACTTATTTCACAAGACTCAGCAGTTTGCTTCAATGGCTCATCACAGTTAATTGCCCTGAAATTTACTGCTTTCAAAGCAAGAGCACAATTAATCATTTTGCCCACAGAGAGTCCCCCCCCAGTGAATTACAGCAGCAGAGAGAAATGGACTTTCTGCTGACCCACAAACTGTACGGAGCAAGCACAAGAAAAAAGAGACAACCACTGTACTGTAGTGCTCTAACATAAGTCTGTCATCTTTCTTTTTCCTGTCCTCATATTTCTCTCCCTTTTCTCATTTTCCATGACTGTGACTCCCATTTTCTCCCCCTCTTCCTATCCCTCTGGTGGTGTAAGGTTTCCCTCTCTTCAGTAACAATTGCTCAGTGAGTAGCGCTCCAATTGATTTTTTTTTTTTTTTTTTACAAGGACAGCATCAAGGTAGTACACTGGCTATGTAACTGAATAGTCTTCACTGCGCACTAGTATCCGGCTGCGTAGAACACTCAGCAGAAGGTTTTTACCCAGCAGACATTGCAGCAATCCATTAACCTCATGATGTGGGCATCGTGCACCCATGGTGGTAAGGAGAGCTTGATTGGGTCTCTAGAAAAACACTTGTTCTTATCTTAGGGGAGGTCAACACAACGTGGACTGTAAGTGAACAAATAGCCAACCCATAATTAGTGCAGGTATGCTAATAATGATGATGAAGATGATCAATTTTTTTGTTCTATATACAATATTGTAAAGAGGAAAATCTGGCCATTTGCCAACTTGACTAAAGTGCCTGTGCCAGGGTGGCAGACATTAACAAATCATTGCACTTTCGACATTGCATAAAAAGAATTACTTTATTGATTGCTTGCGTCCCAAATAAAAAAATGAGACCCTCAAATGGAATGTTCAAAAACTGCAATAGCACAAAATACCCTCACATTGTACTTGAATGGAATCATTTTGAATGTAAGAATTTTTCAAGCTGGGAAATACAGCATTTTTGTAAGTTACCAAGTTATCGCTGGGTAATCGGCTTCAATTTTTATTGTTTTCCCCGCTTATAAAGGCTGCATCTCAGTGAAGTGACCCAATAAATCATTGCTAATTGTTGTCGATGAGTCACATGATTGAGGAGTTTGTGCTCAGTCGTAATTTCCACGACATTTTTAGCAAATATCAGCAGTCACTAGTCACTGATGTATTTGCTCAAATCTATTGGGACATTAGATTTAGTAAGAACTGCCTGGTTATGGTAGCTATAAAATATAAGGAATGGGGATGGAAAATAGGGGCAACCTGCATGGTGGTGACATATATGATGCATATATATATATATGTGGCTATAAGAAATCATCTTGCTGCACCTGCAGAGTATGTGTTGGCGTAAAAGCAATAAAAAGTAAAGGAATTGGCCAGCTGAGTCCTTTTGGGAGTGACTTACCTGTCTTCAGTATGACCAGACACTCCTGACTGACGGGCACGGGGTGGGGCCTCGATAGCACATCTGCCAACGCCTCCACAACGCATTTCATCACCTACGGACACAGACAGGGCACAAAGGGGCTCAAAAAACTTGACTGCGGTATCTTCATATTTGCCTGATTAGCACCTATTTGATAGAAAATATTAATTTTGGGTGAAGTGAAATACTACACACAGTTTTACAAATTGAAATGAAATTGAAAATTCTTCTGTTTTTTTCCCCTTTGAACTCAGTTCTTGTTCTCACTCGTCCATTGATTAAAAAATTTACAACTCTTGAATGAGTGAGATGAAAATCATTTCAGCTCTCATTGTGTGTTCAATGACGAGCCAATCCCACATGCCTGACAAATTTTTCACTGTTTTCTGTTTTTTTTTTCAAAGCTTTCTGCATCTGTCTGTCAGATCTTTGGATGTTACATATCACAGTACCCTTTAACAAGTCCTCCACATCTTCCTTTTGTATCTTCATCTCTCCGAACCTGATTCTCCAAACTACTCACTCTCTCTCTCGCTCTAAAGATGTGAAATGGATCCAGCAATACCCGAGCATGAAGGTCAAGGTTCTCCTGTGCTCTAAAATGGTTATCTATTGATTTTAGAAAGGTCATACTGAGTGAAGGAGATACTTAAATAACTTCAAGGGCTTGGATGAGGTATTTGTAATCACTGTTTCTCTTCTGAGTGTTCGGCAAGTGACGAAACAAGGACTTGATTCCCTGCAGTCAAGTGGCATTTGGTGCGTTTCATATAATTCGCGGAATTTTTAATGTTCCTGGTATAAATTCAACCACTGTAGAGTTACCTACAGTAATAGCAGGGGACTGCATAGTGTGGTACTATGGTACTACAATAACACTATTAATACAAATACAAAGGATAATACAAGAAATATGAAGAGGAAATGTTACCTTTACGTCCTCATTCTCCAGCTGACTTGAAGTCACTGGCAATGACAGAACTGCAAGAAGAGCAAGAAAAGAAAATAATGAATCATCCTGCCGTTATCTGCCGTTTGTATAATCCCTAAAGCTTTTAATGTTTGTCTCAGTGACCGTGTTACTAAAGGACACCGACTCTTTTATTAACATGGGACTAAATGTGCCAAAGGTGCAGGTGAACGCGCTGCGTCTTTGGCCGCAATTAAAGCTGGTGTTTATCGCTGTCCTTGGTGCTGAAACCAGGCACGCGCATCTTCGTGCAGATTTCTCCACGGTGATACGGCTGAACTTCAGCAAAGGGCTTTTCTTGTTGTTGTTGTTGTTGTTGTTTCTTACCGCAGTTGGACAGAATAGTCAAAACGAACAGCCCTCTCCCGATCATGTTTGCAAACGAGACGCGTCAAGCTCTCCAGGAATAGAAAAATAGCGAAGCTTTATTTCAGAAGGCTGTGTTGTTTTTTTCTCCCCTCTGTTGAAGAAAGTCCGATGGATCACGGACGCATTCTGAACAAAACTTAGCCGCCTTTCGGTATTTCTGGAGAGCTGAATCTCCTGCAGCGTCGCTGACTCGGGAGCCTCCGTCCTCTCCGGTCTCTCCACCAGCATCTCGCCGCGACAGCGCCCGGTTTTATAGAACGGTGTGGGGGGGAGGAAGTGACATCATCCTGGGACAAATGATTACTATTGCGGGCTACCTGATCATACCTCAGCGGTTGTCAGGGCGTGTGCTGGTCTAGAATACCTCATGGAAATGGACTGGTGGACATGCGTGCAACAGATTACAAAATTTCATTCCATTTTGCTTTAGTTATTTTTTTTTTTACTCTACTGTATATATTGTATACAAGCTTTGGCTTGACAGTGCATCTATACCAATCTACATGACTTTCGAAATGCTAGAAAAGCTGGGTTGGTAAAAGAGTAAAAGATAAAACAAGTAATTGCTCTTTTGCAACTAGAAAATATCTTTATAAATCTATAATCACAACAGGCTACGTTTGTGACTGAACTCACAGAGCTCGTCTCTTTCTTTCAACACATTGTGTTCCCATACAGGACAAAGCTGTATCACCATCCTGTATTTGTCCAATCTTGTCTCTCGACTACCTGAATGTGTTGCTAGGTGACAATTTATTGAAAATGATTGCTGTCACTGCTGCTGCAGTGCCCACTTCGATCATGTGAGCAGTTGGGCTGAATAGTAAGATATTTAGAAAGAGGAAGAAAGAAAATATTCACGTTTCATAACCCAGGATATTTACCCTTCATATCTGTGGACAAAAGAGTCATGCATATTGGCCATGTGTATGACACAACATACAATATACACTAGATGTTAATAATTATACAGCTGATAAATCTAAATAGTGATATCATGTATAGCTGTGAATTGGTACAGGAGGTATCATGAATTCCTCTTGCTGCTCACTGTGCATCTTTGCACTGAAGGGTTCATCATTATTGTTAACTCATCCTTATACCTATCCTTTTACAATTTATGATCTGGAATAGATCTAGAAAAGGGCATCCCAGATCCACGGATGACCCACGATCAGCCCCTCCGAAAGTCGCCCAGCACCTGTCGTCATGGAAATATGAATGAACCACTCTGGTTCAGGACCATCGAACAGGTGCCAGTTGACAAATCAGAGGAGAATGGGCGGACATGTTTGGGCATACGCCGTTGTGATGAAGCAGGAAAGAGAACACTGTGTGTTAACGTTGTGCCAGGAATCTGATTGTGTCCTGTCACCATTAACAGAGGTTGTTAATAGACTGTTCCAGCTTTAATGAATGGAGTAAGTGTGAGTGAACACCAATTATCCATTAAACATGAACTAATCACAGAGGCTATAATTTCTTAATAATATTGTTAAAGTGAACAACAGGAAAACTAGACACTCTAAAGTCTAAGTTATTTCAATTATTAATCCCATTATTATCATTATTATGCATTACTTAACTGTGTGCTTTGTACTATTATCATAAAGTGTTACCTAACAACCCCCACATTAAACAAAACAAATAATGCACTAATGAGTTTTACATTTCCCAGTACCCTTACTTAAAGATCTTTCCATTTAAGAAGAACAGACCTATTATTTCATGTAAAACCAACCTATGGAACATCATAAAATTATTTGTTCTCCCAGATGTATGTGGGTGTATGAGGTCATTTTCTCTTTTCATTTGTTACTGACACATTCATCATTCATTAAAAGAAAAACCACGACAGACAAAGAGGTTTCCAAGGTGTGGGCTGGACTGTTTGCTGTTTCAAATTTCCTACTGCACCATCTACTGAGATCCCAAAGATCTCATTATGCTTTCAGAGAGACAATAAAGGCCAATTTGCGTCAGAGCTGGATCCATATTTGTCCCGCACGAACCGGCAACGGCTTTGTTTAAACATGAAGAGAGCTTTCTTTGAATGCTATAATGAGGTCCTTATGAAATCCGACAGCGACGAGGACTGACTGAAACATCCAAGAGTGATGTTAGAAAAAAAGGGGATAGGGAATATATATCTAAGATCATAAAAGTGCATTGTTAACTAAAATATATACTGGGTGGTAATAAATAAATAATATTCTTTTTTTAATACTTAAGTTTTGGAACCTTGGGAAATCTTTCACTAAGTAAACAAACTAAAAGGGGACCTCTTCCATTCAAAGCCAGTGTCCAAAGTACTTTGCCTCCATTATGTCCTGTAGGTCATGTTGACCTTGAAACAGGTTTTAGAAAACCATCCCATTTGACTCTATGTAATTCATCTCGACCAAGCTGAGTGCATTCTGCGTGATTCTGTCTCCCATTCAGGAGCTAAATGAACATTATGCTTCATATAGCCTCCACCTGCCCTTGTAGTTACACTAATTAAACAAAGTCAATACATATTGTACGGTATGCTCTGTTTAACCAGGGAACAGGTGAACAGGCAACTCATCTGTAGTAGATATATCATATATCATAGCAACCTATGTTAAAAGGTAATATTTTATTTGTATAAATTAACAACAGTGACTCCACTGCTCACCATTGAATAGTATGTGCAATGTTTAGTGGGGGGTTTTTTGGTTCTGTGTACTCACTGTGGTGTCTTACCCGGACTCTTCTTGCGCTTGGCGCATAATACTGCAGGTACTGGGGGACCGAGAAGTGAAAGTAGGTCAGCAGCCAGCCTGAAGATCAGGGGAACAGACGTGTGACTAAGTCGCAGAAAGAAAAAGTCTCAGCTTTGTGGGAGAGTCTACAGAGGGGGACGAGAAATTATTTTCCATGACCGGGGTCCCTCCACATGTGAGTGTCCCTGCATTCAGCCTGCATGTTGCTGTATGAATGAGGTAAGCTCAACCCACCTCCCACGTAAATGCATTTTTATTGTAATGACTGATGCAATTTGTCAGTTTAGTTAAAGTTTTCATTGCCAGCTCAACAAAAATGGCTGGACATGATGCATGTGGACAATATCACCAAACATTACCTGGAGTGTGAAGGGTTCGGGATTCTGCTGAGGTACTGAGACTGATCAAGTATCCAAGAAAACACTCTGATGGATTTAACAGACGTTCACTTCACTTTTGGGCAAAGTCTGACTACTTTAATGTTTTATGTATGAATGTATAAATGTCACATGAGCAATTCCAAAATAAAACCTCCTCTCTTTTTTTCTCCAATTACAACATCTGTAGTTTAAGTCAAGTACTACAGCATAGTTAAAGCTGCCCAAGGCAAGACCTTTGCTAAAAAATACACCTACAGTATATTATTATAATTACAAGCATGGGAGGAACATCCCATGCTTCACCTCCTCCACCTCCAGTCACCTCTGAAAAGGAAATATTTTGGTTGCAGGATTCATCCTCACATTATCTAGGGTCTTTTTTCCCCAGACCTTGAAACTGCAGTCATTTCTCTATGCTGGTATTTGCTGCCACAGTGGCTCACTGTCTCTCCTTCGCAGGTGTATTACTGCTGGGCAATCCCCTCAACGGTGTAGCCGAGACGCGCTTTTAATAAAAAAAAAACGGCTTTGCAAAGTGAAAAGCTACATCAGTCCGAGACGTCCCAAACCGACAAGCAGCGAGAGCAGCACCATGGCTGCCTGCGACGGAGCGTCAGACGGACGTGGAGGCTGGCCTGACTTGGCTGCAATCGGTCGGGTGAAGATGTACGGGTGCTCCTGCAGATGGGACACAGAGTGGATGGGATGCTGCAATTATTTTGTGTTGTGAATCTAAAAGCATATTAAGGATCATACAAGCTCCTAAAATCCAAATTGTTGGGGACTGTTTCTCCTGAGATTTTTACACAACCACAATGGTATGGAAATTTATTTATTTCATGATTTTCCTCCTGCTTTTGTTCATGTAATTCCTGCACGGCGAAGCAGTGGCAAACAGGGACAGTTGTTGGTGTATTTCATATGTGCTGACAACTGAAACACACAATTACATTTGTTGGAAAATTAAACCGATAGTACAGACGATAAGCAAACGTGGAAAGAGTGAAAATTACAGTGACACGGAGCAATCCCAGAATTAAAAGGTTTGCTGTTAAACACCTGACTCCATGGTGCCAGAGGTATATCTAAATATGAGGCAATATAAAACACTATGCTGTCAGACATGCAGATTTGTTGGTTCTCATTTGGTTTAGCTATTTCATTAAATAACCTCTCAGGTAACGTGCGGCGCCGTGATACAAAGGCCTGTCTTACCATGGATGGACAGATGAGACTGATGGGGTCAGAGAAACTGCTCACAATCATCTTTCCTCCCTCAGGCTGAAACTGTGAACAGGAGACAAGAGGGATAAGGTAGTAATAGTGTGTGCTTTTTAAGAAAGCGTGTCCTTCATTTTATTATGCTTGTGATCTAAATATATTTTCCATGATTCACTGCATTTCATCCTCCAATGACATTCCTTCCCACACAATGTCATTCTGAGAGGCAACAGGCTGATTGTTGACCTTTGAACCTCTTGCCATTCCGCTAAAACGCAAGCAGCGGACGTCATCGCTCACCATGTTGTTCCACAGCCCCTTGGCGAGCTCCTCGTGTCCCTTTATGGTGAAGTGGAAGCAGTCGTGGGTGAAGAAGGTCATGTCGATCTTCCCGTCCTGTTTGGAAAGAGACAGAACACGCACTGGTGTAGATTCACTGACGGGGCGTGTTGTTGGTGAAAACGTGACCTCGCCCTCATTTTCAGCCTCGTGGTAACAGAGCTAAAAGCTACAGCGTGTCACGCTCCTGATCCTAATGATTTAATAATCACTGTGTAAATGCTTCACATCGATTCATCCCCTGACAGCAGACAGACACGTCTGAAACGTTGTTAATGATGTGGCCTCCAGAGCGAGGCAGCTTACCGGGAGGCGGGGGGGGTCGGCGTGTTTGAGGAAGGGCTGGAGAACAACGGCAAAGTTGTCCTTGAAGAAACGATCGCTGTGCAGCAGCTCCTCCAGTCTTCTCTGCGGGATGGACGGAACGCGAAAGTCGAATTATTCTCAGCGTATGCACAACAGCAAACATGCAAATGACTTACAGATAACCGTGAAGACATAACATTTTACATTACGACGTTTGCGAAAACACGGGTTTTCGCAAGGAAAGCGAGAATTATTTTAAATGTTTTTTTTCCCAGTTTTGGAGAACATGCATGTCTAATGAAGTGAGAGCTATAATCTGTACCTGGAACTCCAGATTTACCTCCACCAGCTCCCGAAGCTCGGGAGACCTGGCTCCGGGCTCTATCAGGCACGAACAGAAAGACCTGAATCACAGATAAAAACAGCAAAAGACACAGGGAGGAGTTTACACGGGGATTGCAGACAAGAGGGCACTTTTGAGGCTTACATAAATGTTCACGTTTAAAGACGGTGGCTCACCGTTGGAGCAGGCACCCCGGGGTGGGCTTCTGCACCTCCCTCAGAGTTTGCATGGGCAGGATCTGAACCACGTTGACGATCATACGAGGAACCTGGAGCACAAGGTGGAGATGAAGGGGGCATGTTCCGACGTTCGATGTGAGCTGTACGTCCCCGAAGCTAAACATTTCATCCGAATGCGGTACGTCTGGGTTTGTTTTACCTCGTTCATGAGCATTTCCAAGGAGACAGTGATGTAGTGGATGAAGTTATCCACTGAAAAGAGAGCCTGGAAAGAATGTTGAGATTCTGCAGAGGTTAATCGCATTCTGTTTAAAAAAGAAAATCTATTGAACAAAACCCCAGCATTCAAAAGAGAAGGAGTCAGACCTTATCTTTGCAGTAATCACAGATGTCATTCATGCCCATGAGAATGGTCAGAAGCTTCCAGTCCTCCTCGAAATTCAGACCCTAAAGGAAGAGACAACAGAGGGGTCGGGGTGTAAATCTAATTCATTTCATTTCAACACTGTGTTTTTACACTTGAGGGAAAGTGGGGGCATGACTGCACCTCATAACCTCTCAGGGTGTCGATCAAATGTCTCGTCTGGCCGGGGAGATTGCTGGAAGAAGAGTGCAACAACATCTTTACGGGCACCATCAATAAATAACAACAGAAGGTTGTAGCTCATATATTTTTGCGGAAGAAAATGATTATATTGCAGAAGCAGCCTGAAGCCCAAACAGGGCTACAATCTGGAGCGTCAGTGACGAGGCCTTACAAGGTGTTGTGTCCGGTCACAGCCAGGTTGAAGCCCGTTTCACTGATGTGAGCCTGCATCCCGTGAACCGTCTTGCCGGGAGCGGCGCCGACCAGATTGGGATTGAACAACCTGATGATATCTAAAAAACACACACACAGTGAAAACTTGAGTAAGAACGTATCGCGTTTTCTCTTCGCATTTGCTGCGGGTTAACAGGGAGCAGTAACTTTAAGAGATGGCCGAGAGATCGTGGGTGATCAACGCGTCTTACTTGCCAAAGTAATGACATCCTGAAATGACCCGTAGCCCCCGATACTGCAAGATGAAGAAGTGGAGGACAAGAAGAAGGAAAATAATTATTAGCACCAAAACTGTTTGTTGATTTACGGGTGTCACACATGATATCTGTCACCTCCATGACACGTGGCGAAACTCAATAGGAATCCCAAGGACGGTGGTGGCGTTGGCACCTATGCCTGTCTGCAAAAAAAAAGGAAAGACACAACATTTATGTGGGGAAAAAAATGGCGATTAGGATCTTATTGAAAATACAGACAGCCTGGTTGTGTGTAAGTACTGCTATCACAACAAGAGACCGGCGATAAACCCGATCTGTCACCGCGATTTGGACTTCTTTTATCTCCTTTCATCCATCCTTCCCGCTTTGTTTACTTTCTAAGCTCTTCCACAAATATCCAGTGTATGTTGCTGCCATCTGCTACTCAAGTCAACAAAGTGCATGAAACAAATAAACACCTACTGTCAGCGAATCTCCCAAGGCAGCGATGACTTTGATATCTGCCGCCTTCACAAATTCAACTAGATAAGAGGGGGAGAGGAGAGATGCAGCGATAGAGAGAGAAGAGGGAAAAGGGGGGAGAGAGTGATCAGTCGGATGGAACGTGTCAACGCATGGATGAGAGATAGATCTGGGGGGTGGGGGAGGTCTGGACCTGACAGTGGCTGACCTGATGAGGGGACGGAGGGAGAAGGACTCATGTCCGGGCACTGGAACGCGGGATGTTTGAAGCTCACCGGCCGAGTTTTCTCTGGAAATTCCTGAAACGAGAGCGAAGACGTCCCTGCCAGATCTTCATTTTATCCTTTATTGACTTGCGCCTCTCACATCGGGCTCACACAGGTTTAAACCAATCTTTCTAAACGCCTCGGCTGATTGACCATATTAACTTTAATTCACCGACCCTTGTTTTTGCTCATGTCTTTAGCCTGTTAGCTCAGGAAGCCTGGGGTAGTCCACGTGGTACTGCCAGCTGCCCCCCACCCCAGCGGTAACCTGCCTCTTACCTTAATAGTAACTGTTACATATATATAGTTTCTTACTGTTTTCTCATTTTTATCCAGTTGCACATCACCAAAAACTAAATCTGCCAATCAAGGCCCTTTGGATATAGCTAATCACAAGCTTGGCCCTGGCTGTTTAAACAATGAACACAAATAAAATCATCAAAAACCAAAATAAGGCTCTCAAAAAAATTAGATTTTTGACTTTCTCCACTGTTAAACAGTGACGTTTCTACGTTCTGTGATAAAAAAAAACCCAAAACAAAACAGGTGGGAACAGTACCTTGTTGAGGGCCTCCTTGCTGTAGTGCCGTATCCCCTCCTCATACTCCCACCACCAGTCGCTGCCTGAGAGAGAAAGTTTATTTCCCAAATATCCACTCCCGAACACTTCATCATATAAAACAAGTAGAGTTTCAAACCCAGGGCCTCGACCTGCTGGGGTCACAGACATTTTTTTGCACTTCATCTACATGTATATTTAATGTGAAGCTCAGTGTGGAGAGAGAGAGAGAGAAAAAAAAGGTGGGGGCTCTGTTTGGAACAATATACACAGGAACGCGGCCTCACGTGTGCCCTGCCCTCCTGCTTGTTCCAGCACTTACCTTTGACAGAGCAGGACGCGAGCACGCACGTTGCCACGGCGATCCAAAGCCGCTCCATAGTAGTGCGGACGGGCCAGTCAATGGGTCGCCCCTGCGGACCGCGCGATGCGCCGCTCACTTTTTACGCTCCTGTCGCTTTGGCCTCGCCCGCCCCCCGAGGGCGAGTGACAGCCTGCGGGTCCAGTGGTCGCTCAGTCGACGTCAGCGCCTCGCGTCATTGACAGCCGCGATGTCACCGTGCGTTTGACATGACATGATTTAACAATAAGGACGAAATCCACAAGTCACATTCACCCGACACCCGTTAAATATCCATATATCATTTATTAATTTCTTTATAAACGTGTGTCTGCGATGGTAAAAATGCAGTCTCCTCGACAATCCTGACCAGTGTTTCATTTTTGGACAAATTGTGAGTCGTGTGGGTGTCAACGAAACAGTTCGGAGTAATTTTTTTTTTTTTTGGAGTCTGTACATGTCATGCAGATGCATCGGCAGATAAATTCTCGGTAACTCCTAACAACAAGCACATACTGTGGGACTGAACGAATGGACCGTAGATAGTAAACTGCGTGTGGCAAAACGAGACGTTTCCCCGTCTCGTTGGGATAAATACTAGCGAGGCCCCGGCCGTGGGTTCGTCCGTTTCAGGGGCCAGGATCTACCGGAGGTCCGTCTGAGCCGACGCGCGTGGGCGGAGCACAGAGGCTCGGACTTCGGTAAGGGGGGGTGGAAATTCTCACAACAGCTGAAGTTGGGTAACCAAAAAAAAAAAAAAAAAAAAGAGCCAGCCAACTAAAATAAAAAAAATAATTTAAAAAAGTTCCTTCCTCTAATGTAGCTCGAAAAACATCAACGCTTCAAATGCAATAATCTAGCAAAACGAGCATCCGGTCCAGCTTGTCTATCGGTGGGAGTAATCCGCTTAATGCGTTTTCCTGTTCTCATACTGATGGCATAACGTGGCTTCACTACGTTTTAGCACTGCCACTAATGTTGACTAAACAACAACAACAACAACAACAACAAAAAACACCTTTATGAATTGCAGGTATGCAAAACTACTGACCTGACAGTGGGTTAATTAAACAAGCGACTAAACGAATGCAAAAACTGATTCAAAACTTGTTCACTCGCTGGATGTATGAAAAAAAAAAAAAAAATTCCTAAAGTCTGCAAAGCACGCGAAAAACCTCTTTTAGCAACTAGACCGGGGCTGACAAATAAAATGATCCAAGTTCACGTTTTTCTGACTAGGTCTTTTTTTCTAAGTCCTGCGCAAGCAGTTCAACTGTCATTTTGTCATAAAAAGGGAAGTGAGAAGAAACTAAACGCGCGGATCTGATCCCGACTATGCCTTTTCGATCTGGCAACAGCGCGACTATTTCCGTGGTAAGGACATGGGTGTTTCTGGCAGTATCCTGAGTCACAGACTAACAAGTCCCAAGTCTGCGTTCTACCCTCTTTACCACCCTGTTCTGCAGCACTGTCCATAACCACCCCCCCGCGGGACCTGCATATCTTAAATGGAGAAAAAGGGAGTTGTGGGACTGAGCAGTTCGGCAGCCGTCTTGGCGTTGGCAATGTGGAGGGGAGCAGGCAGAGCGGGGAGAGGTGCTCCAACTATCGACGCACCGGCTGCTCCATGCAGTGGGCCGGCAGAGCCTCTGTCTGTCTGTTCCTGCATGCGCCCCCCTCTGGCTTCCTCTCACTGCTGCTCCTCTCGTCCTGGGCCGGGCCGGCGGCGGCCTGCGCCTCCCCCTGGCCCGGGGTCTCGGCCTGGGCTTGCGGCTGTTCCTGAGGCGGCCTGGGAGGGGGCGTCGGGGCGGGGGCGGGCGGACGAGGCGGCGCTATGATTTGGTGCTGGCGCTGTCGGTAGGCGATGACCGTGCCTAAGAGCAGGGCGATGACGGTCATGAGGTAGAGGTCCCACTCCGGGCCCAGAAGCTGGTCCAGGTCCACCTGAGAAACCAGCTCCTTCAGCTGAGAGGAGCCGCGGCCAAATGGCAGAGGATGGAAGGAAAAAAAAAAAAAAAAAAAAAAAAAAAAAAAGACGCATCTGGTTAATTTCACTTCCCTCTAATGAAGATGCTTTTAACTAGTCTGAATTATAGCTCCAAGTCTGTATTTAAAAGCCAAATTGTCCCAGCTCCAGCTTGAGAATTGAGGAGGAAGTACTTACATTAAGGTCCTGCAGATACTGAAGCGTGTAAATCAGGCCCAGCTTGCACAGGGCCAGGAAAACCGGGACCTGGGCATCGGGGCTGGCTTCGGCGGCCATGTCGTAGAAGCGCTTGGCCAAGTGGATGTCCTGCAGAAAACAAATGGAGCAATTCACTCCGCGCGCCGGCAGCTCCGTTAAAACACTCTCCATTTGCCGAGCAGCGCGACCGAGCTGCGCTGGAAAACACACTGCGGAGGGGACGTGCGCTCACCTGTTTGATCCCCAGGCCTTTCTCATGCATGTAGCCCAGGTTGAACATGGCCTGGGCGCTGTGCTGCTGCTCCGACGCCAGCCTGTAGTGGATGACGGCCGTCTCGTAGTCCACGTCTGTCCCGTAGCCATAGAAGTGATAGTCCCCCAGTTTTATCCTCGCCACAGTGTAACCTGGGGAGGGCAACAACGCGCATCAGCGCTCATTCTCCCCAGAGCCAAACTCGGCGAGTCCTCGTCGTGGGAATGAATCGCGCGGACGGATTTTTCGATGAAATGAAATCAACTCGCCTTGTGCTGCAGCTCTTGTCCAGTGGAGCAAGGCACGAGGGTACGTCTCGTTCTCGCTGAAGATCTTTACCCCCTCTGTTAAAACATATTCAAGTAATGTTACTTTTCAGTACAATAAAACACAGAAGCTTTTTTTTTTTTGCCAAACAACCGTTTCACTAAATCCATCTTTCTATTGACTTAACTACAACTAAACGGTGAAGACCAACGAGGTTAGTGTTCCACTGCCTTTTGGGTAATTTGAAGTGTAAATCATGTTAATAAATTATTCTTTTTAGATTGACTGTCTTTCTTCAATGTAAACTCAGACTCCCAGCTCTACTTCCTTCCCTTCCTGACACGATGCTAAATATGGTCATAGTGTTTCATACTCTGGTCCAGGATGAAGGCCACGTTGCTCTGGGCCACCTCGTAGCCCTGCTCGGCCAGCAGCAGGTACTGCACCAGCGCCGCGTCCGTCTCCCCCTCCTTGAAGCTGGCGTAGGCCGTCATCAGACGCTCCGACCAGCGGCCGCGCTCGCACACGTTCTTGAAAAGCTGCGGCAAAGACGCAGGCAGGCAGTTCTCAGTCTCTCCTCATTTCAGCCTAGTAAAGAGAAAGGAGCAGCGGCTCTGGGGCCTCACCTCCACAGCGGTGTGGCAGGAGCGCATCACACCAGTGCCGGTGGCGTGCATCTGGGCCAGGTTGTAGAAGGCCAGGATGTGGCCCGCCTGCGAGGCCAAATTGAAGAACTTGAGCGCCTGTTTGTAGTCCCGCTTCACGCCGATGCCGTCTGGGGGAAGGGAAGGGAGGAAAGGGGAAACGGCGGTGAGTCGCACAAAGTAAGAGGCACCCTGGTCCAGATTATTCAAATCTTCTCACGTAACAGGCGGACGACCATGAAGGCGTCCGCCCGCGAGGCGTTGTGTTGCACGCACGCACACACACGCACGCGCTCATCCCGCGACACTCACTGTAATACATGGTGCCCAGCTGGAGCTGTCCGTCCACCCAACCCTGCTCTGCTGCCTTCTGGAAGTATTTCAGCGCCAGCTCGTAGTTCTGCGGACGCAGAGGCGACAACTTTCAAACGGCTGCTCTCATTTCAGCATGAGCGACACAAACTGAGATTCACATTTTCCCTTCTATTCTTCCAGCCACAAACTGAAGATGCCAGATTAGCAAAAGAAGAAGAAAAGAAAACTCCGAAAAAGAAAACTGTAGCAGCTTTATCTTATATAAAAAAGGTAGAAGTAATCTCAAAAGGACTGGAAAAAATAGAAAAGATTCCTTACCACTGGGACACCTCTTCCATATAGATAGGCCATGCCCAGGCCGCTCTGACCCACTGGATTACCCTGAATGGAAAAAAAAAAAAAAAAAGCCGGGATATGAAAAGAGGTGAATAACAACTGCTACCTGCTTCTCTCCAGAGGCATAAGAAGCGCTGCTTTCTTTTCAATGGCGCGTACAGCGACCATCGCTGATGCAAACACGAAAGGGCGCGTTCAAGATAAAAGACGCTTCGTTCTTACCAAGTCCGAAGCCTTCTTGAAGTACTGCAGGGCCGTCTCGTTGTTCTGTGGGAGAAACTCGCTGCCCTCCGAGTACATCTGACAGATAAGGAGTCAATGAAGAACTGATGATGCTTCAAAAAAAACCACAAACGGACTCCAGCGCCCACTCTTTAAAAAAGCGTTGCCAAATACTGGCTTCGCTTTATTTTGGATTGAGCCTGGAGGATCTTGCTGCTTCTCCAACAAACTGACTGTTTCTCCTGAGTTCTCACACAGCATGGGCGACATGATCATAATATTTGCAAACACAGAAGCGAGACAGGCGCGTAAAAAGAAAAACACCACTCGTCAAAATAGATAGAGAGACATTCTGATAGGAAAGGACAATGTACTGGTTGTAAAAAGAAAAAAAAAAAAGAGAAGGTATTAGGTATAGGTAACAGACAAATAAATTCAACCTCACGTCACCCACCTTGCCGAGGAAAGCCATGGCGTGCGTGTTCCCTGCGTTTGCAGCCTGGGTGAAGTAGTCATACGCCCTCTGTTGGAGAACATCAGAAGCATCATGCATTTACTGGTGCAAAAAAAAAAAAAAAGACTAAGAGAATAATAATTCACAAAAGTTACCTGATGATTTTGTTCGACTCCACGTCCTCCGTGCAGGTGAAGTTGACCCAGTCCCACCTGAAATTGGAAACAATGGCCTCGTTAACTTTTTTTTCAAAAATATATTAGACTGACTAGTTTGCAACCAAACAAAAAAAAATCTGTAAATTAATCTGTAAATACTTTTTATTTAATTTACGTTAACATATAATGGTTAAGATATTTCCATGAACAAAAAATACTTTTGCCGCTGTCACAACAATTTTTCATATTAAAATCTCACTAACTTTTATATGTTTTTACCCTAATCCCCAGTTAATCCAATTTGGATTTATTGTTCAAAAGGTGGCATCAAGATAATTCAGCTGGTCACTGAAATGAAAAAAAAAAACAACAACAACCATTTTACCTGAGCTTGCACATCTCCTTTCTCAGCTAGAAACTGGTAGTACTGGATCAGGTCCTCCTCCAACATCCCGCTGGTGGAGCCTGGGTTCTCCACCTCATCCAGAAGCCTGATCCTCTGCACGGCCGAGCCCCCGGTCAGGGACACGTCGCTGGCCACTGGAAGAGGCGACGGAGCGGAGAGAGAATGACCGCGCGTCCAGCGAGAATCACAATTATCACGCTCGAGAGTTAATGAAGTGCAGCAAATTCTCACCCTGATTCGCCACCAGCCTGTAGTGCGTTAGTGCGGACTCGCAGCTCT
This sequence comes from Psettodes erumei, assembly GCA_016785225.1. NCBI lineage: Eukaryota > Metazoa > Chordata > Actinopteri > Pleuronectiformes > Psettodidae > Psettodes > Psettodes erumei. The sequence goes on along the minus strand of JAFBJZ010000882.1, from coordinate 542,057 downwards.
GGGGGACGCCCACACCTCCCCAGTATCTGTATCCCTAAGAAGACAAGAGGGAAAAAAGGTTCTTTAATAAAGTTATAAACAGAGTGACTCTGGAACTGATTCTCTGACAGACAGATTGACTCACCAGAATCATATGTGCTACCAAGTTTCCACCGAGCGCACCAAAGGTGTAGTAAACCAGGGCCTGAAAAACAAAAAATTAGAAAATGATATGAACAAGTGATGAAAAAAAGAGACAGACACTACAACCATCCATCCAACATTAAATCGTAAAAGAAGGGAAAAGCACCTTAGCTTGACTCGAGTTAACTCCGAGTCCTGCAGCATAGAGAAAACCAAGAGCCTTTGGGGGAAAACAAAGAAAGCACAATGTCACATATTTGATTATTCGAGCAAACACAGTCAGAGCTTTCTACGTCTTTTTGATAAGATCAGTCAGGTCAGGATGCAGTTCCACACTTCCTCTCACTGGAAACAAACATTTTGGACGGGGAAAGTACCATCTGAGCTTTGGGCAAGCCCTCCATGGCAAGCTTCTCAAACATTTCTTTGGCTTTGGTGACGTTCTGGTTCATGTAATCCCCAAACAGCATGGCGTAGGCCACCTTCTCCATGGCTTTCTGGTGGCCCTTCTCCGCTATTCTGAGCAGCTTTTCATACAATCTGAGAGAGTGGTTGGATAAGCAGAGGTGGCTCGGGTGAGGACGGACTGACACGGACACAGTGAAAAAACCATAACCCAATGTGTACATAACAAACAGTAGTGTGACAGCTAAAGCAAATAAGGATGTGCTTACCAAAGTCACATAGAAACAAGACACTCATAAAAGAGGTCTCGCCGTACCAAGACGACTTTTACAATCTGATCAGATAGTGTCTTCATAAGATGGATGTTCAGAACAAGGGGAATAAATCGGTGGGAGGAAACTCACTCTTTCTTCTGCGTCTTCCTGGTGGTGGCGTTGAGCATGCGCAGGACAGTCTGATACTGCTCCTCCGCCTCCTCCGCCTGCAGTCTCTGCTGGGCCTGCTCCTCCGCTAATGGCAAGAGAGGAGACGCAAATGAGAACGCGGAGAGGGAAAATAAGGTTTCCCAACCTTTGGCGGTCATTCTCGAAAAATGAAACCCATGACGCTCTCTCAAACGGGTTGCCGTAATCGCCTGTTATTAGCAGTACGCGCCACTACGATACCCTATTAAAGTCCACGCTCTCTATTGAAGACTTACTCTCACAGAAACCCCACTTTTTCTCCTGGTCGTAGTCGTAGTATGTGGCGCACCAGAGGCGTCCATCCCCCCGTCCATCAGTGGTACAGTCCCAGTACTCCCTCCCCTGGAAGAGGAAGGGGAAGATGCAGGGCTCTCCGTGGGCCGTGCCTCCATTTACCACAGGCACTATGTAAACAAAGCACATTACATAACACATCAGCAGATAATAATAAAACCTGCACGTGGCGAAAAAATAGAAAGTGTGTCACCGTGTCCGTTATGAGTTTTCTCCCGCGAAACAACAGTAACAGATTTACAACCACATATCATAAAAAAAAGGTAATTTCAATACATTCCCAAAATATTTTCATATGAAGCTGAATGTTAAAATTGTGCAAGACGGCAGCAGAAAAAGAGTTAACGCCCCCCCACGTAAAATGATGTAACTGACTGCAAGAGGAGCCACAGGTGCAAGGCGCTGTTAATTTCTCATGGGGCTAAAGGTTCATCCAGCGGAGCGCTGCTCTGAAACCACACAAGCCTTTGCACAGAGTCGGCTGAAAACAGCCCGACGTGTCATGGCTCAGTCGAGCTTACAAACAAAACAGGACAGTCCTCATTCTCAAAAAAAAAAAAAAAAAAAAAAAAGCCGTTTCAGAACAGGGTGAAAATCTGAGGGCCGATAAAGCCGATAAAGCGACTGACAGGCTGCAATAGGCTGGTGGCGTTCGCAAGAAATGTTTGTAAAAGACTTTACGTGCTACTGAAGGTTCAGAGTGGAGGTCCTTGAAATATGCTGCATATACTCTTTTTTTTTTAAAAATGAAATATCTCGTGCTAAGGAGCCCAGAGAAAATTTCCCAGAGCCTCAATCTGCTCTGTTAATTCCTGGCTTTTAATTGGACGGGCATAAAAATATTGTGCTCAAACGTCAGCCTGCTGCGGCTGCTGACAGAATATATGCCAGCTCCTCATCTCTGTCTCACACAGACATTTGGAACGAGACGCCTACATACGCCTAGAATACAAAGGCATGGCCAGAGAGAGCATGTGTTCAGTAAGACATGCTTAGGGGATTGTGTGTGCATGTTCAAAGTGACCAGCCCACAAGCTTCTTTTACAGCTCACTTTTTGAGTTTTCAAATTTCAGTCTTCACCTTCTTTAACTTTCTCCTCAGTTGGAGGAGGCTGCTCCGGCAGGTCCTCCTTCTCCTCTCCCTCCAGTCCGTCCACGGCTGACTGATTCTCCTCCTCCAGTTGGGGGACTTCGGGACCAGGGGTCATGGAGGCACCTGCCACGATTGCTGACGCCAGATGGATGTCCTCCTCTTCATCTTCTGGATCATGGTAAGACTGGAAAGGTGAACAAAAGGTTACTGTGAGGGGCCACTGAAGTGGGAATACACTATACATACAGGAATACAGTACACAAGGCAAAAGATATAGATTATTTTCCATATTTTTATACAGATTATATAAACATAGCAGGGATTTTCATCTGCCAAATAGCCTGGTTTTGATTCTTTGTTTTAGTTGAGTTTTTGTTTACAACTAATTTTGACTAAATTTTTTGTTTGATTTTTGAGTCAAAAGAGAAGATAGATCACATTTTTCACACCAAGAGCTTATACTGAACAGTGCCAAATTGTGATTGGGGCCAAGCATCAAACGTGGAATGGGTAAGCATGGATCTTCTTTGTTATGCATCTCATCCTCAGGGTTTGATGTGACAGCGTGAAGGCAAATATCAACGTATCTACAATCTCACATACCTTCAGTTCTGGCCCGTCATTCCCGCGCTGCTCTTCATCTGAAACGCATTAATATTGCAGCAGTTCACACACTGTTATCTTGAGATGGACGAAGCCGATTGCTAAACTTCAACAGCTGCTTGCAGCGGTGTCAGAAACGTAACGTCGGCGCAGCTATTGGCCGGTAATGGAGGAAAAACTGAGGTACTTACCAGATGTTATTCCTTTGACGAAGACTATCAGCAGAATGGTCAAAAAATAAAATGTCCTTGTCGTCTTTAAACACCTCTTAAAGCCCATTGCTATTGTTGACAAGCTAACACTGTGTTAGCTGTAGCTGCTGCTGTTTCTATCACCAAACATTCAGCTACAGTTAAGTCCGCCTATGATAAGTAGCGCAAATAAACGCGCGCGCCAACACATTAATGCACGCGCGCGCACACACCTGACCGACCGAAACCTAAGTCGCTCTGGATACCTACTTGGTTAATTTTAGCCACTGTAGCTGTCAAACAAGCTAACAAATTCCACTGCAAAGCTAAGCTAGCACAGTAGTAACTGGCTGAAAAGACGTGCGGCTACAAAGCAAAAGAGACACCGAACTCCTCGGTCTGAAAACGAGCTGCTGAGTCCCTCTTAGTACTTGAAAACATCCGAGTTTAGGGACGAGGTACAAAAATCTTTAGCCTTTAGTTTATATTTATCTGATACTACTTAGCTGCCCATGTTAAGCCCCTACTACTGATCGGCACTTCCTATTCTTGCAATTCGACCAATCCCGACGCGCTTCGTGTGACGGTAGCCAATGAGCAGCTGGCAAAGATGAGACAGCGAATCCGGTGCGTACACAATTATGTTTCTCGTTGATGGGCTTGTCCACGACACCAGAACACGTTACTGAGATGCAATAATTATAATGTGAAAGGGAGAGGTGCCTGCGTTTTTCCCCACAGATTTATTACGAGTAAGAGAGAAAACACCGAGGATATCCAAATGAATTATGCAAATAATACCCTAGCCTGCGTTTCTGGCAGTTTTTTCTAGGGCACCGAAACATGTGGTTTATGTGCAAACACGACTCGAAAACCTTTATAGGCATGAAGAGCTTCAAAATAGTCAGTGGTTGCAACATCGTCAGACAGATTTGAAGTTGTGATGGTACGTGTGACAATAATGTAGCAGTTTTTGAGAACAAAAAAGTGTCAAGGAGAAATGAAAGTCTGTAGACTGCACTATTATAGATCAGAAATATTGTTAAAATGAAATAAAAGTAAGTTATGTGGTAGTTTACTTATCCAGGTGATGTAAATTGCTATGCAAAAGAAACTATTTTCACTTTCATGGAAGGACTTGCATCATGGCCAAGAATAAAAAAATCAAATCCCATAATTGTATTTGTAACAACAATACTTGCCATTACAAATTGGCTTCTGTATGCATTGTGGTTTTGGCTGCTTCATAATATTAGTTTCCCATTTAAATCCAAAACACAGAACAACCCCATCCTTGATATTGTCACAATGATATGCAGAAATTAGCTAAATCTTCTCCCAGCAGTCATCAAACTATAAGCATGTCACAGAACAGTCTCCAACAAGTGATTTATCCATTCTGCATGCACTGTTTGATTCTTTGCATACAAAGGCACTCATACCAGCAGATGTGGTAATTAATAACTGCATGTTTATTTACAGGCTGTTTTAGTGGTCATTTCAGAGACAGTAATAAAACAACGACATCATTATTTGAAGAAAAAAAACATTCACAGTAAACAAGATAATGCAAGGCAGGGAGTGACATACATTTGACAAGTGACACATTATTGTTAGCACTCCACAGGTGCCACGTTTGACTTTGTGGTGCAGCCATGATCCACCACAGCTGCTGAAACTGTGAGAAAACCTACACAGAACCAGTTTAAGCTTGTATTACATTAACTACAGGAAGCACAGGTATGTTCCAGAAGCATAAAATGGAGATTTTCTATTCCTGACTAAATTCCGCTTCTGCCAATGTACTGATATATAGACTGAGAGGAGTACAGACCCAAAAAACACCTTATGTTCGACTTTATCATTCCATAAGGCCATTAATACAGTTAGGAATTAATTCTCCAAAACTACCACATAAGAGTCCAGCGTATCTATGCAATGATCGTGTCTTTGGTGCAAAACTCATAAGGCTAGTGACTTGTTTTATTTCACAGAAACGCTACAACAGGCCCTGTATATATAAAAATGTAGAAATGTTTCTTCACATTTGTACATTGATGTTGTGCAGTTTTTGGGGTTGGAGTCACACATTAACACACTCAAACATCCATGGTTTAAAAGTTGTGCTGCAAAGTACCATAAAAACAATGATGTTGTCATTGCGTGCTCTGGTTTCCTGGAAGCATTATCATGTAAAACCCCAAAGTTGGGACATTCGATTCAATGACATTTAATATTTTGAAAATGTATTTAGTTTTAGGGCTTTTAATAAAAATATAGATAAATAAAGCCTTTGCTTTTAAAATTGGCCAACAACTGGCCAATGATATTCATGATTTTTATAGAATTTTTAGATTTTCTCTATTGCCCGAAACTATATTATTTCAGCTTATTACTGCAGAGTGAGAGAACAAAGTGATTAGTGGTAATAAATCACAGTAATAAAAGTGAAATACAGTATCACACAATATTAAGAATCACAATTTGAAATGACATATTTCCACAGGTGTTCAACAGTGTTAGGAGTTAAGAGATGACCAATCATTTGCATAAAGAAGCTTCAACTGCCCCTGTACTTCAGACTAGTGGTAGCTGAGATACCGAAATTCCAGTAAGCAGCATAAGGTACGGTGGAAAAAAAACTGAAAGATTTGCAATTCAACGATGTCATTTCCCCCTTTACCTTTGTTTGGAAATTCTGGTTATGCAAGAACTGGAAAAGAAAGGCTTTTAGAATAGGAGCATTTTTGGTCGATTTCTGGGTCAACCAAATGTGTAAAAAAAGAAAACATGTTACATCATCTGTGTTAAAATATCTGGATACTATAAATGAGTTGTCCAAGTAAGTGCAGAACCGGGAGACACCACAGAGAACCAGGTGATGTCTCTTCTCAGTAGGACGCTATGGTGAGACTGGGTAAAAGACTCGGAGGGTACGATAGCAGGAACGGGTTTATCGCTGTGCAGCTTTGATGACCCACTCTGCTGTAGGGTTCAGCTGGAAGAGGTCTTTCATGTAGGTTTCCCCATCGAGACATCTTTCCTCTGAGAAGAGGAGGAAGACAGACAGAATTATTTAATTGGACATGGTGTCCAGCTATTAGCAGGAGGATTACTGTAACTGTTAGTGGCTTTTAGAACCACTACAGGAAGTACATTTTCCCCTTTTGGCTCAGCAGGGAATAGAAAATCTATAGAGTGTAATTAGTTTGTTTTTGGTTGGAACAGGACTTACTGATGTTTCCACCAATCTCATAGAGACACAGCTCTTCTCGCTTCACTGCCACTGAGCTGCGGGGACAAAGAGAGAGAGAGCGATGGGGGAAGACGAGAGAGTTAAGGAGGCACGAAGACAGGACAGGCCTTAACACAGGCAAAGAAAATACTGTGTTTATTAGCGAGAGAATCCACTAAGTGCTGTGGGTTCAAACATTACCTGTCTTGGCTGAGGAAGCGGGTTAATACATCAGCAGCCTGCAACTCTGCCGTGAGCTGGACCGCCATAGACACTTTACTGAACTGGGGCGCCTGGACTCGAATAAATCCCTGTGAACTCTCCTGGTTGTAAACGCAGACAGGCAGAAATACGCAGAGGGAGAGAGGAAGAGAAACATGCTGTCAGTCACACGGCCAAAAACACTTCACTAAGAATCTGACCGTTTTCCAAAACACTGTCCTCATCTTCACACAAACACTCCCATGGGACAGGGACTTGGATAAAGTCCACCCCGTTTTGTTCAACGTTCTCCAAACACTGTCACAACACTTAGCTGAGCTATGCAGGGTCAAGTGCTTCGCTGTTGTTCCAACTTACTCATTCACCACAATATTGCTAAGAAGAGCAGACCCACTCAAGCACAGCGAGAGCAAAACGCTGACAAATAGCGGGAAGGAACTTTAAACTAAGAATGCATTAGTTCAAATGGTAATATTCAGCTTGTTTGACAGAACAAAGGGTGGTGGGAGCTCCACCAATAGTTCCAATGAGACTTCTTCTGAAAATTTATGACTATTTAAAGTGTTCACAATTCACTTCATGTGTATATGTGTCTGATAAAATGATCTACTGCCCTGTATTTGGCTCCAAGTGCCCACATGTTGCACTATGAAAAAATGCTTGTATTCTTCTAAACCGCCACTAGGTGTCACTATTACTCAACTGCCGATACACAAAACCTGCTTCAATCTGCACAATAGCTGTATATTTAGACATAGTTAGAAATCTTGGAAGGGAATTGTGATCAGTATGAACTTTTCATCTAAATTTTTTAAAAATCTTGTCTCGCTACTTCTATTAGGTTTCCGATGAAAAAAGTTGGATACGAGAGTCTGTTTAATGACAGGACTTCAATCATTAAATATTGTTATGTGGTCCAGAACAGGTAGGATTGCAAGGCTATAAAAGCAAAATGTGCAGTCGGTGTGGGGTTGTTTAATGATCTACTGTGAAACAAATGAAGAATTACGCTCCCTCACAAGCATGTTTCTTAGCTGGATTATTAACAGTGATTTCACCAAATAGGTCACTGACCACTACCTAACCTGGAAATGAAATGTCCTACCTCAGGGAGAGCCTTATCAGACAGTTTGTCAGTGGTGATCTTCTTTAGCAGCTTTCTGACGGCTCTCTCTTTATTTTGTTTCCGCTGGCTCTCCATGTTCTGTTGCCTGACCTGGGTCACAATGAACTTGGGGATCTGCAGACAAGATGCACACATGGGGTGAGGTTTCACACCCTTGGCTCCATCGTTCAAACTCAATGGAAAAATAAACCTCAGTAATTTTGGAGCAGGATGCGCTGAGAAATATTGTCCACTGAATTTGCTTATGTAAATGTTGGAACTAACAAAGATTTACAGTTTGTTTATGCTGTTAGAAGTAGAATGTATCGAGAGAGTCTTTTTTTGGTCCTTACTGTCCACAGAAGATTCTGGTATCTTATCAGAAGGCGGACGATGTTGGCCGTGCTGGTTGCCATGGAGAACTCCTGCTGCTCTGTAACCTTGGAGCGGAAACCTTTGAACATGAAGATGTTGGGTGCCATGACAACAGAGACATTGTTGAGCGTCATTTTATTCTTGGCCTGATGGTCAGTCACGCGCCGGAAGAACTCCACTAATGCCTCGGGAAAGGAAACAGAAAAGAGGTGATTGACTGAACTGAAAATGGTTCACCATGAAGCACGTTTCGAAACCGAGCGTGCGTCTACCTTCAGAGTGTCCCGATTGGGCTCGGGCAACAAAAGGACCAGCAGGTTCAAAGCCTGCAGCTGTTGCTTCTTTGTGGGGAGCTCTGTTAACACACACACACACACACACACACACACACACAAATATAGAAATGGTCGATGCACATTTTTCGGGCCATTGCCACATACGTACTGTTATTATACATATTCTACATACTGTTGACGGCAATAAACGTGCTGAGGTATTCCACAGTCAGTAATGGATGGGGCAACTCCCTGATGAACAGCTTCAGAAGGCTAGCAGCATCGTGCTGTTTCAACTGTTGCCATGGAAACGCCCCGTCGTAGAAAGACGACTCGAGCTCCTGGCACAGCGACTGGATGCGGACAGAAAAGCACACACGGGCATGCATATTTCACTCCAACAACAGTGATCACAGGCTGGAGGTACAGCTTTGGTGGTGGCACTAATACACTTCAACCAACCTTGACTCTTGTGGCCGCTCCAGGGATCCGTAACAGCCCCTCTGTGTCTAATCCTTCCTCCTCGATGTGACTGATAAGCTAGACATGAGGGCGAGATTAGTTAAAACGTCACTAGAAGAAAATGGAGGGGCTGCAAATGAATTCGGACGGTACAAGTGCAAGTCCCTTGTACTTTATATTCCAGTTGTACTGTGTGTAACTTAAACTGTGAGATCCATATATGAAATGCACTGATACTTTATGTTGCTGCCGTCTGATCAAGCTGCTGCTCAACTGTCCGCTGACGTGCTCACCCTCTGCAGTATGAATGGCACTTTGGTCCATGGAGCCCGCCTCTGGTCCTGATCCAGTAAAGTGGCAAGGGGAACACCGAACAGACCACTTTCTGCGCACACACACACACACACACACACACACCAATATTGAGCGAAATACCTCAAATAACTACACATGCGGACCTGAAAAAATACAGTTACCATATGTAATATATACCAGTTTGTGTGTGTGTGTAAATGCTCTTATTTTGATGCTTTTACTTTTTATGTGCACGTGTTTGTGTCACCGTGACCCGAGCATTCCCAGCCATGTACAGTTAATACTGTGTATGTGCGCGTGTGTGTGTGCGCACGCGCTCACCTTTAGTCTTAACTTTGACAGCCTTGTGCGCCTTGAGGTCAACCCCAGCAGTGTCAAACAGAGCAGTCATCTCCACGAGCACCAGCCTACGCACCTGGAACATACACAAAACCAACAAAAAAAATGGAGACAGGGACAGGGCTGGTATCTCCCCTCTTACAGGAAAGTTTGTCTGGCAAAGGCTTATCGTAAAATAAACGGAGGTGCAGACACGTTAATCCACGGATAATAACATTTATGTGACCCATTGCCACATTCGAGTCACTTACCTTTTTCATATCAAGAGGAGACAGATCTCCTATTCTGGTCTGACCTGTTTTATCTCGGAGCAGCTTAAAATTCTAGAGAAGAGAAGGAAGGAGAGCAGGAGACAGAGGAGCGTCAGTGACTGTGGGAGGAAACAGCAAAAAGGGGGAAGTGTTCAGAATGACTGTTTGACTGTTATTCACTTTTGCACCCAATGCTGAATGTGGACACTGAATTGACTGAACTGCATGAGAAGAAACCATTGACGTTCTTTCTTTATCGCGTAGTGAAAATAATATCTTATACCAAATTCAACCACCAGATGTCACTACAGACCAGCTCTCAAACTGCACACACAAAAACAACTGTATTCTGCTGATAAGCAACACAACCTGCATGCTCAGTTTCAGTCTAACGGTACTGTTTCGCTATAACTAACAACTGTATTTACTAACATAACAAACACAATAATACAGTTAAATATTCTCTGGCTGTGAAACGGCAAGACAAACATTTAATTGCAGCCTAGATCCAACTATTTCCACAATTAATCTGATTATATTCACTCATGTGCCAATGTCAAAAAAAACCTCATTCCTATGCAGTGAGGTTCCTGAATTTCTGTCCCTGCTATCTCTGGTAATCATTGACCTATAGCAATTAGTAACTTGCCAGTACAGTACAGAGAAAGCTCTAATGTCACTCGACGCTAAAGAGCGCTTGCGGCAAGAGAGCAATTTAAAGTGGCTTTACATAAACTTGCGTAACAATGTATGAAATCAGTGCGTCCTGTTTATTCGCTGCAGCTGTGCAGAGCGCAGAGGCGCTCAGTGTCCCGGTCCAGAAACATACTGCCGAGGAAGTGAGTGCGGATGTAACCTTTGTGTGTACGTGTGTGTGTGTGTGTGTGTGTGTGTGTGTGTGCGCGCTGCTGCTCACTGGTAGCTTGTCGTCAGGGGAGTTGGGGCTGGTGACGGTGCGCCTCAGTCTTTGATGGTTATCCCTGTAGGTGAGCGCCTGCTCTGAAAAGGCCACCTCCACGTCCAGCTCCGTCTCCGTTTCTGTGGAGACGCGCACGAGATATAAAACGCAGGGCCGCACAACGCGCCGACGGAACCGTTTGTGCGGCGCGAGTGCAAGCTGTGCCCGCACAGACTCGGGCCGTCGAGTGTGTTGTCGTTCATTTAAGCTGAGAGTGTTTCAGTCGCTATGGCAAAAAAAAAAGAGGAAGAGAGAGAGGCTTCTCTGCACCTTTAAATACGCTGCTGCTGAATGGACCCAAGTTTTTGGCCTTTGCTCGACATTCCTGCATCCATTTTACGGCGACGTGAAATACAGACAAGATTGTTCTAACGTTGTGTACATCTGAAATAAAAGCATCACTACATTGCTGTGGCATATATTCCCACTCAATGTTGTCATCCCATTTTACAGTAGCAAAAAGCAGCACGTATTCTGGACATCTGCGGAACATGTGCTGTTATACTGTCGCGCGTTAAACTGTAACGCGATGTGTCATGTTCTAGTCTATTCTAATCTGAAGTGTGATTAAGAGTTGCTAGGCAGAACTTTATTTGCGCGCCTCAGTTAGTCATTCTCCATGTTGACTCACACCGCGTGTGTGTGTGTGTGTGTGTGCGTGACTGTAGGAGTATGTCGCACATACCAGCTGAAGGGATTTCTTTTTGTCCGTTCTCACTTCCCTCTTTGAGTTTACCAGGCTGCTCATCCTGTAGGACACAGCGCACAGATTAATGCTAAACAAGCACACACACACACACGCGCGCACACATTTTTTCATGTTACACATTATCTTGGCCGTTAACTAGTGGACAAACATGTGCATCTAAGTGCCGACTGCAGTAATTTGGGCGAGCAGAAGTACGCTTTACTCTGCTCGATAAAACTAGATTTATATATTTTCCATTTATTGAATCGAAATGCCGTCAACCCAGTATAATGCATGGAAAGGGTAAAAAGGATTTTGCAGAATTATAATGGGTTTTGGAGGTTATAACACATAACTGAGCACTTATTACTGCCAGACTGGAGAAGTAACAACAAACGCAGTGAAGTTGTGACCGCTTCCTTTCCTAAAAAAAAAGGAAATATCAAATGTGTGTGTTGTGGTTAAATATTCAATTTATGCTGCTACCAAAGAAGGAAGAGCTCAATCTCATCGAGTCATTAAATGAGGGCTTAAATTGTGAGATACACAAGATTAACGGATTCTAGCCGGCGTCCACGGTGCGTGTGCATCTTTTAACCTTGTCAGAGGGTCTGAATATGTCCCTGACATCGGGAAGGTGCTGTCGGTTGCGCCGCCGCAGGGTCTGCTGGAGCGACGTCACGCGCCGTTCCACGGCCGCCGCCTGAGTTCTGGTCAGCGTGGACAGGAACACTGCGCTGTCCTCTTCCTGTCCATTGATCAGAATCAGACACGAGTCAGTCGGTGTCGCATTCATCGAGCCGTACATCTATTTAATGTCTTTTTCGCTTTTTCTGTCAAATGCGTTTTTTATTGATGTAACAGGTATGAAACCACAGCAGACACTCTGCTCTGCTTTAAAGATGTGGACTGTAAATATGAAACTGATGGAAACGACGGCTCAATCTTGGACTCAGGCCTCGCTAATTGAAGAAAGGATAAATGATCAACACCTGGTCCTGGTCAGCTGCCAGGGAATCGTCAAACAGCCGCGCTAGCCCCGCCTCCGTGAGCCACGCTTCCTCCTGCTCTCCTTCTGAAAAAGGAAATGAGAGGGGAAAAATTCATACGGAAATGTAAGGGATATTTTTCAGCTCGTGGCGATACATCATGTGTGTTTTCGTGAAGCGGGAAGCGGGACATGGGCAGTTTTTTTTAAAAAAAGCCTTTAATTGTCCCCACGCAAGACACTCAGACAGCTCCTCAGGTGCAGGAAAGGGAAAGGAGTAACCACAGACAGAAATGGACACACATACTGTACAGGAAGAGTGTGTTTGCTCCAGAGAACAATAGTCGTCGTAAACAGGCTGAATAAGACTCCCATATACACGAGCGCCGCATTCCTTATGTGCAAAACAACAAAGAGCCAGTCTGTGCAAGCCTAGGTGGGATGTGTGGTGGTTTTTTTTATAAACAGCTGGATTATACATGTCACCAGTCAATTCAGACCGCACCTCTTCGAAACTTAAAGTTTCCAAATGGCCGCAAACGGCATCTGAGTCATTTGTGTAGCTCAGAAAGACAATGAGCTGATGCAAAATGACCACAAACTACCAAAAAGAGACACAAAACAACTACAAATGACATCTCTGAGTTGTTTATGTGACTCAGATTCTCGGAGTTGCGCTTCACCTGCAGAAAAAGACAGAATGATGACCAGCAGTGTAAGATGTACTCTGGACGTCTGCGTAAGAGGGATGAGGCGCCTTTCAAATGTCCGTGCCCATTATCCCACAATGCATCTGTGTCTAGAGCCACACACATGCCCGTCCTATGATCAACCTCTGCCGCTATTATCTTTCCTGAGTAGAGAATAAAAATGACTGTCCTTGTACACAAGCAGATGGATGAAAGGGGGCAGTTTCTTTTCCTTCTCAGGTCTGTCCATGGAAGGGGGGGGGTTATCTTACCTTCAGGAATTTTCTGCTGGTCCTCCTCTTGAACGTCCCCTTCTCCTCCACCTTCTCCCCTCCCTGCGCCTCCCCCCGAGCGGGTGATGTTCTCCACCTCCTTCCAGTAGTCGTCCATCTCAAGCTCATCCAGAGAGTCCTGCGAGACGTGCGGCCGCAAAAAGAAGACAAGGACTTCAACGTTTAAGATTTTCAAACTCGCCTCCCCGTGTCACCGCCTGTGTCTGTCTGAACATGCCCCATATGATGCAAAGAGAAAACAAGCAACCGGCGGCCAATCCCTGCAAGCTTCAAAAAGCAGCTGGAACCCGGCTGTGCAGCTGCTCTCAGATAAGACGCGGGGACAACGATTGTACGCCTGGCAACCGAAGCCCCTGTAAAATTTTAACAGTCGCGATCGAGACGTTTATAGCTGACGTTTCTTATCCAGAGTCGACGCAGCAGCAGAAAAGTCCGTTGCCTGTGAATCCCACCGGGGAAGAAATGACCTCTTTACACTGAAAGGATGACGCAAAATCTGCTCACAAGCCGGGGCACGACAAAGTTTCACCACAGCCTACCTGGGAGTTACAGCGCTGACACATGGGTCGTGATCTGGACCTGGAATCGGGACTGTGCCTGGGGCTGGAGCCGGACTTCGGGCTGGAGGAGGCGTGCGGCCCGGGGCAAACGGCAGAGCTGGGATTCGGGAGCGAAGGCGAGGGCGGCGGCGGTGGATCGGCGCTGCTGGTCCCGGCAACGCTGGGGGCGGCGGCGGGCCCGCCTCGGTCCCCATGCTGCGCGTTTTGGTTTTGCTGCACGGCGTAGTGGCCCGTTCTCCGGCTGCGAGAGAGAGAGAGAGAAGTCAGGCAGACGGACACATCTGGGACGAAAATATCTCTCTCGAAAAAAAAAATGTCGATTCTCACTCAGTCATAGCGCGAAAGCTGCTCCTGAGAGGAACTGTCCCGCCTGCACCTGTGCACTTTGCACCACGCTCGCCGGTGACGTTACGGCAGATAACGGCGCGCATCGTAAAATATGTAATATTGCTGGATTATGAACGTTGGATTCGTCTCTCATTTTGGGCGGGGCAAGAGGGAGAGGGGGAGACGAGGCGGCCAGCGAGGCGGACGGACGGCGGTCTCTCAAGGCGAGCCGGCGGCGGGTTGGATTCCCAGCCGGTCATGAGGACGACGGCTCCCGCACAGCGTGGACTTCACTCCGCTCCACTCAGCGGCGCGCGACCGTTAGCGCTGATTACGGTTAGGATGACCTCGTGCAAATGCCACCGTCGTGTTGTCCTGTGTCACCAGTACACAGCTTGATGGCGCGCTGTGCTGCAAACACGCGGTCACGTGGAAATGCCGCCACTCCCTCGTGATGTATTGCGGAGTGACGACAGCCGCTGTTGCGCTGCTGCGTGAGGCAAGGCCGAGTGTGCCGTATTAATCAATTTGGAATTATCAGCAGTATTAGCCCGGGGCCTCACGCTGAGGCAAAGGCCACATACCACAGCGGACTTCCTGCCTACCCCCACACACACACACACACATGCACACACTGTGTACGTACTCATATAAAGAGCGATAAAGAAAAAAAAAACCCACTGGTAAATATAGACACACACTTTGATCTGCTTTTAACAAAGAGAGAGAGAGAACATTTTACCGCCTCCTCTCCTTCCTTCCAATCTCATGTCTTTTCCAGCTCCTCTCCTTGACCTCTCCTTCCTCTCTCGCCTGGGACTCGTCTCCTTTTCCTCTCCCCTCGGTACTTGGTATTCCCTCCGTCCCTTCTCCCGAGTCATCCCCGCACTTCTTTTTCTTTTGTGCGTTTGTTTCCTGACGTTCCCCGTCTCCTCTCCGACCTTATGCCAGAAGGATTGATCTGAGCTCCGTGTGATAACACACGCAGAAACATGCCGTCTGACCTCTCTCCGTCTCTCTCTCTTTGTTTTGACATTAGCAGGTCATGCTCCTGGCACAAGCCCATTGCCTTGAAACCCACACCAAGTGAAATATTTTCCTCCATAAGAGAGCGGCAAGCGCGTCCTCGTTTTCTGCTAAACTGGCGCGAGGACGCGCATCTGGAGCTGCAGCACAAATCGCACGTCAGAGAATAGCGCTCATCAACTACCTTCACGCGTTTTAGTCCACATCTGTCTAATGCCCAACAAAGCCACCAGGAATTAGCTGTTCTTACTGATCATTTATGTGGCTCTGATGCAGCAGGCGCCTGTTCTGAATGATCTGACTGGCTAAGCCTCATTTAACTACAATCCTGCAGTGTGAGAAAATACAGTTAAACACTGCGGCGTCCGTGGCGCATCAGCTTTTGTTGAACACGGACTCCGATTTGCCATGAGCGTGGAAAAAAAGAAATCTGGGGGGTAAGAACAAGAGCGAGAGGCCTGAGGGGAGGTAACGGTGCTGGGATGTTTTCCTGTTTTTTGCCCCGTTCATCAAATGTGAGGTCAAGACAATAACACACACACGCAAGCACGCACACACACACACACACACACAGACACACATGCACAGCACAATAATGCAAACAGCGTTTTGCACACAAAGAGCGCACATGACTGCTCCGTTTCACACACACGTTCCCAGAGGTCAACTGGGCTGTCCTCGTGAACAAAACAAACACACTCTCCCTCCCTGGCACACTTTCATACACATAACGCACAAATGACCTTTAGAGGAACACCACCGCTGCTGCTGCTGCCTGCGTGCGTGCGTGTGTGCGATTGTTCTACTCTTTGTACCTTTATCCACACACACACACCTTTTATCAGCATGTCAGAGCTGCTGACAGTGATGTGCGCGCGCGTGTCAACGTAAAGCTGTGAAGCGCAGAAAGGAACAGAAGGAAGCGGCGTCGGCCGACGAACAGCGAAGTCAGCAACAACTTGATGGACGTGAGTCGAGGCGCGGGGGAAGTGAACTCGGTCGACTGTTTGATCCCACATGACTCGTCTGTGAGTGTCACCGCAGTGACAAAGAGCCCCCAGCTCATGTGGAACGAAAAAAAGGATATGATACAGTCCAAGTAAGTGCAGTACTTTGGCACAAGCACGTGTTTTTGACAATACATCTTTGTTTATTCTTATTTATTCATGACAAGTTTTGAATGGGAATTCAATCAAAGGACCTGAGCGCATTTCCCAACATGTTGAACTGTTCCTTTAAAGGATCCGAGCAAGTAAAAGATTAGAGTGTTTGGCAGCTTCAAATAAATATGATAGAGTAAACAATGGACAGCAGAGGAAGTAGGAAGGGGGTTAACGAGTGTGTGTGTGTGTGTGTGTGTGTGTGTGCTATTCCCATTCACATCAACAGGTGCCAGCTGCCCTCAGTGGAGACAGAGGCTGCCTCTGTTCCCCCTTGCACACAGTTGCTGGCGTCAGCGACGACCCACTGGCTGAATAAATCATCTGCCTTTAGCTGTGGTGGGTCGACACCATATTAACGCTGGAGGCCTGAATCAGCTGTAGGTTTTGTCTTTGCCGTTCTCTCTCTCTCCCTCCCTGTCTGTCACCGTCTCTCTGCCTCTGCGACCATCTGTTTCCATGCCTCTTTTTTGGTTTTATGTGTGTTCGTGTAGTCATCTGTTCACTGATGTCATTTCCTGTGTGCGGTTGCATTGCGTTTGTGCCGGCTGTCTGTTGCAGCAGCACACGGTTAAAATTAACCTAAACCACATGCGTCCACCGACCGCCTTTTTTTTTTTCTTTTAACATAAACACTGCCGGAAGAGCTTTCTCCTCCGCGACAGTGGAAAACACAGCTTTGGCTCAAATTTGAACAAGACGTGCAAGTCTCCCGGCAGGCACGTAACCTAAGGCCCCTCAGGGTTGGATGTCCACCGTTGGTAAAAGGCCAGCGGCTTCCTGCCTGTCGGTCTGTCTGTCCGTCTGTGTCACCCTGTCTCCCATTTCCTCGACGAGGGGGAAACCATGACCACAAAACTAAACCCTTAAGTCAACCTAGACAGGACGCACACACGTGCTGCTGCGGGGAGGCGAGACAAAGGCAGGCTGTAATGTGATGCTGGGGTTTTTGTTTTTTTTTTCCGAGTTCGCTGGAGAAGCCATCTGGAACACAAACACACACACACGCATGCATACTGTATACTTTATACACACATGCAGACGCGCGCGCGCACTTGCACACAGGGGCAGGTGTGTACATCTGAATGCCAGCTGGAACGGGGTTGTTTACCTCCGCCGCAACGTCGACGGCAGTGGTTTGCCGGCATACGGCGCGCGCTGGACACAGACAAACAAACAAGCCCGCTCAGGCGTCAACGAAAGAGTGCAACCGCGCGGTTGTTTCCACGCGAGTTGTTCGCGCCGCGTTTCCTCTGGGACAGTGAGTTACAGCTCCGCAGGCATCGGAAGAAGGGGGCCGTAAAGGCGACAGGCCGTAAAGGTCGTTCCGTCGAAGCAAAAGGGTCAGACTCTGTCTCTCAGTCTCTGGGTTTGGGGCGGTTGTTCGGACAAGACATTCGAAGAGGCGTTTGGAATTTGAGAGAAAAGGCAGCAGGTCCTCACATTTGAGGAGCTGGGACCATCAAGCCCATTCAGTGTTCAGCGGATGAGACAGCTGACAAATAATTTGAGCTCTACACGGAGCAACAAAAAGATTCAGGAAGTACTGTCTTGAGGCCTGCTGTGGTGTGGAAGGGTTCTGAGTTAACCTGGCAACCTTGCAAAATCAGGGCTGGTAAAACAAAGTCAAGGTGAGTCTGCTGATTAGGAATGTGCTCAAGGAGGAGGAAAAAAAAAAACCTAACCCAAGGCCAAGAGTGGAGTTGGTCCTGAGGAAATAAAAAAAGAAAAACTGCCTGTCAGGGAGAAACTTTGGGGGGTTAGGGTGCTGGGCTTCATTCAACTCTCCTGCAACATCTCCAGTGTTCCAGTTAGGAAAATAACACAACCGCTGTGACCTTTGCTCACTTGCCCCCACTCACTCCCTCCCTCCCTCTCTCTCTCTCTCTCTCTCACACGCGCGCACACACACACACACACACACACACACACACACACACACACACACACACACACACACACACACACACACACACACACGCACACACACACACACACACACACACACACACACGCGCGCGCGCGCGTCCCACCTGTGAGCGGTGGACTCGTGGTCCGGGGCTGACGGACAGCTGGGAGCGCGCGAGCCAGTTTTCGGCAACAGTTCCGCGTTGCTGTGGTAACCCGTTAAAACCACTCCCTGGGTCTGCTGCTGCTGCTGTCGACTCATGTTTCTCCTCCCGGTCTTCTTTTCCCACCCGCTTCACAGAGGGCTCACATCCAAAAAACCCCAAAAAACAAAACAAAACAACAACCCCAAACAAACCGCTCCGGACAGACAGGTGCTCTAACCGTGTCTGTCTGTGCGTCTATCTGTCCACGCTTTCCATCGCTGGGCTGGTATGTCGCCGACTCATTCTGACATCAAACTCTCCTCCTACTCCTTCTTCTTTTTCTTCCCCTGCGCGCTCCCTCTTCTTCTCTCCTTTCTTTCCTTCAACTCGTCAGTGTGTCTCTGAGAGGCAGGACAGGGGCCGGACCCACAGATCCGACACGGCGCTGCGATTGGCTGAAACCGCAGGGCGACGCGTCCTAGGCGCTGGCGCCCCCTACTGCTCCAAGTGTCGTAAAGCCTAGCTACCGACCGCCTATTGAAACATTAAGGCCTGACCGCAAACTGTCAACAGATGGCTCTATTTGCTGCATATTGTGTGAGAGGTGACGTTAAAGCGCAGATCTGCTTGAGGGCGTTCACATCCTCATTAGGTGGAACATGTAGGGAAAAGGAGCCCTGTTTGAACAACGCTCACTCAAAAACAACAGATTACGGGCCGTCTTCCTCATCACTCAGCCAAGACAAACCACGCACGCACGCACCAATGCCCAAGCACACGGATATTCTCTCATTCATCTTTTTCCTCACCTGAGATGAAGGTAGCACATGAGTCTGGAGACCATTGTTCATCTGTCCGTCGCCCACGTTACGGTCAAACTGTCTTGCGCGGAGCATCACCCTCTGACCATGTGCTGGATGGTACAACACTCACACACTGCGACAAGCGGATTAACCCGAGAGGTCAATCAGATATTTCTGCTCCTCCATCTGGCCCTCCCCACTTCTGACCCCCCACCCTCCAGTCCAGACCTCTATCCTTCCTTCATTCTTTCTCCTGAGCGCTCGCCTCCTTCTGACCACCTCCACACTTCACGAAACCGAGCGTCTTGGAGAAAGAGGCTCATGGATAGGGAGAAAGACCATTTAACAGAAAACATCATAAATACAAATCATTCATATTGGAAAGTGATATGTTGTGTTCGAGCCACATGTTCAAATTATATTCCGCGAGGTCGCGGGGGCACTGTTGTGGATTCAGGTCGCCCCCTAGTGGATGTTGTGGACACACAGCAACGAGTTGGCTTTGCAAATGATCTTCGAGTACATACCATAGACACAGTGTGGCTGTCCTCTGAGCCCCGCCCCCCATCTGCTCTTAATGAGATTACATGACTGCTGTCTGGACTGATCTGTCCAACAACACACAATCAATAACTCATTCAGCAGCTCCACCTTTGGTCCTACACGACCTCCTGCCCAAGTTTGACCCCTGCTTTACTTTGATCAGATCGCTTATCGCTTGTATGACAACACATTTTATATCCTCGTTTTTAGTTTAGTAGTCGAATACAACATCATTTTCTACCCACACCTCTTACAAAAAGTGCATTAATGACTCCCACACACACACACACACACGAAGACAAGATGTCTCAGAAGAGAAAAGCGTTTTTTTATTTCGATTTTTTTCACTATTACCATTATCACCCCCACAAAATATTTAACACTCCAGCACAAAATGTACTTAAGAGGGAACATTTTACGATGAGCAGCCACATTTGAAATTTGCTGTGACTGTTCATGCCAGTGTTCCTCCAGTCGTAATACTAAGTCGCTTCAGGTGCACATCCTCAAACGGAAACAACATCATTAACAAAACACTTGATGAGTTGAAAACAAATTCTTTGAGAGGAAATTAAGAGAGCATCTGTGCAGCATTATTACATTCATAAACATACGCAAAAAAAAACCCAAAACACAAAAATGTGTAACTTTCAGAAATGATCAGTAACTGGAGAGAAAACGTGCCGTCGAACCTTGAAGCTCGCTCTTTGCCATCTGCAACGCACAACGATTTGATTAATCAGGTCACGGATGATTAACTGTGTTCGAGTGACGTCACTGCCTTAGCTTTCGTCTCCGGGATTTGCGTCTTCACCGGGCCCTGCAGGTCTCGAAACATCTTGGAGTACATGTCTTTCTGTTTGTCCAAGCTGTCTTTACAGCACCTGCAAAATTCCAGCCATTTACGTATAACTGGTTAGCTCGTGGCTAAGGCTAATTCCGCAAGATGAGCGCAGAAGGTAAAATATGCAGCCTCGTGTGGATATGAAGGTGATCTTACGTCGCCACTTTCCTCAGGAGGTTGTTGATGTCGCTGTCGAAGGGCTTCTTTGCCTGAGCGGTTACCAGGCAACCCTGGGCGCTCTCGTACTCATGCAGCTCCAAGTACGCCTGACACACGCGAAATCGGTCTGAGTCATGGGCGTACGAACATGCAGACTTGATCTTGTGCACCTGAGAGCACTGCGCTGGGAGGGGGGGAGGGGTCGGTCTGATGCTTTGGAAAACAAACAAAAGCGCCGACCAACCTGTCCGCAGCGGAAAAGAGCCTTTGCGTTGGCCGAGTCTATCTCCAAGGCCCTGCTGCCGTATTTCAGGGCTTTGCGCGGGCTGTCCAGACGGAGCTCGGTGAGAGAAAGGTTCAGGTAGAGAGGAAGCAGAGCCGTCCTGATCCCCTCCGTCTCTGCGCCGCCCTGCGTCTCCCTGCTCCTCAGCAGCATCATCGCCTGTTTGCCGAGCAGAGGATCGAGCACGTTACAGGTAAAGTAAAAAGGTAGAGGGTGCACTTCCAGACACTTCCAGATTTACCTGTTTGTAGCGATCTTTGGCGTTGTCGTAGCGGCTCATGTTGAAGCAGCGGTTGCCAAAGCTGCGCAGTGTGCCGACAACTTCAAGGAGGGTGGACAGAGGAACAGTGACCTGCTCCTCCTAAAGTCAGAAAAGATATAAGTCAACGGGAAGGAACTAATAATGCAAAACCAACAACAACAACAGGGAACCTGCAGCCTCTCTACCGGACTCAGTGCGACAAACTCATCCACTTGTCCGGAGTCAAGGAAATCCAGGATGTGGACCTCGTACAGAACCACGGCGGCGGCGGGAATTAACGGAGGGCAGCCCAAGTCGCCGTACGCGTAGCGGGGCTGGAAAAGGAAACGAGAGAACTCCCCTTTCTGCATGGTCAGCAGACCCAGCTCCAGCCCGGCCAGTGTCACATCTGTTTGAACAGTAACACAGAAAATGTGTGTGTTTTCATTTCAGGTGGAAAGTTTTCCTTTTCATAGGTGAATTAATTTACAAATGGAGAAAATAGTTTCTCACCTCTGCCTAGCTTCATCAACCGGGGGTATTTGAAGTTTGTGGTAGTTTCAAAAGGTTGGTCTGAATACTCCAGGAAAGCAGAGTAATGGACTGAAGAAGAAAAAGAACCAGGCGAGAGGATTGCAGAACCAAAAATATTTGGGGAAAAAAGTAACTAGGTAGGGTGCTTTTATTTTAACAAATTTTGCAGTTGTAAATACTCAATACTGAAGCATTTCGGGGCACAGGCGGGCCCTCTCCAGGCTGGACCACCTCTTTCAGGATCCCTCCATCTCCCAGGATGTCATCCATCTGCTGACGTATCTGTTCAAATGGACTCTATGACAGACAAAAAAAAAACCTCTGAAGTTGTTAAGCTATTATATGTATGTGACCATGGTGTTGCTATTGCACAAAATGTGAACTGGAATGACTGATTTTTTTGTTGTTGTTATAGCAATTTTCAATAAAGTTGGGGAAAAAAAGACCAAAAACCCCGGAAGTGTCTAAGCTCCATTTCCGTAGAGGGGTCAGTCATGAGTACAGGTGGATTAAAAGCATACCATATGTAAAAGCTGATCTAAATGACTGGCATTTTACTTTTATATTGAAACTTTGCTATGTACTACGTGCTAAATGTCTGAGTAAAGCTTGGGTATCAATGCTTTTAACACCAGCATTAATCACTAGCATTAGCATTTTACCCTCTCGCAGTGCTGAGCCACTTTAGCATGTTAGCTTACGTGGCTGCTTGTCGTCAGCTCCTCCTCGTCGGTCATTAACCTCCGGATACGGGTTATCAGTCCGTTTCCTGACATCTCACCGGACAATGCGTTACCGCTACCGTTGGGAATACTTAATCTATAGCCGACAATTCGCGCTAAACCTGCGGTTGCCAGTGTTGTTTTGGCGCACAGGTTCGGGTCATTTAATTGATAGCAAGGTTGCCTGATGACCCACCCACAGGGGGGAAAAAAACTCAGCCTAACACCAGAACTCAAAATAGGACTCTGCTGAACCGTCAAAACGAAATCATTGATAAATGTATTTTAACATATTTAAAGTAACACCATAAATGTTTAGTGTGTCTGCGGTGAAATCAGTTTCCCCCAAAACTGTCTCGTCCAACCCACGGCAAGAAAAAAATACACAATTCCGCGGGAAAACAGCCAATCTGGCAACCCTGATTGAAATTCGAGACGTTGATAACAAAGGAGACTGAGGTTCCACTTTACTGCTACTATCGTATATACTTTTAGGCTGCACACCAATTGCCCCATTTTCACACATCTGTAACTTTGGGCTAATACTTAGCTTTTGTAGGAGGATGTCCATATGGTTTATTCAATTTAAAATGAAATGTTTCTTTGAGTTGCTCAACCAGACAGCCGAGACATGAGGAAACGTACACACACGTGCATGGATATGCACATATGAACATGTGAAACAGTCCTTTTGCATGAAGTATTTAATGTTAACTAACATATAAAATGTGTATTTAAATTGTTATTTGCGGTGTAGATGTGAACATTTCATAACACCTAAACATGAAACCAACAGATCACATTGTGACAAGTTTCAGATTTGTTTCCCGCAAACACAATTTTCTCACCACATGTACATTGCTTTCTGACCGGGCAGTCTTTTTTTTTCTTTACAAGCACATCGCAGACTCTGCAAAACTGTTACGTAACACATGTTAAATATTACCCTGGCATTACAACTGGAAAACAGCTGACTGAACCCTCCATTGCAAAAATAACCATCAGTGGATTTGCTGATAGTGCTTTTCTTCCCCCCAGAGGCTTCTAGAGAATGCTACCTGTATTTTTGCTGCCAATACATTTTGTTTACAGTATGGAGTTCCTCAAGAAAAAATACAAAACATTTAAACTGTACAGAATGTTACAAAAAACACTGTTAAATGGAGGATATGTGCTATTTGTCCAAGGAGACAGACTTTACTTTATACTTATTAGTATACTTAATACCAATGTTAACATGAGCCTTGCAGTAAAATCTTTGTAAAGTGAACCACCTGGAATGCATGAAGATCTGAGATTAACCAATAAGCCAGTTAAAAGATTTCCTCATTGTGTTCATTAGAAGTTCTGCAGTTCAGCTGGATAAACAAAGTTGCTCCTGAAGAGTTTATAGGCCAGGAGCTGTCCCCCAAATATCATCATCACCAGGCCCGAACCTGCGGGGAGGGAGAGAGAGATTAAATAAATGAGAAAAAGGAATCAATCAAATGAAGGCGAGCAGCGTCTGTCCCTACGGGGTCTGAATCTGAAGGCACGTGGGAGGTGAGTTACAGTGAGGTCTGGGAACAGGAAAAAGTAATAACGCTGACAGACGGAAAAGGAGCCGGACAGAAAGACGGAACAGGAGGAAATGCAGAACTTACCCAGAGCAATCCACCAGTGCTCAGCTGAAGGGAAGTCTGACATTACTGCAAACATGCAACAAAAAAAAAGACTGTGTGTAAAAGTACAAAAGTGAACAAACTATAATTCAATTTGTTGGTTGGCATATAAATGTCTTAACTCCAACCACCACATCCAGTTACACAACCAGTTCCCCAATCCTATCAGCTGTTCCGCTCTATTGATCCACTTTATTTGTGTTTTTGTGTGCGTGCGCGTGTGTACCTGCTACAGTCATGGCGACATGCAGCAGTGTGACAGTTATGGCGTAATCCCAGACCCACTCCTCCACAATCCAGGCGAACACCAGTCCTCCTAACACATAGGTCACTTCTGTGGAAATGACACCAACTGGAAAAAGAGAGGAAGGGCAAAAAGCAGATGCCACATTCCTAATTTTGTTTTTTTTTTTACAGCATCTGACAAATTGTACTCCACTGCTGTTACTCACCCAGGTATTTGGGGTTCTGCCATGACGGTTGCGTTGTGTAGTCGAATGGAGCCAACAAGCTGTTGATCTCATGAACCCTGGAAACACCACAAGATAAATTAGGTAAAAGATGCGCACAAACGATAAACAGGAGCAAAAACGATGCGCGTGTTTGTGCGAGTGTACCTGAGCAGCCCGATGCAGAGACTGACCACGATGTAGTAGAGAGAGTAGAAGCACACCATGCACATCAGCAGATTCTGCAGGACGACCTGAGGAGAGGACAGAAAACATGCAACGTTAGCTGTATTATATAACACTTGATTTATTTTGACAGGCCATTATTTCAATTTTCTCTTTATTTAACTGTTGAAAAAAATGACATTAAAATGCTTATGTTTTAAAGTACCAAAATCTAATCCGTATGAGAACAGTTCCTCAGTGAGTGGATGAAATAAAAGGCTGTTAGGCTTTTCAAACATCTTCCCTGGACCATCTGGAGACGCTTGGTGCAAACAAACAAAAGCCATGCTGCAGAAATCAAGAGAAAACAAGACTATAAACACTCAGGCAAGCATAAAGCTTCATGTCAGTGATTTTAATCCGAGTAGAAACCTCCACATTTGGAGCTATTTACTGGAAAGACGTCACTTTTTAACTAATGTGTTGCATGTGTTCCAAAGCTGCCTCCCCTCTCCTCCGTGACCCGGAAAACTGAGGCTCACGACGGCTGACAGCGGCGGACGCTCGCTCGCTCGCTCGAGTCTCCTTTCACGGATGATTAACCGCAGCCTTTACAGGAAACGAGTTACATGACGCCCGGAGGAGAGATAAAAGGCCGTTTCCCCACAGCTGGCATTTCGGCTTGTCAAACATAGGCGTCGACCAATTACATTAACGATGGGCTGCATTCCAGTCAGGTGTGCCGCTGCCATGCTAGCTCATAACGGCTTAATGGCACACCTTAATGGAATGGAGTCAACCGTTAATCTCATGGGTTGCGCCTGACACTTCCCCCGCTGTTGCAAATCATACTGCTGCTGCGGCAGAGACCACAGATAAGACCAAAAAAAACCAACTTTCGCTCCACTGTTTGTTCGAAGCAACACACGCCGTACGCCTCTCCAAATCTGCGCGAGATGTTGCCGCGCGGTGGTAATGATGCATGGCGACTATTAAGTCTTAACCTATCGGTTAATCTCTCAGTTATTTGTCTCCTTGCTCTTTATGATGTACGAGTCCAGGGTGCATCTAAGCACCGCCGTCAGGTTAACGTTTCGCTTGATTTATGACCCTTCCCATCGGCCTCAGCTGCAGCTGTGCGTTTAGCGCTAATGAGGAAACGGAAGCGCTGCCATCGTTAACCCGGAGCATCGCTGTGACTAACGGCGGCCTCACAAAACCACGATCAAGGTTGCCGACTACTAGTCTCGTTTGATGAACGACATCCGAAAAGGTTGTTGACTGATCGCCTCGGCAACAATCGCTGCATCGCTACATTCGGAAGCTATCATCGTCGTATCTGTATCCTCAGGCAGCCATTATAAGGATTCATTTTTTTTTAAAACTGATGTAATTGCAGCCCAGGTTTAAATTTTTGCTGTGACCACCTCAGCCCGAGAGCCACATGGAATCTATTTTCGCCCCGGTTCAGTCAGCCACGAGGATGTGGGCGTGTCTGGAGGCAGGAAAGGAGTTGATCTCATGTTAATACCTTCAGAGGCAGCTAAACACCTTAGCTAGCTCCCTGGCGTGTTTTTGCCGTCTTCCGACAAGACTGTACTTCAAACAAATTGCCCTAGAAACCTGCTTTGAGACTTTATGACTATAAGTTAGCATAATATGTTATAGGAATACAAATGACAGGCAATAAATTGGGATAAATTGACACTCCATAAAACTGCAGATAGCAGATAAAGTAATGCTTAAACACTTGCAAGCAACCATTAAAGATTACATAGTTTTCTAGTAGCCATTTGTTTTATACTACCAACATTCAAACTCTATGAAAACAGACACTTCATATAAGCACCAATCAGATCTATTAGACATACTGATACACACCTAACCGACCATGCAACCACCTGCAACCACAGACAACAACAACACATTTCCTACATCATCCTTACCCAGGTATCGCTGGGTGTAGTCTTGAGGGCGATGGGTCCATGGCGTTTTATGAGTGTGAATCCACAACAACGACAGCAGTAGTCCAACAACATGAATGGCTGCTCGGTCTAAATGAGAGCACGTAGGCTACATGTGTGTATGTGTGTGTGTGTGTGTGTGAGAGAGAGCGTTGTGTGTGTCTGTGTGTGTGGGGAGGGGGGAGGATTAGAAGAAATGGGATTACTACTCAGTAAGAACTGAGTAAATCCCAAAAGGGATAAAGTTGAGCGTATTCTAGTATGGGCGTGCACACGACCCACAAGAGGGAAACTGGTTTTCGAGACTTAATGCTTCAGGAAGAGGCGCAGACGCAGGTTTCTGCTCGGACTTGCAGTGGAGCCGCTCACGGCCTTCCTTTCATTTACCCGACGTCTCTTCTAATCCCACCGTCTCGTTTTCATCTTTCCGTCACATCTTCCACTTCTCCTCCTCCTCCCGCCCTTCCCTTGTTGCCTCTCCTTCTTTTGTTAGCCAGCTACTTTTCAATCAGAAGTATGTACAAAACATTTGCTTGGTTCCAGCTTCTCAAAAGAGAGGATTTTCTGCTTTTCTTTGTCTTATTCAATAATAGACTAAAGATATTTGGGTTTTGGACTGTTAATAAATGGTATCACCCACAATTTTACAGACAGAAAAATATCATCACCGACTGAGAAAGTAATTGCCAGATTCTATTGTTCTTGAAAAATATATATTAGGTGCAAACATAGTATGACATTTTCCAATTTTGACAATTTTGTCTCCGAGCTCTCGGCATGAACACAAGGTGGTAGCACAACCTCACAGGCCCAGTGAGAGAACACGCGCGCCAACAACAACCGGCACAAGAAGACGACCCGCGCGCGCACAACCGGACGCAATGGATTAGATGTGCCATTCGACTATGTTGTTTTCTGATAAGGGCGTCATTCATAGATGGTTTTCCTCTGTGTTTATTTTTAACATACAGAGTGTGGATAAAATCAGAACAGGGAGGAAGAATATGGGGGGGTCATATCCACCATCTGTTTATGAATGTAAATGCTGAGGGGGTGAAGAGAGAGAGAACTTTGTACTGGTGGAGAAAGGCGATGAAATAAATGCAGAAATGACGACAGTTCGACGCATCAGACTCCCTCAAGAAAAGTGTGCACTCAAGTGTGCACGTGTGTGCGTGTGTGTGGTAGAGCACATGCACGTGCGCCTTTGTATGCGAGTGGGGGGTGCCACACAACCTGCATCATTGTAACCATAGCGATGGAGGAGAGCGCATGTAGAGCTCGATAGACGTCATAACTATTCATTCCCCTGTATGTGTGTATGCGTGTGTGTGTGTGTGTGTGTGTGTCCTGGTACATTTTATTACTGGAAAGCTCACAGGAAATCATATCTCTCTTCTTTTTATAGCTCTGCATTTATAGACTCAGAAATAGGACTGTCAGAAATGGCATGAATGATTTGCATTTATTTTGGTGCTAATGCCTTATATGTCTTTAACTTTTGAGGAATCACGGTGTTGTTCCTTCCTCTCTGTGCAGAAATCGAAGACGGACGACCAAATACACTTGCACACCTCCAGCGACTGTGGTTAAGAGGACAGGTTCAGATTTTCATAAATTTGTTATCAGCTCTCTTGCTGAGCGTGAGATGAGAAGACCTGATAAGACTTTCATGTCTCTATGATAAATGTGAAGTTTCAGCCAGCAGTCAGTGAGTTTAGTTTAGCATAAAGCCTGGAGAGACACCTGTCTCTGTCCATGAGAAGTCCTTGAGACATCCCCCCGGTAAATGGTGAATTGTTATTTTTGCACAGATTATACAGATGAGATATAATGTGTTCAGCCATGAGCGTTAGAGATGCTCAGCAGGTAGATCTTGTAACCCTTTAAGAGAAACACAGTAGCCGACAAATGCGACAATTCAAAACGAAAAAAAAACTAACACATTTTCAACAATGTGACTCCAAATCTTCGTTTCAGCACATCACAGCCGGAGCTTAGCAGTGGTGGAATAACAAGAACAGTGCAACCTTTGAGGCTGAGAAGCATTTCAGATGCATTTCAAGGCACTTATGAATTATTAAGCCCGCACTAAACCTCCATTTGTTTGCAAGGAGAACAGTAAAAATAAAACTGGCAACCCATACTTTTTTTTTTAAATCAAGTTAAAACAAACAGCTCCGGTACACCGAGACACGTGTCTTACGTTCCGAGCCAAATATGACGATGAGGAATGGGAGCGATGGAGACGGGAGCGCTTCTGTATCTGGAGCGAGTGTTTACACCACACGAGCGACTTTAAACAATCTGCGTTGGCTCCGCAGAGGCAGAGGAACAGACCGACCGCATCCGCGCTCTTCCCCTGATCTCTCTTTTAAAGTCTTTGAAAAATCATTTCAAAACACACGGAGGGGGGGGGGTACTCATGAGAACACTGAGGCTCGCTGACCTACATGTCAACATGTAGCGTGCTGTGGGAGCAGTGTGTGTGTGTGTGTGTGTGGGGTGCAGACACAGTGTGATACATCATAATTCAGGATATGCAACAACAGTAACTAGTGCGGAGGAGAGAAGATGGATTTGCATTCGTCCTTGGTTTTGAACTGTACGACCAAACAAGATATCTGAAGAGATACCCCCTGGCCTGTCAAGCCTCTTTTAGTCTGAGATTCAAATGATCAAAAAAAGCTCGAAACGACAAATTCTCCGCTTTTCTGTTCCTTCCTCCACCTTCCGCCGCCACTACTCTCCTTCCTCCTGCAGCAGCCTTCATCCATCTCCCCCAATTTTCTCTCCTCCCTCCCTTTCCAAATCTCCCTCTCCTCTCAATTACAGCCTCCCTTTAATTACTCGGCTGCAGATGCCTGACCACAGCTGCTTACAATGAGTCAAATGCAAAAAAGCCAGCACATTTTGCAAATCCCCTAATCCCGAGTGGGCTTGTAAACGAGAAATGCAACAGTCAACAATGTGAGGCTTTGTTTTTCCTCCCCTCTTTCTTTCTCCCCCACTCCCTCCACGTCGCCGTCGTCCTCCCGTTCCCGTTTCCTTCACGAACCCTTGATGGAATGTAAATACGGCAACTGACACCAGGGACGTGACCGCAACGAGAATCTCAACTAGCTGCCCGTTTGTTTGCATGTCATGATGGGGATTTCGTGACCTTACGGGCCACAGATGTCTTTATAAAAACATAAGGCAGCTAAGTGAAGATGCTGGAGGACTCCACGGGATTAGTTCTGGTGTGTGTGGTGCAGACAGGGTGTTATAATTAGAGTTAAGGTTGAGGTTAAGGTCAGGGGTGTCGTGGCCACGCTTGAGGTCGGGGGCGGCGCCAAGGGACCGACAGAATGTCCCAGTGATTGTGTCCAAGCGCGTGTATTCCGCATGCACGCATTTTCAGCTCCGTGTGCGTCGTTGCCTTCGGGCGCGTTTCGTTTCTCGCCAACTCTATCTCGGCCCATCTGAGCAAATAACGGCCTCCGAGTCTCGCTCGCACGTACGGTTTATTGCTCAAAATATCTGCCCGAGCGTCTGTCTCACGTTCGCTTCACCTCTCCCCGGCTTGTGTATTTTCATTGAATCGCTTCCAGCGTGTAAATACAGGAAATGAGTCGCACGCCAACATCTGCAACGTTTTTGCTGCCCTCGCTCTCTCTGTGTATTGAGACAGAAAGGCTGAACGAAAGCCCAGCGGTCACAGGGCGCTGATAACTCCCGAGCCCCTGGGAATTTGATCCACATCTTACTTGAGGACACGGAGAATAACTGGTGCCAACACCGCAGCCGCTAAGACGCTTCGACACACTTTTCCAGCCCGCTTTGAATGTTGCGTCTCCTCGCCTTTGTATGCCAATGCCGCGTTCGCGACCCCGCTGCTCGTCGCTCCCATAGAAACACGCTTAGCACATCAAACGCTGACCGATTTTTGTCTCCTTGGCGTTGCATCGTCAAAACATCTCTCGCTTGTTTTTCCTAAAAAATTAACTAAAAAAGACAGCGTGGCACAGTGCCTTTCTTTCCCTCCATAAACACGCGCGCACTCTGCAGACGCATGCATGCCCAACTCCCTCCCCTGTGCGCCTACAGACCGCTCTCTCTCTCTCTCTCTCTTTCTCTCTCTCACACACACACAAACACACACCCGAGAAAGCCTCTCACATTCCCACCAGTGTAGAAGCGCTTCGGAGGAATTGGATGGAGCTGCCGCGTCTCGCTCTCTCTCTCTCTCCGGCTCAGAGGAATAAAATCGCTCTTTACACGCTCATATTTTTTTTTGGTCTTAAAACGCAACAGCTTGCTTGTTAGATACACCCCCCTTTCCAGCCGTGAAACCAAGTTCTTGGACGCAAAAACCCGGGGACAGCGGGCATTTTACGCATGAAGGACAAAGCACGAGCAGCTTTTAAATGTACTTCCAATCAAACAGGGGATTTTTTTTTTTTTTTTTTTTTTACGATGGGGGAGTTACTAGCTAAGCATTCTGCGACTTCGCACAGGCGGGATGCGTGAAAGGATTTCCCCTCAGTCCTGACTGGGAGCGCGTCTCGTCTCCCCGCTTGCGCCGAGCGCGCTCACTCGCTGCGTTCCGCGCGCTTCGACGCCTCTCCTGAGTCTTCGAATTCCACTCTGGCCCGGGCAAACTGCGGCCACGCCGCTGCAGCGTCTCCGCTGAGGAGCTCGGACGTAGAGCGTGCTGCGCCCTGTCGTCTTCCCTGTTCTCCGGGCATGGCATTTTACCGGAGGTAGCCTTAACGGTGGAAGATGTTTTTTTACTTTCGCCCGAGTTCCGGCCCAATCCCCCTCCGTGCCTGATGGCACCGTGACGGTGAAGACTCGGCTCCTGTGAAGGTAGGAACTCAGCAACTCCAGCTGCAAACCTGAAACAATTCATCTTTTTTTTCAATTTCCATCCATATTTAATAGCTTTTAATTTAATATTTGATGAACAGTGGGGGTTTCACACTATCCTCTGGCAGTCTGTTAGTGGATCCATCTCCTTGTCGTCTTTCTACTGTAATTTCATTGGACAGGATGATCTTTAATTCATCATATGGGATGTTGGCTGTGTGTTTGTTTTAGGGTTTGATTGGTTCAGAAGGGAATCTCATGGCCCCTTCATTATGCCAAGCATATCTGCTCCCTCCTTATGTCTGACAAAACAATAGTGTCAATAATTTTCTCCTTCAAAGATAGGTCAAAGGTCATCTTTAAGGGGTTGACAGTCAGTTCCAGTGTGCCTTCAATTACAACCCACCCATACAGGATTTATGTAACACATTAACAGTTTTGAACACTTTATGTATTTTGAGTTTTCTGCAACAAATGTCATCTCCACGTTTTTTTTGTTTCAAAAGTTGAAGCGCTCAAATATCTTCTATAATCCACTCAAAAAGTCAAGGCTCACTCTATTTGCCCTGGTTTCTCGTTTCCACGTTTGTTTAAGTTGCGTCGGCTTCCTGTTGTGATCTCGCAAAACCCCAGCTGGTGCGTACGTGCGTTCAGCTCCGGTTTAAGGCGAGCAAACGAACCTGCTGAATGGAGAAAAAACAGCATTCTAGCGTTAAACTCCGTTCATCAATGAACTCCTGCACGGTGAAGGTCACACATCCACAAAGTGACAATGAGCGAAACATCTTTTTTCCAGTGACGGGGGACTTTAACAGCAGATGCTCTGCCGCTGGCTTCATTGTGTTTTGTGCGACCGAGCTGATGCCGGCGAATTAGGAGTAACGCTCACCTTGAGAGCAATTTGAAAAATTCGCTGAGCCAAGTGGCTCGTAACGAGACGCTGCTCCGCTGCCAAACGTTTCACGCGGAAAGGCGTCAGAGTTTAATGTGACAATCGTCAAGTAGCCGGGCGACATATCGACTCATTCTCCTTCACAGATACCGGATAATCCTGTTTGAATAGCCCTCTGGTAGGTCAGCAGATGCTCCACATTGTCACTCCATAATATTTTATCTGCTTTAAGACACATTTTATATTTTTAAGGGATACTTGTAATCTTGAAAACAAGACATCAGTCTCTCCGAATCTGTGCAGAGCCTCCAGAATCCCCTACATAGACCCCATTAAGGTCCCTAGTCTCCAGTTTGGGCACCACATTTGCAGGGCATTTGGGGACACCTCGTCCCTCGTGGTCTGTGTTGGTAACTGACTGACACTGGGAACGGCGAGGAAGACGGAATGAGTCACTTTGCTCAAATGAGCGGAGGGGGGGGGGGCTCACTCCAGCGCATCGCGTTTGGCCGGCGCATCTGATGATTCAATTCAAAACTTAATTCAATCGAGTAGAGCTGGATTTGTCAGACGAGGCAGCGACAGTGACTCAGTGTGACGGATGCGAGACTTTAAAGAGGACGAGAGACCAAAATAACGAGGGGAGGAGAAAAACAAGATGGTGAAGGGGGGGGGCGGGGGGTGCCGGGTTTGACACTCGAGCGCCTCCGTCAGAAAATGCTGCCGAAAGGTCAGCGGGAAAACGCGAAGGGACGTATTCTCCAGACGGATGACTCAACCTTGACCGTGAGTCAGAGTAAAGCAATGCACAAACACGCTCGCTATCTGTTTATCCTTCGCTCATTCTTTTTTTTTTTATTCCTCCCGCTACTCTTATCTGCCTCTTCTGCGCTCTTTCCATCCCTCGTGTCTCCTCTAATGATGCCGCGTCTCCCAGAGGAACTTGCAATCGGATGAAAACAGACAGGAAGCACCATTCCAACCCTTGAACCAAATGACTGTTTGCTTCCCCGACAGAGACTTGTCAGGAGTCAGGGGCCGCAGCCCGACGGACCCGAACCCACAGGTGTCACGTTTCATTTCAGCCGACTCCCGGACCCGGTTGTAATCAGGGTTGAAAACGAGACGTCGAACGCGGCGAACCGATTCCACGCTGGCAGACGTGACAACCCGGCGCTGTGTGGGCGTGAGCGTAGCCGACATCTTCCTCAGCTTCCTGTTAGCTCTGCAGCTAATGGGGGGGCGGGGGGGTTGTCAGATCAGACCTACTGTAATCTACTGTTTTCGAGGTCCGAGTTGGAATGATGCCAGGGAAAGTTGGAAGCTCTGATAAGCACGTTTAGACGGAGTAACCGAAAACACCTGGGTATCTGTGCATATGAGAAGTCGACTCGCACTTCAGCGACTTTTGGCTCAACAGGCCCAGCGCATACCGTTTTCGCTTTTCAGTCGGGCACGCGGAGCAATTTCAGACTGTAGTTTTCCAAAATATCTCATTCAATAATCCAAAGGGGACGAATGTGGAGACTGTATGGTGGAAATCTTCTTTACCTTTCGGGAAAACATCTGCTTCAGTTTTCTCTGGTATTCGACAAAACCCGAGAGGTCCGGGAGAGCCGGTGCCTTTCGTTTGACCTCTCCTCCGCTTTGCCAAACGAAATCAAATCACGAAAATAAGAAAACACATCCAACGCGGAGTCGTCCTCGCCCAGCAGTGTCGCAATCGGCCAAATCAAACCGGGGAGAGAGATAAGCACACCACAAGACATAAACACCAGCTTGTGGAAAGAAACGGAAAGAGACAAAAAAAAAAAATCTGTATTCAGGAGGTGGAGGACGGTTTATTTGGGACAGCAGATTGCCTCGTCTGACCAAGCGGAGCGCCTCTGCAGCCGACTCCGACCTCTGACCTCTCTCGACAGACAATTCCGCCTCAGGGATCGATGAAGCGAATCATTAAGTGTGCTGTAAGAGGCGGCTCTCTCGCCGCCGACGCAATGTCCCACTGAACGGGTTGATTCTGAGATTGTGCTTTGACAAGAAAATAAACGTCAAACATCGCGCCGTATGCCTTCCCATCAAATGAAATCCATCTCGGGGAAACGTCTTTTTTCCCGCCAAACCCTGAACCGCGTTGGCAATACCGCGCTCGGCTGCGTCGGCGCGCCTTGAGGCGAATCGAAAACGCTGGACAGCCTCTTTATCTTAGCGTCTTAAGGTGAAAGCGGTGTCGGGGACAGCTTGTTCCCTGCGTTTTCGCCCCTGACTCATGCAGATGATTCCCATCAGAGGAGAAAGTAAACTGGACTGAGCATTTACGAGAGGAGACTGAAAAAAGATTTACTGGTGTTTGGTTTGTTTTTACGTTTCCACGTCGGAGTCTCAGCTCCATGATATCATGGCAGGTGACCTTAACTGCAGCAGCAGGGGAGGTTTGTCTGTCTCTCCTCTAAAATCCAGTTTAGGAGAAAAGAAACAAACAGAGCAACTGACGCAGTGTTCTTTATTTAGTTTTTTTTTTTACACATTTATTAGGTCTGAGAGCAGTTAATGACAGCGAAACAAAAACACACGACCCACTGTAACTCTAATGGGAGGCTTTCTGTGACGGTTGCCAGTTGGTTTTTTTTTCCCCCCAAGCTGGATTTTTATCTCGCTGCTCATTCCTGCCTCATTACAGCTCTCCTTTGCCGCGCTCCTTCTCACTCCATCTGTGTCCATATTAGACGTCTTGATCCGGGACGCGTTAGCAGGCGGCTCGCTGAAGTGAGTCATGTGAGACAAAGTTTCTCTCTCAAACCCCCCACCCCCCAAGTCTCTGGAGTTTTTTTCGTGCAATTCAAAGAACCTCCTCTATTCTCTTTCTCCCTGCCTTTTCACTCCTGATTTCTTTCACCCCCTCCTTACTTTCCGTTTCCGCTGTCACCTACCGGCTTCCTTTCTAACGTGCGGGGTGAGAGGCTGCGGAATCGTAGCGCCGCGGCACAAACCGCGTGAGACGTAATTAACGCCTCGAACGCGGCACCACCGCGTAACCTTTACCTGCCAAACCCTCCGTCTTCATCCTCGGTGTCTCCCTCACACCATCCTCTCCCGTTCCTTGTGTCTCCAACCATCTTTTGCTTGTGCCCCCCCCCATCACACCTCTTTTAAATTGATCAAAAGGACGTGTCCTTACTCAATATCATCACATAAAGACAGAAACATAAGGCAAAACGATACCTGGCAAGAGCCCCGCTGTTGACAGGATACGGCCTTAATGATATACCTGTCATTCCTGTGCACACATCTCGTGGTTGCTATAGAAACGTGTCACCCGGCAGTGGCACACGTAGTTGCTATAGGGACAATACATCATGTGCCGTCTCCTATAGATTAGGTGACTTGTCATTATCATGCTACAAGAGGCATCTCCTTGTACAGGAGGAGGCGCTCGCAGTAGTAGAGGGTGGAAATCTCTAGAGGAGACACGTTTCTGTTTTAAATGTAACTCCTGTAAGAGTAAGCGTCCAGGAGCGAATGTTTCAAAAAGCCACCGGTAACCGAGTAAACCTGCTCCCTGAGGGGTGAGGCGGATTTGTGCGTGCGCGGATGAAGGGTGGAAGCACTTTATTCGTATTACTGAGGTGATCGCGCAGAGGCTGCTAATTCATTATTCCTTTAACGCTAATTTAGAAAACTGCTCGTTAGGGCGATGACAGGGGAAAACAGAGCAGTAGATTTGGCGTTGTTTGTAAGCTTCACCTGATAGGAGCTGGGGAAATAAAAAAACAAAAAACAAAACAAGCTTTAATAATCATTCTGTCGGTGTACAGTTACCGTGCGATAATTGCACCGGAAAAAAAAGAGAGAAAATAAGAGTAAGTCTGCTCTGTACAGTGTTAATTTATATTCTGCCGGCAAAAATGAGATTTACAATCCAGCGTGAACACGCCGCGCAGGCCCACCGGCTGAGTGTGACTGAATATTAACTTGTCGTTTCACACGGTCGCTGCACATTCTCCGCAGCAGAGAGCCTCGCGGCGCCGGAGCTCGGCCTCTCGTTAGGTTGCGTTTAGTCGTCTCGGCTCCGCTCGCCTCTCGCGCCGGGCCTCGTCGGAGCGACAGATGCACCCGTTCTCCGCCTCCGTCCCGCCGTCGGCAGGATGAGCGAGGGGACCTCGCTCCCCTTCTCTTACGCCGTCAGGCCCGCCCGTCCTGTGTTATTTCCGCTCGGCGGGCCCCGACTTGTCTCCTTGAAGCGGGCGCCCGACAAACGGTGGCCGCCGCGATCTCCCTGTTGCGCCCGTGCAGAGGTGCTGCTTTGAATACGTGCTCCCGCATCCCTCCCCCTTCCCCTCCCGTCCCCGAGTTCGTGTTGTCGCCTCTCCTCTCATGTCGCCTGACGCCTTTCCTCCTGTTCTCCCGTCTTTTCAGTAAAACCTCTGCCCCTTGCAACTGAAACGCTGAGTGGGTTCCCGGTTCGACGCGCACTAAAAGGAGCGAAAGAACAGAGTCAAGAGAGACAGATTGAGAGGGAGTACAGAAAAAAAACAGAGAGAAGACACGTTTGGTACTGTTTGTCCTTGTGTGATCCACCATCTGTGGTAGAGCCCTTTCCTGTGCCATTACCGCGACTTGCTTTCTTACAGCAGACTCTGTGGCTCTGAGATATGCAGACGACGGGGGAGGGGTGGGGCGGAAAGTGGCCAAATAGAAGAAAATTAAAATTAGAGACAGATTAAAAATAGATCCAGGACGACAGAGGGCGGAGGGAGGAGGAGAAAGACAAACACGCGCGGGGGGAGAGAGAGAGATAAGATGGCAGAGCGAGCTCTGGGCGGAAGGAAAGCGAGGGAAGGGAAGGAATTATTCAGGGTCACAACCGTAACGCATTAGCGGACAGGCCCGGGGGTGAGGACGGGGGAGAGGGGGGAGAGAGATCGAAGCAGATGTGGAGGCAGGGGAGGGGGAGAAATTGAGAGATGGAACCGACAAAGGTCACGGGTCGCGTTCTCGTTCCCATGCTAAATCTGATCCACTCCCTTGCATACACGTACGCTGGCACGCTCACAAGGGATGGACGTAACTGCAGCAGCGCGTTCTTCTTCTTTTGCTGTTCGATGGCGGGTTGGCAAACAGGTGTCTGAATACCTCCTTACGGCAGTAGGCAAAAAAACAGAAGGAAGGGTCCTGTGGATTTTTTTTTTTTGGTCATTTAAAAAAGCAACCCCATCAACAAACCTCGTTTGCCGAGAAAGCTAAGCGCAACAGCTGGGACTCACTCCAGTGACATTATTTCGGCTGTTAGATATTTCTGTCCAAAAGCTCACAGCGGTAGACCCGCAAAAAAACCTCGACAAACCCGCGGACGTAAAATGGCTCGGCCACAATTTGATCTGAAGAGGAGTAATTTGAAATTTCCGCTCAAATTGAGCGCCTCGGTCACTTCGCGTCTAATACGGCTCGGTTAATCCTCTTAGTGCCAAACAGGACAATGCTAATGTTCATGTGAGCCCAGATTAACGGGCACTTCAACCCCAATGAAGGCCCCCCCGAAATAAATCTGTCTGTTTTAAGCCCTCCTCCTTTTAATAACCATGAATAGACGACGGAGCAGCTGGCGAGCAGAGAGGCCGCGACTCATCTGAACGTCACGAGCAGCGGCCCCGCGTTCCCCACTTTTTGTAACGGCGGCGACGGCAACGATAAAAATGCAAAATGCCCGGAATAAACACGGAATCTAATGTTGGTCGGCTCTGGCTTTCTATCTCTCCGATCATCCCGTTTCCTTCGTATCGGAGTGTCTCTCGCGTGCAGACAGGAAGAATGCAGTCGACAAACATCTCGTAGAAAATCAAAGGCGGCCTATAAGTATGTGTACACGCGCTCGCGCGGGCGCTGGCAAAACCTCAACAGCACACAGAGCAGATTGTTGTGCTGGGTGCGTATTGTTTGGTCTGCCTACGTCTGTATCACTGCAGGACTGTCAACAGCGCTCCTCCGACTTGGAAAGAGTTCGAACCACTGACAAAAAAAAAAAAACGCTGCTGTCGCTGAGACCGGAGGACACGGCCGCATCCCTCAGGTGGTTCGCTTCTTCATGTCAACAAGTGCGTCTTTCTTTGACTCGGCATCTCTCTGCGTGTCGCGAGCGCGCGCTCGCTAAAGGCCCGCCACACGCGGGCCAAGTTTTTACAGCTCGTTGCTTTCACTGTGTGTCCTCCAGGTGAAGCATGACCGCAGCAGCAGGTGTGCTCACAGGCTTGGCCAAGCTGAAACGCCAAGACTCCGCCCGATCGCAGCAACGACCCCTGCAGCACGCATCCCCGGGCCTGAACCCCGCCCCAGAGGCCGCCCGCAGGTGACCGGCAACTTTCTTATTTATTACTACTGCACTGGTTGACAGTTGGTTTTAATGTTACGCCAAAAAAAAATCTTTACGCACTCTCCATTTAGGAAGAGGAAGCGACGCACCGATGTCGTGGTGGTACGTGGCAAGCTGCGCCTCTACTCCGCCTCCGGCTTCTTCCTCCTCCTGGGACTGGTCATCTTAGCCGTAGGGATCGGCATGGCGACGCTGGGCTACTGGCCGCACAGCGAAGCCGCGCCCGCGGTGGCCAAACCGGCCGCTGGGGGCGGATCTACGACGGCGACGGTCGGAGGGGCCGGGGCATCCCCCGCAGGTGAGGGAGCGAAGGTGTCCGTCGCGGAAGGGGGCGCGGCCAACTCCAGCGCGAGTCATGACGTGCAAGGTATGGAAAGAGCGGGGCGGCGGCGGCGGCGGTTCATGTTCCCGATATTAAAAAGGCTCAGAAACTCCGCCTCCTGTGCGTGCAGGTGCGCCCTCCAAGCAGACCGGGGGCGTCCTGACGCGCTTCCTGGAGCAGCACCGTCACTCCGAGCGGATGAAGATGTTCGGCCCGTTCACCATGGGCATCGGGATCTTCATCTTCATCTGCGCCAACGCCATACTTCACGAAAACCGAGACAGGGAAACAAAGGTAGGGTGGGAAGGCGGATCCACACACGCACGCACATTGGGTGTTTTTTTTTTTTTTTCCCCGGATCTCGTAAAAGGGGTAAACAGATGTTTCAGTTCCAAACCAGACAATCACAGTCGGTTGAACTTGCGGTTAATATTCCTTCCCGCTGTGGCATTCTAATTTCTGCTCCTCGCTCGACTCTCTGCAAAGCGAGAGGCACGCATCCATATTCATCACCTCCACGCAAACCGACACGCAGATCCGATTTTCTCCCGACCTCCTTCCACCCTTTCGCTCTCTCTTCCTCCGCTCCTATGTTCCCCTCCTTCATTCGATTAATTTCCCCTTCCTCCCTTCCAGGTAAGTCTGCGTCTGAGTGGCGAGGCTGTGATGAAACTTTAAAAAACAAACTGGCAGGGAACCTGAAGACCGCCGCTGATCGTGCATTTCTCCTCTGCCGCAGATAATCCACATGAGAGACATGTACTCCACGGTCATCGACATCCACCGCCTCAGGCAGAGAGAGCAGAAGCAGCACCGTCACCGCGGCGGCTCCTACGCCAGGGACGTCGGGGACCTTCGGGGCTTCGGGGCCGATAACGCGGCCGCCGGCGCCCTCCTGGCCTTCTCCTCCCGAGCGGGAGGAGGCTCCGCGGAGGAGGAGGTGCTGTTGGGGAACGAGGAGTTTTACCGGCGCCACGGGGAGGAGGCCAAGCTGGAGTGCAGCTTCGCGGGGCTGCTGGCGCCGCTCTACAAGGACCGCCCCTTCTGCGGCCCGGGACTCGGGCTGGCTCACTCGGATTCTACGCAGTCTCAGTGGTCGGCGGACAGGGACGGCGAGAAGGGGGGGCACCACGCCCGCTCCATCGTCTCCTCCTCCATCTCGGCGTTCACGCTCCCCGTTATAAAGCTGAACAACTGCGTCATCGACGAGCCGGAGATGGAGGTGATTACCGAGGAGGACAGGGGAGGAGGAGAGAGGAGAGACAGGGAGAGGTCTCGGCCGCCGAGCTCCATGGAGTCTCTGGCGGTGCCCGTGGCGTCCGTCGCCAAGGCCTCCAAACCGCCGGGCCTGCACCGGAGTAACTCCGCCTCCTCCTCATCCCACTCCTCCGTCTCCTCCTCCTCCTCCCTGTCCCCAGCTCCCTCCTCTACCTCAGGCTGCTGGCTCTCCCCGGGAGCGGCGAGGAGCGACTTCGGCTCCAACTCCTCCCTGCACATGCTCAGCAGCCACTCCAAGTCGCTGGACCTGGAGCGTGGGCCGAGCATGCTGAGCGTGCGCCCCGAGCAGCGGAAGCACCCCAGCTGGCCCCGCCTGGACCGCGGCCACGGCGCCAACCGCGGCAGCAGCAAAGGCTACGTGCGGCTGGAGGACAGGGAGGAGCAAGGGGAGCGGCTGCTGGATGCGCCGGCGGCTGCGGCGGCTAGGCGCGACTACAGCAAGCGCGAGAAGCTGATGATGATATCGCGGTCGCACAACAACCTGAGCTTCGAGCATGACGAGTTTAGCGGCGGTGCGCTGAAGAGGGGCAGCTCGGAGACTCGATTCTGAAGGGGGGGCGGACCAAAACGTTAGAGACGCTTCTGTCCCGCTCTGTGAAAACTGTCTCCAGACATAAGGAGTGTACAGTTTTG
This sequence comes from Psettodes erumei, assembly GCA_016785225.1. NCBI lineage: Eukaryota > Metazoa > Chordata > Actinopteri > Pleuronectiformes > Psettodidae > Psettodes > Psettodes erumei. The sequence continues at coordinate 500,851 of JAFBJZ010000882.1, read as the reverse complement.
ATTTTGGGGGGGGGGTTTGAAGACAAAGTGAAGAGTGACAGCGGTAGCTTCAACTGCTAAACCGGTCACACAAAAGGTACGATACGACAGCTGAGCTGATCCGGGACCAGCTGGAAACGTTACTGCCTGGTGTGAACGTACAGTGTGTAGGCGCACCGCTTACCCAGTGATATTAGTGGTAGGATATTTGTATTCAAGGCGGTTGCTGCGTGTTCGTGTCGGTTCCGATCCTCAGATCGCAGTATAGACGTCTGCTCCGGCGCCGCGAGTCCAGTCGAGCCGCTCGTCACGGGGGGAGAAGTTTCGTATGTCCACTACTGAAAACAAAAAAAAGTAACAATCACTGCCTACGGCTCTGCTACAGGCATTTCACGTCTCGCCCGGAAAAGATCGAGATCGTCGTCGCTCAGGATTTGCAGTCGAGTTATTTATAATTTGTTCATGAACCCATTCAGCATCAGGGTATCGAACGAGACCTGTGACGGAAACCAGCATAAAGCAGCGAGCGACATCATGCGTGTGGATCTTCAGAAATCCCGCCGCGGTGAAAGTGTCAGCCGTGCCGCTTCCTGCCACGATTCTCATTTCGTCTACCGCTTCTTCTGAAAAATCGACATCCGTCTGAGTTCAGGAATTCAGCTACCGAGCAACGCAGAACATCTCCTGTGTTGTCGTCGCATTATCGCGCGCTCTCCCTGAAGTTTCTCGGCCCGCAGCGTTCGGTTTGTCAGCCGGCCTGTGAAATGAGTGCAACGTCTTATTTTGAAATCTGAAGGGACGTTCCGAGGAGGACGGGACTCTTACCAGCGGGGCGCCATTAACTGGTTCCCAGCGATTTAATAGGTCAGTGTCCAATTTTATCCTCTCTCAAAATAAACTGCATTTTCACTGAAACATGTTTTGTCCTGGCGAGTGTGTCTGCCCGATGGCGATCCCTACGACTGAAGTAACAGACAGAAGCTTTTCCGCTGCCTTTCTCGGTCGTTACTGGAAGGCAACAGCATCTCCTACGTACACACACACACACACACACACACGCACACACACTGAGCTCGACACAACTACCTGGCTTCATCACTAATTCCTCCCTCTCCGGCGCTCCCTATCTTTTCATCTCTTACACAGAAAATATAAGCGGAGGTCTGGATGAGTCATCGTTAATTATCATATGCTCTGAAGCTCTGCGGGATAACAACAACAACACACACACACACACGTTTCGCACAAGCGCACACACGCGTGGACCAAAAGATTTTACCTACATGAAAGCATGTGTACGCATTTCGTCAAATATAGACGCGGATAAAGACGTGCGCGCGCGCACTTACACTGCAATTCAAAAGCAGGGGCCGACGCTGCTGTGTCATCGCTGCGTTACCGAGGGAACAGATGATAATCCTAACTCCTCCTGAAGCCAGCGAACCTATTTAGACGGCAGAGATGGATGATGTCGCATCGCATTAGCGTTAAGCGACTAAACTAGACTGAACCTCGTCCTGTCGAGAGTTTCCGTCAGTCTCTTCGTCGCACCCTTTGAAGATTGCAGTTAAGATCTTTTTCGGGTTTGAAGTGAAAGGGTGAAATGTTTTTCTTTTCCCCCCCAAACAGCAGTTTTGCCTTCAGCTACCGGATCCACGCTGTGGTTTTAATCACGTAATGTCGGAGCATCTCGCTGCGGGGGAAACATTAGGGCACAACCTTGACTGTGTTCCTCTTCTACAGCCGATCCATTAAAGAAAAACTCCTCAATTTCAATCAAGAAAAAAAACTTGTTTTTCTACAAAGTTCTGTCAAAGTCACTCCGACGAGGGCGCAGCTTGGAGTACAGCGAACGTCCTGTAACTACGTTTTATCCGCCGAGCAGATCTCCTCGATGCGTGCCCGGGTCTCGCCGAGGAACGCCGAGACAAAACAGCGCGGCGCGCGGTGTTTGCTCGGCCCCCAGCTGACGTGATACGGGCGGCCCACGCCTTCTCGCCTCCGCGTGTCAACGCACTTCTGAGCAGCGGCGCGGCAGAAATGTAATATTTCAAACTTTTCCACGTTGAAACGATTTTTTAATAATGGAATGAAGGCAGGTATGAGAGGTGGCATTGTGACTCGCACATGTGTGGCCTTGCAGACACACACAAGCACGGAGATGAAAGCGTCCATGGCTGAAGCCCACCCGCCGCATATTTCTATCGACGCCGACAGAAGAGAACGACTGGCGACCTGAAGCACAACAGCCTCTGCTCTACCGCTAATGACAGGGTTTCACTTTGTGCGTTTGTGTGACTTTCTCAAACAGCAGCCTGTGTGTGTGTTTCTCCACGATGGCACGCAGCGACACAGTTTATGGACGCGACCCGCTAATAAACGGACTCATTAGCGCGACGCATCTGGAGGGCGAACCGAACGCTCTGTGGATTCGGCGGGGCGGTGGGGGGGGAGTTTGTTTTTCTCAAACCGGGTTTCCTGTCGCTTCACAAAAAAAGCTGAAACTCCAGCAAGTCCTCAAACGCGACTTAACCAGCGAGTGTCGAAGGAGGAGGGAGAAGTTATTCTTAGCGCTTTGATGCGTTTCCATAATCGCCGCAAAGAACAGAGGGGGGGGGGGGACTCGGGCGTCCAAAGCCTCCTTCCTTCCTACACGCCGCGTCTACAGGTTCGCCTGTCGAGGCTTTTTAAAATCACTGCGTCGCCGCTATGTCACGCTGACCCCGTCTTCTTCTGTCTCTCCACCCTGGATCCTGTGTAATTAAGCGGAAAAAACCTGACCCCCCCGCTCCCCGCGGCGCCTGCCGCCGAGAGAGAGAGAGCCTCGTGGCAAAGGTTTCCCGCGTTTCTCTGTGTGTTTGCGCGCTCACCGCGAGGCAGCGGCGGGGGTGCCGGCCCGGTTGCCATGGCAGCCCGAGATGTGCTCTGGACCCCCGCCTGAGGAGTAAAACTCGCTCGCACGCAGGCACGCACTTCAAAACTATTTAAACCGTAACTGCCGACCATTAAGCGCGCGAGGAAAACAAAATTAATAAATGAAAACAGTAATCCTGGGCTTTCTGTTGGCAGGGAGCAAAAAAAAAAAAACAAGAAAGCGGAGTATACCTCATAAATATATCAAAGGAATGTATACGATTCTAAATATAGGTAGAGAGGAGGGCCCGTTGCTTCCATACCTGCTCCACATCAGTGGATTACCATCCCGCAATGCTGCGGCGGTCCAGGCTGGTGTAATGCCAACTGACTGGAGCCACGCCTCAGGCGCTACGGTGAACGCCATGATGGGAGGCGGTGGCGCCGTCGTCGTGCGAACGAGTGTGTTAATGTGAAGAACCAGCTCCGACCTTTTTCGGCCTCGTCTTCGAGGTCTGATCTTAGAAAGAAGTCGTTGCATCAGGTTTGGTTTTATGTGGCTGTCGTGGAGACAGTTCCTGACAGAATTACGACCATTTTTTTTTTTTTTTTTTTACAGTGAATGGGACTTTACGGTGGGGGATTCATGACCTTTCAAGAAGACTTGGGGCGCACGGAGAGCCACATACACGCAGCAGCTTCTCGCTCCGTGGGGCAGATCTGATAACAGCTATCAGGTTTTCCAAAGAGCCGCGTTTACACCAGACCAAAAAGCATTAGAGGAGGACTGAAATCCAACGCCAGGATTAGGCCAGATGTTGAAAAAGGCACATTTCCCCTTCCAATATAATAAACAATCTGTTCCAAGTGCCTCCTCACGGGATCTGTCCGCTGCGATAACGGCTCCTGGGGTGACTCAAAAAGATGAGGAAAACGTCCGTCAAATCTATAATCCATTCATGCGAGTCGGGAGCTGGATGAGACTTACAGCAGTCCGCGCTTTCCGACTCGGTTTGCATAAAGCGTGGAAAAGCTGAGACGGATCCGCGCGGGGAGACGCGTACGAGTGGCTACGCGGCGACGAGAGCGCATTCCACAGCATCTGGATTTCATCCAGGCAGGAGTCGCCAAACTTGGCGTGGTTTATATACAGGCCGGATTCTGATTCTGATTCCTTTAGTATAGATTGTTTGAATTACTGTATTTTCATACGATGATGACAGAGACGTTGGTAAGTAGGGCAACAGAGCGGGAAATAATCTCTGCAGCGGTGGCCGAACTTCCTCGCCGTAAAAAAAAAAAATTGTTTTGCGCAGAGCACGTGCCGTACGTTCTTGTCCTTGTCTCCTGCGATGGGGGAGTGAACTAAAAGCTCAGAAACAGGAACCTGAAAGCGACACCGTGAAATAGTTCAGAAATACATATTTTATCATCGGGCCTCATGAATATTCACCGCCACAAAACTTAAACCCCTTTGAAAGTTCGGGTCCGTTGGCGTCCGAGCTGGGATTTCATGTTTCTTTCATCGGATATCTTTTCCACCGCGTGGGAAATGATGGTAAATCGCCTGTCCAATCATCATCGTAAGTGAAACGTGCGTGCGTGTGTGTGTGTGTGTGTGCAGCACAGGTATCGAATTCATTCGGCAGCGATATAGGAATAAATAAAAGTGCTTTAATGGTTCTTAGTAGAAAACATGAAGCCTCTGCAGCGACGCTCATTAAACACAACACACACACAGAGCCAGCACCAGGTGAGTCACCAGTGGGCTCTGCATCTCCTTCATGTTTCCCCTTGAAATATGCTGGCTGCTTTTCTGCATCTCCGCCCGTCTGTTTCTTTTGCTCTCGAGGCTTCATTTCCCTCATGCCACCTTCATCATCTCGTCTCCTCGCTCCTCTCTTCCTGCCCCCTTCTCCCTCCTCCATACCCCCCCCCACTGTACTTCCCTGATCACCCTCCTTCTTTCCCCCACTAGTATCCCGATCTTTCTCTCTCGTTTGTAAGGACGCGACAGCAGAAACCAAAAAGAGCTCCGAGCTCGGCGTCGAGCCGAGCGGGCCGACCGCGTTAATATTTCGCGGGTGCTGCGCACACGTGCAGGTGTAAGGGAGCGGCTGATGAAAGAACCTTTATGAGTTTCTAACGGCACAAGCGAGAGGAGAAGATTAATCTGGTTATTCGCTGCTCGCGCCGGGGCCGTGCTCGGCTCACCTGCCGCTGCGGGAAAAAAAAAAAAGATCAGTCATATCCGAATCACATTAAATTACCGTAACGCTGGTTGTTCAAAGGACTTGTGTCTCGCTAAAAAGACGCGCGTGTTCGAGAGTCACTCTGGCGAGCTACAGCAGTGCTGCGCCTCCACAGAGCGCCTGGCATCGCAACGTTGTCGTTTCAGCTAGAAAACGTCAAGGTGCGCCCAGTCGCACAATTACCGCTCCTTTTATAATGTCTGCCAGAGGTGTCGCCTAGTAAGGAAGGGACACAACATGCTTCGGAGAGACATGGGCGAAAGAGAGACTTGTGGGAAATCGAGACGCTCTGGAGGCTCGTGCACGGAGAGCGAGCGAGCGTGGGCAGACCGACGGCGAGGTCACACAACGAGCCGCGGTCTCCAGGCGGCATTTATGCGGCCGCTGAGAGTCGGCAAACTAAAAGCTTTTACGCAAACACGCCAGCACCTTCCCGCCCGCCGTTCTTTCGCACACAAAGCGTACACAAATACCGCACCCCGCGGCACACAGCGCAAAAAACACGCGCAACATACACTCGCAGCTCTGTAGCCGTGTTTGGTCTCTGTCCTCATTAATAAACTACAGTGCACGCACGAATGAGCTAATCTCTGTGTGTGTGTGCAAGTGTTTGAATTAGTTAGAAATTAAGTGTCTATGCGTGTACTTGTGTCTGTATAAATCTTTGTGCGTGTGTGTGCCTACTGCAACTATTACAGTACAAAAGCGTGTACAGTAGACACGCACATACATGCATTTGAGTTTGTGTGTGCATCCAACTGTGAGCAATTTACTGTATCTCCTTTATGGACAAGAGTGTCTGTGTGTGTGTGTGTGTGCATGTGTGTTGCGTGTGTGTTTGTGTGCTTGCACGTGTGTGTGTGCATGTGTGTGGCGTGTGTGTTTGTATGCATGTGCGCATGTGTGTGCGCGTGATAAGAGTTTAAACTCCCCCTCCTGTACTTCCTGTCTCTTTTGGCATCATCTGCCTACTCAACCAATCAAGAGGAAGCATCCCACATTGCTCTTAACGAGCCAATTAAATTAGTGCTGCTGAAAGGAACAACCTCAGGGCACTACAAACCCCCCTTCATCTCTCCTCTCCTCCTGCCGTGTCTCTCTTCCTCTATTCTCTTCCCACCCTCCTTCGCCTTTTTGTCTCTCGCCCCTCGTCCATGTCCTTCGCCCATTTGTGTTGTTCCGTTGCGCGCCTTCCTGTGTTTATGTTCCTTTTGTGTACCCGTCCTCCCCTGTCTCGGAGGCTTATTTACCCATCACGTCCTTCATCCATTCTCGCGCCGGCCGGCTTAATTGTGCTCGTGGGTCATCTATCTTGTTACTGAGCTGTTATATAGATTGGCAACAGGAGACACAAACGCACAATCGCCCTCTTATATGATTAAAGTAGGAGGACAAGGCGGCTGCACGCACAAGAATTACAGCTTCGAAGCTGCCCCTCATCGATATTTTTAATTAGCAACAGATCAAATGATTAAGTTGAATTCGAAAGGAATCGCTCTGTGATAACTCTCTGTGGCTTTGTCACAAACACAAACACTGCAGTGACCTTCTGTCCAAAACTGTTTTTTGTGTGTGTGTGTGTGTGTGTGTGTGTGTGTGTGTGTGTGTAAAATAACTTTACTGCTTTGGTTCAGTGTGACTCACCAGTGGCATTTCCTGCCACAAAAAGCGACTCGCTGGCGATCGGAGCGGAGCATTTAGCTGCTCAAATATTTAGCTCAGGGATCGGGGGAAACCAAAAAAGAGCAAAAAGGAACTTGGCATGCATCAGCTGGCCACGACCAGATAAAATCATCATTCTGTTATTCGTACATATTTTGACAAAAAGAAGAAAAAATTGAGTGCGTATCTTTGGACAGGACCAGCAGAAAAGCCTGGAAGGGGATTGCTCCTGAGCAACAGCTGGACAAATTGTTTCAAACCGAGGCGTGTCGGGTTTACTCTTGCCGCGGATTAAAATGCAGATCATGTCGAGGACAGAAACGAGCTCCGAAATGTTGAATTTAGATAAGAGAATATTGGAAAGCAACAACTTGGAAAATAAATAAATAAATACACAAATCAAATTTTCAGCCTCTTATTGACCAGAATTTGGATTTCATGCGCGAGCGAGCTCCGCCCCGAATATTACGGAACGCTTCTTTTCTTGGAGAGAAAGAAATCGGAGGTGGGTCCTGCGTAACTCGATCGGGGGCGTGACAGTAAAGACTGTGTCCTGAGTAGAACAGTGAGGGATGAATTCGCGATTTGATTCGCCGACCGTGGCAAGCAGAGCCGAGGCCAACCCCCGCCCCCCTGACGGGCGGCGAGGCGTGGTTGAATTTGTCTCCATTAGTGAGTGAGAGAGAGAGAGAGAGAGAGTAATGTCTCCATCTGCCATCGTTTGTTCACATGGGACAATGACTGTTCACCAGCTGCTTCACGCACACGTGCGCACACACACACACACACACACACACACACACACGCACACTAGAATAACGAGAAGTGCCTCTAAATATTAACAGAGATGTCCTTCGGTTGAAAGCAAAATCTGTCTTACTGAGACCCCCCACACACACACACACACACACAAACACACACACGTGCGCACACACAGCCGATATCTATACCAGTGTTTACTCCACAGTCATTCGGCAGCATTAGTTACCACAGTGACAGAATTATCTACAGATTAAAAAAAAAAATACACACCAGGACATTCCCGGTGTTTACAATAAGAGATACAATCGTGACAACTGCATCAGAGCTGCAACAAACCAGGCGCACACGCGCTGCCGCCTCCGAGCTCCAGGCGGTGCATTTTTCACACCGCGTTTATAATTTCACAGATTAAAATCGAGAAACGGCCCAGATGCGTGGCACTTGGCTCATACGGACCGGCGCGGGTCACAGTGAAATGGAAACGCACAAAAAAAAAAAACCCAACAAAAAAACAAAACGCACTAATGCTTGCCTTTTCCTCATATGCTCTTTCAGAAAAACAGGAACTAAATATTTTATTTTATGTTATTTACCAAATGGATGCGCCCTCCCTGCTCTCTGCTACTTTCCGCTTCACCGTGCGCGCCTTAGCCCGTCCCCACACACACACACACACACACACACACACACACACACATGCACAGACAGAGACAGGCTGACAGCTCGTTACGTTAAGTGCAATAAAAAGCTTTCCAAACGGGCGGCATAAATTCCCCTCGCGTCGGACGACGGGAACGCGTCAACGCGACGGTCGGGCCCAGAACGTCAGCGCCGGTCCTGGCGACCGCGGCCATGGCGTTACGAAACAATGACAAGCATTAACAACAAACCGTCCAACTCTTGCAGGATAGCATGGAGAAAAACAGTCGGTCGGGGGGGGGGGGGGTCGGAAACACTGCACACCGTTCCGTTTCCACTGGTAGAAATAATGCATATTTGATCTGAAGTCACTGAGTTATGAATTATACACAGAGCAGCCTACACAGAACTTAAAAGCTGCGTTGCGGTTGTGTGTGTGTGTGTGTGTGTGTGTGCGTGAGGTAGAGAGGACTACAAAGAGAAACGGAACACGTACACACAGGAGGGTGAAAGTCTGTGATTCTCAGGACAGGGTTTCAGTAACGTCCCGTTGGCAACGACAAACGTCCGGGGGTTCGAATCCGACCGATCCGGTCCGACTCCGAGGTCGTTCAAGAGCGGCGGGAACGCTCGGGGGAACCATCTTCGCGTCACGATGCCAACATCAGTTTCCAGACGATGATTTTGCATTGGAATATCGACGTCCGCCTTTTTTCCTCCACCATCTCCGTCGCGTCTGCTGTCGCACCTTCGTCCCGCAAAAAACATTTTCCTGGCCTTTTTTTCCCCAAAGAATTTCTTTTTGCGTCACTCAATTTATACCACTCCTCCTCTTCCATCAACCCACCCCATGTCCTTCATTCCTAAAAGTCCTCCATCAATCCCGGGTAAATCCTCTCCCAAATTAGTAATCAAGAAACAAAAGGATTAGCGACACTGTGATCCCATTTAATCCTGAGAAGGATGTCTTCATTGAGAGGATACCTTCTGATTTTTTTTTATTTCAAAGAAAAACAGAACGAAAGCAAAAACCACCAACAACCAATTACTGTCTGTGTGTGTACAAGTGTGCAACAGCTTTAGTACCCCCCCGCACCTCTTTCGCTGGGAAATGTAGGCCTCAGCAGCCGCTCACGGCTTGTGCGCGCATGTTGCTTAGCGTTCCGATGCGTCAAAACGGGAGGTCTGCGACACCGGTTTTTTTGCGGAGACGCGGGATCCGACCCCTGACCGACGGACGTTCGCGCGCTGCTTTTCTTTAGGCGGAACCTTTTCGCCTGCTGCGGTTTAGGAGGGGGAGTTTGACCCCCCTTGTTCGTCTCGCAGCACTATCACTATCTGTTTCCGGAGATTAAGAGGATGCAGAGAGAGCAACAGAGAGAGGGGACCCAGAAATTGGATAAGAAAAGAAAAGGGGGGGATGAACGCAAAACTGAGACGGGGGAGAGATAATCCCATTTTCCATCTTATTCTTCCTCCCCTCTTTTATCTGTGCTCCTTTGGCGTGACCTCCTAAGCTCGGCCGTCGGCCTTTCCTCCCCCCGTCTCACCCCTTTCTGTCTGAGGTTAAACGACCCCGCTCAGTACGAGAGCATCATTGGGGGGTGGGGGTTGTGTGTTGGGGGGGGAGGATAACCTTTCCAGTCCATCCTTTTAATCTCTCTCGCACGCGCATCCTCCCTTCCTCCTCCCTCCATCCGTCGCCCCTGGCCTGCCGGGCGCTCGCGGCAGAATAGCGCGTGAGCAACCGCCGGTGCTCGTCGTCGACGTCGGCGCGACGGACTGTCGGCTTCGGCTCTCCCCTACGGACGTACGCACTCACGGTCGCACGGCTTTGCCTGCACGACGACATCGACTCAACACAACTCAACGCTCGTTTCCAAGCCAGTGGTTATTATTATTAGTTATTAATGTTGACCTCCGGCCGGCGCTGCTGTTCGTCCCGGGGATCGCAAGATCGGGTCGCAGAGTGGAAGGGGAGAGATCCCGCGTTATGAAATTTTAACTTTGCCTCCGCTGTGTGTGTGTGTGTGTTTAAAGACCTACACGGTTACAACCCCTACATATTTAAAAACGCAGTCTTTTCCCCACCATTGCCCAAAGACAAAATATTTTTATGTATACGTACTGTATATATATATAAAGTAACAGTTTCTCCCCTCTCTTCTGTGAGTTAACCCCCCCACCACCACACACACACACACACACACACACAAAAAATTCCTCTAAACTCACAAACTGGACAGATGTTGAGCTGAAAAGTCTGAAAGTCAGTTTCAAACGCACGCAATCTGGCGACAACAAACGAGGACGCGAGCTGAGTCCAGCACAAGCGGCCCTCCCGCCGTCATGTCCGCCGCCGCCCGCTCCCCCAGGGTTGGGTACAGGAGTTAATAAAAATGCGCACTTTATTACAGCGGCGTGCTCAGAAGCACTTGAGCGTGAAAACAGACAAAGGGCCCGACGAGGACCCTCGCCCGCGAGCGTGCCCACCATGAGATGACGCTCCCCCGGCCTCTCTTATGCAACGGCCCCCCGTCGGCCCCCGATGCTAAAACCGTCGCCATGGCAGCAGAATTAGCCGGCGCTCTTTCCCTCTCTCCCTCATGCGCGTTGCTCTTTCGCCGCTTTACTAATCTCTCGTCCCCGCTCCGAGTCTTCATTCAATCTTCGCAGAAACGAAACGTGCGAGTCCGAAACCCCTCCGCCTCGCTTCCCCTCTCCTCCCGGTCCACTTTCTTGACTTTCATCGGGTTTTTTTGCTTCTCCTCGCCCGTGTCTTAACCCCCCCCTCCCCGGTCTCTTTCACATCTCGCTCTCTCCCTCGCTCGCGTCCGCCCACCAGGTCTCTCCGCCACTCGTATTCCCCGTCCTCTCTCTTTTGTCCGGTCCTCGCCCGTCTCGTCCCCCCGTCAATCCGTCTCTCTCGAAACAACAGCTTAATTGACGCGCTAATTATTTCTAACACTTTCTCGCCTCTCTCCGTCCCCGCCGACGTCTCCCGTCCCTCGATCTCCCCGGCCGACGACGTGCTGAATCAAATTAGCGGGAGATGAAATGCCAAATATTTCTCCTCGCGTCTCCCATTCTCTTTCTTCGCTCCCGTCACGCTTTCCTCTCCCTCTGCCTCACACTTCCACCCACCACGCTTTCTCCTTTTTTTTGGTCTCATTAGTCTCCCAGCAGCTCTTATCCTTCTGAACGTGCTCTCTCATTTGTTTTTGCTTTGCTTATTTATTCTTTGCTATTACCCATAGATCAATCAATCACAGATCCGTACGGATGATTTCCCTAATTTTCTTCTTTTTCCTCTTCTCCTTTCCTCTTTCCCCAGACCTGTTAATCTCATATCTCGCTTGCTGCAGGCTAATTAGCATTAAATTTAATTTCTGCTTATCTCCCTTTTTGTTCTCTCTTTCTTTACCATCAAGCGTGCGCAGATGGACGACCGTTCGAGACAGAGAGAGAATGAGACAACGGGAACGGAGAGCGTTACGACCCAAATCTCATATCCTGATAATAGATCATTTCATATCCAGATAGCGATCGCGACGTACAGCATTTTCCACGGATTCGGCGAGTAAACGGCGCGCCGCGGGCAACGTCTGAGTTTGGGGAGTGTTTTGAGCACTCTGCGCGCTTCCGTCCACTCGCAGTGTTTGACATGATTGTTGCGTAGGCGGGAAGAGAGGTTAGCGGCGTTCATGTCTGCTGTGGGGGCCGGTCGGTCCGCGGCGTGATCCGCAAAGCGCGGTTGAGAAGAAGTAGATTCTGATTAGTGCTCTTACAAACTACGCTAATAGGTAAACAAGCAAATAAATGCAATTAAAAGGATGGTTTGAGCGCTGTGATTTCATTTGTTTAAAGTCGTTGCTCGACACCAATCGCCTACGAGTAACAAAGAGGTATTTTCGTCCTCTCCCGCGTGGCCTTCATCAGCAGCCGGGGTGAGCTGCAACGGCTCCGATTTGAGAGGGATGTCGAATTTTCTCAATGAGCTGCCGAAATGCAGTAAAGATCAGCTGGATCTCGCGTTTGCTAGCCGCGCTTTCCTAGTTCGATGGCCTCGACGTCCCCCAGCCTCACCGTCTCACACACGCAGCGGCGTCCCGAAAAACGAGTCCGAGAACTGCAGTCGTCTCACAATGGACGGGCTTAGGCTGAGCGCTGGATTATAAATCTGCTCCCATGCCTGAGGCTTCTACAGGGAGACCACTGAAACACCTGAAGCCCCTGAGGCGTTCACTGACAGCAGCTACGGGAGACATCCGACGCTGCCGAGCGTGAGCATCGGTACCCATCAATATCTCCGCGCACTCCTGCAGAGCGTCCGCGACTGTAGGTAAATGTCGCGCGTCTCGATGCGTAACGCTGGGGGCGCCGAATCTCATTAACAAAGCCCAGGTAACTATGGCGATGAGCGTCATCGCTGACCCCCCTGACGTAACTTATGCTAAAAAGGCCAAGAGGTTGCTATGACAACTAGAGGGGAAAACAAGAGAGAGCGAGAGAAAGTTGGGGCGGTTTTCTCGAAAACCTGCGTACATTCATTCGTTCGCACACACACACATACACACACACACACACCTGACTGCAGCACGCAACAGAACACTGGAACGACTGCTTTTCAGGAACAATATCCGAACACTGTCCTCTGCAGTGAGAGAACCCGGTCCATCCCTTCGGCTCCGAAAGTGGAGTTTCCCGGAAATCTCTGCATCGCTCCATCTTCTAAAAACGCGCAGCAACGCTCGACTCGACCTGCGCGCTTCGCCCGGCCTGTTTTTGCGTGGATGCGTTTAAAGCCTCATCCAGGAGCCCGCGTACTTCCCCCGCGGCCCATCCGCGCCCCAAACGTCCGGCGGCCTCCTGTCTCCAGGCATCGACTTTAACGCCTCAACTTTATCTGTTCAAGTACGTGAAGCACGTGAAGCATTCAAACAACTTTAGAGAAGAAAAAAAAAAGGAGGACGATATAAACCAGGCCCAGGCCAAACCCTGGCGGGAGGTAAATTAAGTCATTCGGCCTCAAATAAAAAGAACGAATCAACCAGCTGCTCCTGCTCAGCGGTTGAACAGCGGGATGGAAAAAAACAAGCGGACGGACAAACTCGTGACCGAAGCGGCGCATCTGCTATTCTCAGACGCAAACTGTGCTCCGCCTCCGTCTCACAATGAGGTCTGCACAAAAGACGACACTGTTTTGTCGAAAACTGCAGCCGGGGGGCACCGTAAACATTGCTCAAACCGCCGAGCCCCGAAGTCGCCGATTTTCCCCCCCGCGGCGCGCTGTCACCCTTTGAAACGAAATAGTAATTGCAGGAGGCTGGAGTTCGCAAAGGGGGAGACAAGCACATCCATACCGTACGCGCGCTGAGACAGGGGGTGGTGGTGGTGGTCTGGAGACTTTCGGACCCCGCCGTATTCGCGCCGCCCACGGGAAACGTAAAGTGCCTTCCTCTCCGCTTGTTACAGAAGAGGAGCTTTTATTTCTGCTTCCTACCAATTAGACGGCTGCGGTAAAGACGGAGGGCCGAGCGGGTTTCGCCACGCGGTACTGACGAAGCACACACGCCCACGCACACAGACAACAACACTTGTGAAAGTGGAGGCTGCCTCTTAACCGTACCTGCAGACAGACAGAGAGATGAGGCTGAATATCTGATTGGGGGAACAAAAACGCAAGCTACTGAAAAAAGAACAAAAAAAAGGAATTGCTGCAGAAAGTAGTGGAAAAATCCTTCGCTTTTCCAGGAAGTAATTAATACTATTAAAGTATGGTCCTGTTTTTTTTTGTTGTCCAAATTGCTCACTTACTGTTTTCAGATCTGATCTGGAGGAAACGTTTATGCCGAGCTCAGAGGAGAACTCTGATAAATAACGAACAGCTGCGCAGCCCGTGTGTTTTCCGGCGTCCCCTATTGTGCTTCTCTCTCTCTCTCTTTTTTTAAAAATTAATTTTCTCACCGTGTGGATTTAATTAAAACAGGCCATTGTTGAACGCGAGTCATCAAGCCAACGTATGAGAACTCGGGCGCGTTGCGTTGACTTCAAAGAGGCAGCTGTCCTTCACCTCCTCCTCTCACATGTCCCCACGGACAGAACAAAATCTATGCGCTGATCAATAAGAGAGTGGACACACACAGGAATACAGATCCCTGGCTTATAATTTCTTTGAAGCGGAAACACACAGAACACATCACTTGCACACATATATACACACACACACAAGCATACAGAGGGTTGTGCGCATGAATTATCCACAAATAGCTTCACGGTGTCCATGAGTCTGTCAGGAAACAGGCTCATCAACACACAAGAAGACCAGAACGCTCCTTTACCCCAAAATAAACCCATTATCTCCTGATCAATCAGGGAAACAACCAGCCTGATCAATTCCATTGATCTTGTTGACGGCGTCACTCAATTAGCCGGCCCTTCTCGGCAGCACGAGCCAAATTACGTGTCTGATTTTATCACCGAGGGCCCGTTTCTTTCTCCCGTGAGAAAAACAGAGCGGCGGGCATCGTCCAAATGAGTCTCCGCCTGATGAGCGCGCAGGCATGGAGATCAGAGCAAACGGGTGTCAAACTTCAGGGGGGGGCAGAGACGCTTCCCCGCTTTGCGAGAAAAAAAAAAACGCACGCTGGCCGCGAATACACAAACAACGGCCTCCCGGCGGTGAGTTTCAGAGCAAACACGACCTGCTCTGGGTTTCGCGCCAGCTTGTCAGCTCGTTAGGATCAAACCCCACAGGACTGAGCGGCGGCTCGGCCCAGGACCTCGGGTTAAAGCTGAGCTAATCACTAGTTTAATGTTGAAAAAGGGTCGACCGTGGCCCACTGGGCTTTTTCAGTGTGTTGTGTTTCTGTTTTTTTGTTGGGGGGGGGTTCAAACTGAAAAACAAAGGCGTGGATTTAAGTTCTAATATAGCGTTGCCACTGGGGGTTAATGCTATCAGTTCCTTTTTAACTTAATCAGCACTGCCACTGATTAAAAATGTATCAGTATCTGGTGGTGAAGGTAAACAGACAATGGGCAGAGAGAGAGAGAGAGAGAATGAGAGAGCGAGAGAGAGAGACACACACACAGACAGAATAGATGAGTGGAAAACAGCGAGGGAGATAAGACAAATTAGAAACGCATTTCCAAAGAAGGAGGAGGAGGGACCATCTGAAAAAAAACAGTGTGTGTGTGTGTGTGTGTGTGTGTGTCGACGAGTAATGTGTGTTTTATCAAACAACACACACGCAGCTTGAAAGGTCCAACAGTCCAAAGCATTAACGGAGGCCCAGAAGTCCACATACAGGAAGAGAAAAGTCAAGTTTTCTCCCTGTTGTCATGTTTTGTTTTGTTTTTTTAGGGAAACTGGAACCTGCTGTAACCCCTGACACACACACGTAGACACACACACACACACACACACACACACACACACACACACACACACACAGACACACGGAGGCCGGGGCAGTACAGCTAATCTTCTTTGCAATCACAAGGTTCGACTGTTGGAGCAGAACAAAGTTCACATCGTCAACAACAACAGAGGTGGCACCTCCACCAATGAGAGAGAGAGAGAGAGACGGGGAGAAAAAAAAGACATAAAAAGAAAACTTCTCACAACTTTTACCTCTGGATTCAGCCAACCATTTTATTACTCGCTGTATTATTTCACCTCCCCCTCCCCCACGCACCGCAAGCCTTTAAATTACAGGAATGCCGAAGCGTCACCTTTGACATCAATTTACACGCAGCCCAGTGGAGACAATTTGTCATCGGGCAGGACGACTGACGGGACACTTATGGAGTAGATCCCTGAGAATAGCTGTCAGCCACCTGCAAGTGATCGCCGCCATTGTTCGTCCAGATCTGCATTTCGGGGAGCCGGAAAACCGTAAGTAGGTATCTGTGGAATATCTCGTACGTGTTTATCTGATAACAGCTGTGACAAACCAAGGCTGCATTCCTTCAGGCGCAGGTTGCTGTTAAAATTGCTTTGTTAAACTTTTTTTTTTTGCCAGCGGTTCCTCTGCCGTAAGCAAAGAAATGTTGCAAGTCGACAGAATGCGGTGGGTTTCAGGTTGTTGCAGGACTTGGCAGTGTAATCTAAATGCGCCTCACAATTCACATCCATCCCTACACGGACGTCACATAAGTTATTTATCGTGGTTCAGAATGACGTAAGACCGCGCTCGCTGAAGTCAGTTATGAGCTGTCACAACATGCGCAGCCTCACCTTGAATTAACTTCTTACATGAGCCTGGAAATCTGAATCATTTGGTGGTTTTAAAAGGAATAAAAAGGAATCTTATGGAGATGCGATGCCCGATCGTGGGTCAGGCATCGTGCTGTCGCACCAATACCGACTCCCTCTTCCTCTCCGACAGCTTTCTCCCGTGCAGGAGCAGCATGGAGGTGCTGAGCGGCCCGTGGGCCGACGTGGCTCTGCTCCTGCGGCAGGCCGTCGCGCCGGCAGACGGAGAGAGCGGCGGCTTTCTTCCTCTCTGGCTCTTGGGCCTGCTCTTGTTCCTGTCCGTCTTCCTGCTGCTGCTGCAGCTGATTATCTACCTCGGCTGGAAACTCAGGCAGGGTAGGCTCGTTGTTACATTTTATACCCAGCCCGTGTCCGGAACCACTTGCCATGTTATATTTACAGTGCGGATAAATGGATACAGTGAGGAGAAGTCTTTCTCCAGGGCCGCACGCCCTATAAATACATGCACTCTGCTCCACGTCGTAAGGATCTCTGCATACAATGGGCTCCCATTCGAGTCATTTTGGCTATTTCCAGAAAAAAAATCATTTAATAGCACCCGAGCTTACGCGGAGCTCACCATTGCATCCACAAATGCAGACCAGCAGTGACTTCTTGTGGTCTCATGCTCCCATTTTTTTTAAACTATAACTGACAGCTCATGCTACTCCCGGGTAGAAAACAGGTCTACGAGCCCAGAAACTAAGCTATGTCCTAAATAATGAAAAACATTCAAAATAGGCTACAAGACAAAAAAAAAACAACCTAAGAATTGCGTGAGTTTCGACATGTGAATGTGCAAGAGGGAGATGAAGCGTGTTAGAGAAGTTTACTGCAGGTTTTAGGGCGCTGCGTGAAAAAAAAAACAGGACACGTGTTTTAATAGGTGACCCCGGCCCCCTTTTGCACACACAAACACAGACAGGTAGCAGGCCCACTTCCACCGCCTGATCGCACTCTTACCTGATCTGAAAGTTTTACTCTTACCTGGACTTTCTGTCGCTTAGTTCTAGTTTGTGATTAAAAATTAATTACACCCTTGTACGTTTCAGCTCAACCTTTTGTCCCGACGTCTGCTGTGTGAACGCCCCAAAGTCTGACTTTCTTTTTTTTCCCCCACCATGGAGACGAGTTGGCAACTCAAATCCAAACTTAACAGACGAGTCTGGTGATATTTTCTTTCTGTCGACACATAAAAAAAAAAAAGAAATCAAACCCACTAATAACGAGCACTGTCTGCGAAACCAAAGTCTGCCATAGCTGTACCATCGGCCAGCATTGTGCTTCTAAAAATACTAACGCGTGAGTGAGCCTGTTTGGCAACGTGTTCCCTCGTCACCGCAAACGCGGGGACTCGTTTATTTTGAGTAAATCACACACACACACACAGAGTTAATAACCAAACATGCAGTAATTAAAGTAAGCACCTCACACATACACTGTGTACTTCTGTTTGAGTGGCCAGGTATTTCAGCAAATTACAATGGACAAAATTAAAACTATTCTCATATATATATATACACACATATATTTGGATCTTGATTAAATTGATAGGGATGGACAGAAAGTGTGTGCACGTGGCAAGGTGCATCCTCTGCTGTGCATTCTGGGACCAATTACAATCAATTACAGATAATCTGACACCGGCAGTTTACGGTTCCTCAGTAAAACCGAACACAAACTCTTTCAATTTGTGGGCTCTGTATTTTGTTGTTGTTTTTTTTTTACTGGCTCAGCACTTGATGAGAGATACTTCGGTGAGCAACATGCCCTCCTACCACAGCGTGGCACTTTTAATTAAAACAAATAAATAAATAAAACTCACCTCAGCGGCGTGGAGCTCCTTGCTGCCTTTTCCCGGTTCACTTTTTGTGAGGGGACGTTCAACCTTCACCGAACCGGAAGACCGACTCTCCAGTTTGTAAAACATAAAAGCCAGTGTTTAAAATTTCTTTTAAATTAAATTGAATAAATTAAATTTCTTTTTCTCCAAAGTGTACAACCTAATATTAGCGAGCTACGCGTACACTAAAGTTACGAACTGTTAAGTAATACCTTAATTACGATATTCGTGACGTTTAATGAGCTAGCTTCAAATTAGCTACAAATTAGCTAAATTACCTTAAAATTGGAAGCAATATGAATGTCTAATTATGTGCCCAGGAGTTTTTATTACAGTATGTACGCAGACTTGAGTTTCTGTAGTAGCTTTCAATGAAATATTCCCACTCAATTTAATTAGCTGCACTTCATAAAATTAGAGTTAAAGGGTAAATATTTGATTACCTGCTGGCGCCTGCAACCATCACGCCAGCGGGGTGGCGTTCACTGCGCATGCGCAAACGGGTAGTTGAAAACAATTCGTAAACGTGCAATGTTCTTTCACCCGCAGTTGAGGCTGACCTGGCGGGATTTCAACAGGACGGAAGCGGTATTCACAGACAGAGATACAGAAGTACGCACCTGAGGAGGCGGAGCGTCGGGTAGCATCCACACACAACTTCTTCCACCTTATATTTTAGCATTAGAACCTGCTAATTAAAGACCCTTAGCAGGATGAAAGTTGTAGCCTTATTTATGTAAACCACTGTTGGACCTCTTGAAACATTCAGGGAAATCTGGAAGCCTCTCCAACAACTTTCTCTCATCTTCACTGACAGCTGTGGGAAAACCCTGACATCTGGATTACTGCCCTCTTGTTCAAACTTGGGCTAAAAAGACACCTAGACTGTCGTATTTTGACGTACCGCACACCGGCTGTACACATTGCTGGACGGAATGCGCATGCTCAACTCATACCACATTACCATACAAATGAGGAAATGAACTGAGATTTCAGAGTATAACAATCCTTTATTCAAACAGTGTTACACAGGGGAGGAGTGGCTGTGTGTGGGGAGACACAAGACAATTAAGCTGCTAGATAGAAAAACCCTACTGGTGATCAGTGGTTGGCTAAGAGAGAGAGAGAGAGAGCGATGAGGGAGCTGGTTGGTATTCCAAAATTTGTTTCTTTATAAAGTTTCTTTTTTGTCCTTGTAAGTCACTTTTTACTTGGTTAAAATTCAAAATGATGCTGGTTTTCACTGACATCACACCATCCAATGTGTCCAAACTGTGGTACAAAGCCTGAGGTTTGAGTGTAAAGATTATATACCAATTGAGATCCCTGACAGTTTTAAAATAAGCTGGCGTAGAATCATCTTGTCCTTTTTTTATCCATGAGTAACCAATGTGCTGCTTTTTAAAACTTAATAAAAATTACTGTCACTCATTTGTCATAATATTTTCCTTGGTGGTGATCTCACAAAGTTTTTTTTTTTTTTTTGATATAGGTACAAATATTTTGGAACACCTGCTCTTGCAGCCCCAAAGCCCCTGTGACTTGGATAGAACAGAGCCCAGATCCCAAAAACCTGCGGCTAAATACAAAAAAATGGAAATTGGTGGTGGAAAATCTTGATTCGCAATGGTGTTCCTTCAGTGTCCAAAAACACTTTGACAATGTTATAAATATTCAAGTGGGGGGAGGGGCACACAACAAATCTCACCTTTCAACAACTAGATCAGTTTCACAGGGAAAAAAAGAGACAACAAGTTATGAGAAAAGCTACAAACATCGTTGCTGTAATATCACCAATGCATTTTTTTTAACAGCAAAAGCTTCCAAAGCTGCCTAGTGTTGCACGGTTTGTTTGTTGTTGTTTTTTCTCCATTTTTTTTCTGCTGCTTTGTCTGTTTGCAAGAGGGTTAGAGGTTAAAGCTTCACCCCTCGTCTGGAATGTCATGTCACTGCAAAGTATAGAGGTCCATCCTCTGGACTTAGTCCAGAAAGAAAGTTTTAAAACCTCAAACCAAGAGGTATACACCATTTCGGATGAGAAATGAGTGTGTGTCAATATTTCTTCATTAAAAAAAACAAACTAGTTATTGTTGAGTCCAATGTAAAATGCCACTACGTCCAGTCAGACAGGAGGGTTAAGACGAACCTGGGAAAGTCCAGGTGGAATGTTTTTGTTCTAAAAATCTGTGGCACTTCTTTGATTACAATCAATCAAATTTTTACAAACGTGTGTCAGCTTAAACGGATCGGACCGAACTCCTCGTTTTGACCCGTTTGACGCCACCGATACCGAGACAAAGTCACATTTTCGTGGAATTTTGTGGAACGTTTGGGTGAGAGACAGAAACTGAATAAAACAACATGAGATTCCATGTAGGGGGTTTCAAGAGCACTTCAAACCCTCTGATGCGCTTGCCTTAAAGCTGCATTTTTAACTGTGATGTTGTAACTGTTTCCGCGCCTGGCTGTTGTTTGTGCGGCAGAATACAAAAAAACCCTTCCACAGTTACAACACAGCCAGCGTCATGTCAGAGATAATCTTATCGTGACAGCCGAGACGATCTGTTATCTACACACTCTCAAACCAATCAACACAGTGGCCTTCTATCTATAATCGCTCGAGATACGTGTTCAAGATAAAAGACATGCTGAATTTAACTCAAAAGTCTCGTTATATCTAGCAGGTTCAGTTGGTATGAAAAGAAACCGGGAGCGGAACTGAAGTGCTGAACTATGACGTCAGAACAGGCTCTGATGCAGAGTTAGCAAACTGGCGGAAATTTTCTTATTCTGAAACCGGGATAGAACTGGTTTTTCAAACGGTACCGGCGCTGCTTGTTGCGCGAAACTCCTTTTGCGTAACTGAAAAATCGCGGACTGCGCATCGAGCGCCGGTCTAAGAACGTTAACGCGGCTTTAACTCGCTGCAGGGTGCAACGTAACACAACCGGAAACTTGCGTCGATGTTTTGTTTTTGTTTTTTTTCCCCCCCTCGCTCCCAAGTAGACAGTGGTCGGCACGTGCGGCGCCACCTCTTTCTCCCAATCGCCCCTCCGTTTACTGTACCTCTCTCCCAATCGCACGTCAGTTCACTGCTCCCTCGCTTCCCCCGCGGCCCACTAGGAATGGTTGGCGTCGTGCAGTGGGCGGGGCCCGGGGGGAGCGTTTAGCTAATGAAAAGCTGGATTACTGCTCGCGTCTAATAACCCTCATTGAGCTCTCGCTGCACAGAAGAGTTGTACACGCCAGCTTCGGAGTCGGCTCATATTCAGTTCAAAGTCCGATTCTTTTAGTAAAAATGAACTCAGTAAAGATACAGTAAAACCCACAGGCCCAGTTAAGTTTCTTCCCACCTGTTACGTTAAATAAGTCTTCTCTTAGACTTGACTAAAATGCAAAGTAAACTGAATATGAACGCCGTCGGCCGCTGGTCAACACACAAGGAATGTGGATGAACAATAACAATGCTTACAGGGGGAAAAAAAGACAGAATGTTAAAATGAAAATAAAAAAAACTGGTTTTTACTGCAATATTTTAAGTTACAGCTCCGCATTTTCTGGAATGATTAGTGACAAAATGTGATAATGCGGCACAGCTGGTTTCGACCCTCATCTGACTCTGAATGTGGTTTAATGAGTTGAGAGGGTTGGATTTTGTTACACTTTGAAAAAGTTTAAAAAAAAGAAAAAAAATGAGTTGTGCCTCTCTGTTTCCTGCAGGCACACTTGTTACTGTAAAAACTTTGAAATGGCTGAGTTATATTTTATTACCCTCCACTTACTGAAGAGAGAAAGGGAGGGAGCTGTAATTTAACAAATAACTTTTTGCTGTTGTTGTTGTTTAGGAATGCACCGGTACCACATTCCCACTTACGATACAAAATAAAGAAGCACAGAACTTCAGTGTCAAATTCATTACTTTTCTGATAAAAAAAAGAGATGAGAACGGATAAAAACTTTCTCTGAGATGGAGTATGTGTGGGGAAAAATGAAAAATGTGCTTTGACTTCTGACTTTCGCTGTTTCTGGTGAAATAATATTTTTTTGTAACTTTGTATCTCATCAGAATTGGTTATCAGTGCATCCCTGAACCTTTTCTTTTTGCAATATACGACAGACACGCTATCTTCTCTCTTTTTGTAAAACAGTTAAAGAAAAAAAAGCACTAATAAAAAATTAAAAAAAACAAAAACACGCTACATATGTTAAGCTAACAAAGTGGTTCTTTTTTTTCTTTTTTTCTTTTTTGTTCCGTCAGAAAGAGTGAGGACATTATTTTGCTTATACTTGGTTTTTGGAGTGAGGGATTTAGATGCACCACGGACATGTAAGAAAGACCGACCGGGAAGAGGTTGGCAACTTCTCTCCGTCCGTCCGACCCTTTAGCTCCTCCACCTCCACCTCCTCTTCTTCGGTCGTTCAAGGTTGGTCGTCGTAGGGTGATGAAGGTCGTTCAACGTCAACAGAGAAAAACAGGTCATGATGGCCCCTTCAGCTCTGGGAAGACAGAGTTGAAGGCGTTCAGCCCGGGTGTTGTGCTGACCTGCACTCAACATTACTGTAATTTCCCCCTGTACTTCACACAAACAGCCTCCCCATCAGTCACAGCCTAACTTTTAAGTTTACCTTCTCTTCCCTTCTTCCTTGACCTCTTCTGACCTATGTAATGATGGCTGACGGATTTAGCAGATTTGTGTGTGGGAGTTTTTGTATCCCATCACTGGTTTCTCACTTGTTGTCTTTCACAAATAGCCCCCCCACCACCACCACCACACACACACACACACACACACACACACACACACACACACACACGGACTCCCACAGTTAAACATCCCCGATACTACTTTTCACCCTGAAATAATAATAATAATAATGATCAGTTACTATTATTATTATTACCTGAGTTCAGTCAATCCTCCTCCTCAGCCAGTTCAGTTTCTTTATGAACCACCACTCTGGTGACAGACATGTCAGGGTGTTGCTCTTTGGCCTCCTTAATGGCCTGGGCCAGTGCCTGCAGCACCGAGCGCAGCGGGCAGTGGGGGGAGGTGGGGGAGGTGGAGGAGAAAACGGTGGAGTTAAATGAAAAATGAAATAAGAAGCACAAAGAACGAAAGAAAAAAAAAAAAGAAAAACTGCTGGATACAGGATTAGTGAGATGTCATTTTACTTCTTTGAGTTAACTGGGCTGTGAACTGTACGAAGTAAAATGCCTTCAGGTGGAGCAGTGACATCGAGCAGAAAAAAAAAAAATGACATGAGACTCAATGTGACACGAATCTGTAGGTTCAGCAAATCAGAACAGACAGGCAACTTAAAGAAACCGGTGGACGAGGGATCATGCAGATCCGGACCTTTGACTCTGAAACGTTCGGAGGGTGGCTACATGCAGTCTGCCTCCACAAACCTCGAGTTTCATTTACGACAGAGTTTGCGGCATGAGTCACAGTCCCCTCGGTGAAGAAAATATTACTCCCCAGCACTTTCAAATGTCTGAAATGTCTTTAAAAGCATTATTTCGGCTCTTCGGACGAATATACAAGTGCAGGCTAACGTTTAGAAATTTGACGGAGCGGTCTGTATGTGCACGTGAAACCTGGGGGAGGACTAGAAGCGCTCGCCACCATGTAAAACCTCATGGTCACTGTTTCATACAAAATCCAATATGTCGGTGTACACGGCACACCAGCTGAGATCTCCTCACTGTAAGCTTTAGCACTACGTATTGATCACATCTAGGGTGCCGAGAGGTAAATATTGGATTTTCTCAAAGGCAAAGACAGAAAATTGAACTGGACGAGACGAGGGACGAAATCACACAGGATGGAAAAACAGCAGGTTTGGAGGACCATTTTCTATTGAATGAGATGTAGCGGATCACAGCCAACGAGTGGGATCGGAGTGGGAGTTGTGGGCTGCGCTACTTAAGCGATGAATGAATTAAATTGTGCATCGAGACTGGAAGCAACACGATCAACATGTCGCCAGATGTCTATTTATTCACTGAAATCTAAGAAACGAGATTAAAACCCCCCCTCTGTGAAGTCAATTAAAAACAAGCTGGGGCTCGACATCATCATTTCCAACTTTCACAACCAAAACCCCACACTGAAGGTGCAACAATGTGGACCTACACCTGGGCTACACAACTGCAAAAGGATTGTTTTTGTGTAGCCTGTCACGCCCATTCAGACACCGGGCAGGGCAGAGCGATCGGCCGTGCGACTGAACACTGACCTGGTCGTGGTCGATGTCGCAGTCGCCCGTGATGACGATGCGTTTCTCGATCCTCGTCTCTGACAGGCCGCCCTTTAACGTCTGCGAAAAAATAAAAAGTCAGCAATGCCTTGACGCCCATCACAGCGGCTTAATGATGAAGAATCGGGGTGCTGGTGGGACACGGCTGAGCGACGGTCCAACAAGTCACGGCGGACAAAAAGACTGATCAGATAAGAGAAAAATGTGGCCACTAGACCCAAAGCGCTAATACTGTACGAGGTGTGCTGCGACTGCACTGTTGCCATGGGGATCTAAAAAGATACTAGTGCAAACATGATTTCAACATAAGAGTGTTTATGTTCGCAGAGCTTTTGTGTAGTAGTAATAGTAATATAAAATCTGAGCCTTCGCAGAAAAATTTACATAATGAAACTGGTGTGCGTGTGTGTGCGCTGCTGTGCGTCTGACACTACCTTGGTAATGTGCGTGGTCGTAGTGGTACACAGAGATTCAGAGGTGATTGTCTGAGCAGTCATCAACACTCCAGGCTCGCCATCGCCAGTACCATCCAACTGACAGCAGGGAGAGACAAGCAGAGGTAATTAGCTGGAGAAAATACATCTTTGATGTTTAAAATAAACTCTTTTGAAATGAAATTAGTTCTTCTAAAAAAAAAAAAAAAAAAAAAAAAGAAAGAAAATTCCCCGCAGGAGAAGGAATGAATGATGGCGCCATGCACTGTTGCTAGAAAGGAAGCACTTGGGAACAGGGATACATTATCATTCATGAGCTCGGAAATAATTATCATTAAGTCCAAAAATGATGAAAAACAGGAATCCTGATTGCTAACACACACATACAGACACACACGTCAGGATTATCTACACAAAAAAAAAAAAAGCTCCCTGTGTTTCTCAAGTGTGCACCTGTGCGGCTTCGTAAGTGATGGTCTTGGTTTCCGTATGTACGATGGGCACTTCTTTTGTGGCTATCTCAGTTTTCTGGGCTGCAAACGTGTCTGATATAGTCACCATTTCTGTCTTTACCACAGGTGGCTGGGGAGGGAGGAGAGAGAGATGTGAGGGGGGAGAGGAAAGAGGGTTAATATATTAAACCTGAGACAGAGACAAGTTTGCATCTATGCACTTTCTTTCTGCGGTTCAATTCACTTCCAAGTCAATCAGATTATATAAAGGTGTTTTTGGTTTTTTTTGTATTGCTATCAGAAAAAAAATTTGTGATTTCTTATCAAATTAACTCAGTTTTTAGATGACGTCCGAATTCATTGATTCTTTGAAATGGAAGTGATTCAGTTGTGCCACACCCGGTCGCACACATGGCAGCAGCTTCGGACGTACAAAATGAACACAACGCATGCGAGTGAATGCAGCAAACCAGAAATCAAGCGCTCCCAAACTCATGCAAGTCAACATCACGAGCAGCAGCTACGACAGCGGCGCAACTACCGAAGTGTCTTCGGTGTCGACATGCAAAGTACAACGCGGCACAAACATGCATTTAAGAAAAAAAAAAAAAGCCCGTAAAATGACCCAATGACACTCAAGGGACCGGCACACAAAACAGGAAATCGACACGTGAACAACATGCAGAGATGACATTCAGGTGAGCGGACGTGGTTGGCAATGATGGCTTTCACGGCGCCGTGATCGTGGCGACCGCAGCGGGGATTACAACGCCGACGGGAAGGGTGAAGCATCGCTGCCAAAACACACCGACAGCCCGCAGCATCAAAAAAAAGGTACGAGTCCTAAAAGCAGCATGCATTTCCCAATTTGGCCCCATTTACTTTGCAACACTGAAACACAACGCAGAGAGTAGGAGGCGGCAACAGCAACACAGCACGCCAAGCGCGGCGGGAATGGACTAGTCGTGAGGATGATGGTGTCGTGATGGCAGAGACGTGAAAGTATGCGATTATGGTGAAAATCAAAATGAAGACCGAAAATGAATGACGGGGGGTATGGTAACTGGTAACCAGCAACAGTGGTGGACTGAATGTTGGGAAGGATCGTCTCTCTTACTGGAATTTAACTTGTGCTTCTACAGAGGTTTCGCTTTGGGCTTTCAACGTGGTCGCCACAGGACGAAGTTGAGTGTGAGGATGTACATGGGGCTTAAATATTCACGCAAGCAGAAGGGAAACCGGCACGGTGGAAAGCGGGGGTGGGTGTTTCTACAGTCGGTGGGAGGGATCAAAGCCCGGGGAAGCTCCGCAGTTGGCCCGGTGAAGACTTTACCTCAGAGCAACAAATAACCTGTGGCCGGGGTTCCGCTTCCGCCAGAGTAGCTTCTCCGTTCATTTTGGGCTCCTCCTCTTCCTCGGCGGGGGCGACCGGCCCGGCCGCGGCCTCCTCGGGCAGGGCGAGGCCGTTGGGAGCCTCGTCGGGCGTCACCATCGGATCGTCGGCGCTCTCCTCCGTCTCCCTCTCGCCTTCCTCCTCCTCCCCTGCGCTCTTCTTCTCCGCCTCTGCCTCCTCGCGCCTGGGCTCCTCTACCTCGCGGCAAATTCCCTCGGCGGGCTGAGCGAGGTCAGCGGGAAGGGGAGCGGCGTCCGGGGCCGACACGCCCTGCTCCGTTGTCTTCTCCTCCTCCTCCTTCTTCTTCTCCTGCTCTTCATCCTCTTCCTTCTCCTCTGGTATTTGCGTATGAGAGATAGACACGGGGACATTTGGGTGGTACTCCGCCTCCTCCTCGCTCTCGCTCTCGGACGAAACGCTCTCCCGCTTCGCCGCCTTTGCTTCCTCTGCTACCACTACTTCCTCCTCGGCCTCCGCTTCCTGTTCTCTTGTTTCCTGCTCGGCAGGCGGGCCAGCGGGGGAGCCAGTCGTATCTGTAACAAGTCCGGGCTTGGTTGCTTTGGAAACCTCTTGGACGACAACGGTTTCTTCGATTTCGACTTCGGTTGTCTATACACACACACACGCGCGCGCACACACACAAGCACGCATGCATGTACACAGAGTGCACAGGCACACGCACGCACACGATGAGGTGCACATACATACACAGCAAACGCATGGAGACAAAAAACAAAAATATAATATGATCATTGAACGTAAATCAAAAGAAATAAATCACGTAACTGAAAATAAACAAACACCAAAACGGAACCAGTAATCAAAAGAAGATGAAGATGTTCAACTGTGGACAAAGGGGACGTGAAGAAGCGAGAGGAACAAGGAGGAAGAGCCAAGGAACGGAGGGTTGCAGTAAGAACACGACATTTCGAGCCGCAGGTGGAGAAACGAGTGAAGGCACGAAGGGAACGAGGGATGAATAGCGTCATGAAGGGAGGGCTGGACGGATTAACAGAGGAGAGTTAGGACCACCTTTGCAGATTCTTTGGTATCAGAGGTGGCGGGATCAGCCGCGGCCGCATCCGCCGGGGGCGCGCTCACCTGCGTGACAGAGAGGTTACCATGGCAGTTATCAATCACACGCGCGGCAGCGGCAGCATCCTTGTTAGCGTTTAATTGGGGATGTGGCGGCGCTTGTTATCACAGCAACGGGGAGAGGGGGCTGAGTTTGTTATTTATTCTCCCTTTCTGCCCCCCACCCCACCCCAGGCGAGTTTGTCTTTCATGCACAGTCAAGTGAGTTCCCACACAGTGTCAAGTCCATGGCAGCAGGCAACAAACAGGAGACGGGATGAAGAGGAGAGAGGAGATCAGAAAAACGAAAAGATGTCACACGGATTGAAGTCAGCAGTGTCTTCGTGCGGACCATAAAAAGAACGTGTCGTTTCATAACGACTTCGGGTCCACGCTGAAAAACGCCTTGTGGGCCGCTTTTAAAAGCTCTAATGACGGAAACTGCTGCTTCAATACCCGCTGCTTCGGAAGATGCCGGGGAAGCTCGAGATAAGAAAAGAGCATCACAAAACAAACGGACGGCCTCCGTCTCATTCACAGCTGTCAGCTGCCTCGTGTTAAGATTACTCATGCCCGCCTTGCATCCACAGTTCATCTTAGAATGAACGGTCTCCGATGCAGGGTGAGGATTATCACCGTCCGCGCCAGCATCTCTGCATTTAGCATCTTTTTCGTTTGGGGAAAGCAGCTGGCAAGCGTCCTCAGCCGAGTGACGCATCGCAGGTTGTCAGTTTACTTTCAAGCTGATCAATCGAACACGCGGCTCCTGTATTCGGTCAGTGAAATTACAGCTTTGTGATTGGCCAATTAAAAAAGAAAGAAAAGAAATTGCATATGGGTTTGAATGAAAGTAAACTGACACCTAAATGCTCAGTAGTAGCAGCAGTAGCAGCACCTCAGTGGCAGAGAGCGCAGGTGTTGGGGAAATAACGAGTCCCTGCGGCGCAGCGGCGGGAGAAGAAGAGGAACACGCGGCTAGAACGCCATCTAGTGTCGGGTCGGGAGTACTGCAGCCGGCCTCGGCAGCTGAGCGAGAGCCAGCGCGAGGGTGTCTGCTGAAGAGTGCGGAAGCTATCTCCTCCTCGAGGCTCTACAGCGGCGCACACAAACACGCAGAGAGAGGTAGAGAGGCAAGAAAGTCACTCCGAGGAGATGAACACAGCGGCGGAAGAGCAGAACGAGACCCGCGTGCGTGGGGGAAAAAAAGAAAATGTAGCGTGAGCCCAGCTGAAAAGAGGTGAACAGTTTCAGTGGCAGTTAGGTCAGTTTTGCAGGGAGAAATCCTGCAGTGGAAGAAAAACCCCAGCATGGTGAGAAGCATCAAATGAAAAACAACCCACTTCAGAGTCAGAGAGAGATACTTTCCGTAACTTCGAAAAGAAACCAAAACAAAATGACAAAACAATCGAACATCCAAATTAAAGTGAGACCGACAGAGGGGAGAAGAATTCAGTTTTGAATCACTGCACGCCTCTGCACGATGGCATTTGGCCCGGGCGGCCTTTGCAGGAAAGAATGCTGTGCAATTTCAGTCGGCGAGACAGAAACATCCAGACAGACGTACCACTTGTTGCGGCTGAGTACGTATCGATGTGGCGGGAGAGGAGGTGAGACGTTTCTCCCACTGGTTGGGCTGGGGAGGAGAGGGAGGTGGCGCCTCCATAAAGGAGCGTTTTAGCTGGCTAATGCTAGCTTGGTGTTTCAGAACCTCGTCTTGGGTCTTATCATGGTCCTGATGGGGGGAGGGGAGGGGAGGAATACGGGGGGAAGGCGGGGTGAGGGAGATGGGGAAGGGATAGAGAGTAAATGAGATGAGTGTGGTTGAATGAGGGAGGATGGGTGGCAGGGGTGAGAATGGGATAAGAGATGCGGGGCAGAGGTGGGAGGGGGAAAGAAGGGAGGCAGGAAGAGGAGGAAGAGCGAGGGGAAAGGAGGGAGGAAAGAAAAGGAGGCAGAAAAAGGGTGAGGGGCAAGGAAGGAGGAGTGAAATGAGGATGGAAGGGAGCAGGGAACAGAGAGAGACAAATGTAATGGGGGGAGCAAGGTAAGGAGGGAGGCGGGAAGGGAAGAGACAGGGAAGGAGAGAGGGATGGGGGAGGGGAAAAATTCAGTTCAGCAGGACACAGGAACATTAGTCTGTCAATCAGGAGGGAAAACAGGATGGATGCCATGCCTCACTGTAGCCTCGTTTGAGGGGTCTTGAACAAATTCTCAACGTTTGACTTTACACTTGTGTTTTGTGTGTGTGTGTGTGTGTGTGTGTGTGTGTGTGTGTGTGTGTGTGCGTGCGTGGGTTCAAGCAGGCTGCAGTGAGACAGAGCTTCTCAATCTTGTTGACGGGTTTGTCAGCAGGCCTTCAGCAGGCCAGGAACAACAGGGCAGACTGCAAAACATGGAACTGATGGTGGTGATGTCTCGAGGAGGCGATCGAGGAGCGATCCCTCAGAAAGCGACGGATTTAAACCGCACTTAGTGGGGAGTTTTCCTCATCGACTCTCATCCCCCTCTCTTTGAGAAAACATCCCAGGGTTTATTCTTCTAACCCCTTCAGCTCAGAGCGCTCCGCTTCCGCACTGCTGCACATATGCAGCTGGCAAAAGCATTCACTATCAGTCCCATGTTGCACAAAAGGCTGTGTTGTTGTTTTAGTGTGTTATCAAACCACATATCGGCCGACGCCAGCGACCAATCACCAGAACGCAGGAGGAGAGCTCCCCATGTGGGTTACGGAGGCAGGATTAGTCAGGTTAGATGCAGCTGCCTGGCAATAGTCAAACTCTTCAACCCGTCAAGGATTGGAAACACAAGATAAAACGGTCACAAAACGGCATTCCACGTGCACAGAGCATGCAGAAAAGTTGCGTTCGCACGCCGCCAGCCCTGTTCACAAAGTGGCCATTGTGAGAGCTCGGGCTGGGAAAATTTTCTGGAGGGGCAAGTCTCCTCTGCACTGTTGCACGAAGATAGACATCAAATAAATATTTGGCACTGCATAGATTCATTGTTGAAAAGATGCCGATTCCCTTTCGGTTACTGACTGTGGATTGCTTGTGGTTGGCTGAAGCTGCGTTATGCAACTCCACAACGAGCTAAATATCACATTTGTTTGACATGTTACAACTAATGTTTGGCGTGAATCCAAATTAATTCTCCTTCGAGCTCTGTTTTGGTCTCCACCTCACCCCTGAGGGAGGTTAGCGTACAGTGACATTATGAAAGTTTTTTTTTTTTTGCTGAAACACCTAAATAATGAGAGCAGTGAAACTGAATCAAAACAATAAAGTGAAAGACACTAAAAGCTTTCACAGAGCTGAGGGCAGCTGAAGATTTAAGTAATAATTCTCTGAAGTAAAATGTCACCGAAATCATACGTGACAACATTTCAGTTTCTCGCCCAGCTGTTTAAAAATGTCCGCCACGTGAACCAGGGCCACTGCGACCTTGTCGTACATAGCCTTTTCTTTTTTGCTTCGCAACAGAAAAAAAAAAAAAACAACGACAGAATCTTGAAATAGCAGGGATTGAGATTGCAGACCGGATAAAACAAACATCCACACGCATGCATGCACGCACACAGAGCCTGAGAGTGCGAGAGGGCAGCAGTCTTGTAACAGTACAGCTCAGAGGAAGTTGTAGTTCTGATGGCGTCAGAGTACACGGAAACATGTAGTTCTTAGTTTCGGCCATCAGACGACGCCAGTACCAACCTCCAACATTAAATTACTGTGCCTCACATAAATATTGTCCCCATGCACTCTCATTGGACTCTGGAAGGCAGCAAAAAAAATGAAATGGTGAAGTTAATAAGAAAAATGAATAAATAAACTTTAAACCATACAAAATAAAACAAAAATAATAACAAGTGAATGCAATAAACCATTGAAGAAAACATAGTCCAATGATTAAACGGTGCATAAACAGAAAATAAGAGGGAAAAAAAATCAGAGGCAGGCATGTGGTGACGCGCGGCCCAAACGTCTCAAACTGTGGATGAAGGCTGGAGGACGGGTAACAGCACAAATAAAAAAAAACAACTTCTGATGGAATGTAAAGGTGCTAGCGCCCGCACCCATGTTAACACACCACCCAGAGCATTCAAAACATCACAGGACCAACAAACCCCCCTCAGTGCGTTTTCAGTGACACGACAACAATGAGAGGAACCACCAGAGAGCAAACTGAAACTGTGCAGCACGACGATTTTGGGTGAAGGTGCCCGTTCGGGATCGGTTTTCAGACTCGATCTGCAATCCTAACGTAAAACTAAGGGAAGGATTAGAGACATGTTTTCTACACTGAGCAGCCTTGGCTGTCAATTTGAATATATGATAAATGCTGTTTTATGCACACATCTTCCAGATCGGGTCTTTATATATATTAAATAAAACCAGCTCCACGACTTCACGGTAGGGCAACTTCACCCGGAAAGAGTGAACCAAACCAACCAACACAGGCGATTCGCAAAGGAAATACACAATCAAATAACCAATAACAGTGTGTGAACCTGGGAGAGGGCAACCTCACTGGCTCCAGGTGACTGCTGATGGGGGGGGGTAAAGTCAGGGAGAGAGTAAAGACAGGTTAGGTTTACTGCGCCACAAAGCCATTCAACACTCGCAACCATCTCTACATTGGCAGGGTGTCTTTCATCACGCCTGCAATTATTTTCTGAGGAAGGATTTGCAAAGCATGCTGGGAAAAGACAAGCCCCGACAGACCTGGGGAGGTTCGCCTTCAGCATCTCCGGGGCTTAAGTCCACCTCCTTGACCTTCAGCGTCGTAGCCATGGCGACGGTAGTCATGACAAAATGAGGAGGGGTGGGTGTACGAAGAAAGAAAAAAAAAAGTGAAATGGATGATGGGGGAAAAAAAGCTGTTTTCTCCCCCGGGCAACCTCGGGGAGGACGGCCGGTCACGCGACCTTCGCACCAAGCCCACGAGCCCGGTGAGCGTGACGGAGCTACGTGGTCAATAAAGGGAGAGGGCAGCTGCTCCTGACTGCGCTTGTTCAATATAATAAAAAAATATAAAAACAGATTTACAGCCTGTGTCACAGTTTGTTCTCATCCTATGACTCACGTTTGGAACACGTCCGAGATACGACCACTACCTTTTTAGTAGATGATGGAGCTTAGGAAGGCTTCTAATGAGTGACTCGAGCAGAATGTGCCGGTATTCTTTCCTATTTGTCTTTTGATGGCACAGCTTAATTCAACCAAGAAGGTAAAAAAAAAAAAAGCGTTAACGGCCACCACAAAAAAAGCTGCTACCTATTTGCTGGAAAAAAAAGCAAATGACGGTCTGCGGTCTGGGGGAGAGTCCTGAAGCTCAGAGATCGGGGCGAGTGTAACACTGTTTGCGCTCGACACTCATTTAACGGTATCGTACAAATCCAAACACGCCTTAAGTCCTACTGGGCTGAGGGTATGTGAAGCTATAACTTCTACTGTACGGCTAATCTCTCGGCACCGCAGTTTCTCTGCACCGCTAAGGCAAAATGAAATGAAATTCGTTTATTGCTCAATAAGCAGTCGCATCTTTTGATGAGCATCACAGCTAATAGTGTCTACATTTAAACATCTGAAATGACTCCCAGCGTCCCTGCACGTTACCGTATTTTGCCATTTCAAGTTAAACTCTCATTCCCTCACAGTTACCATATATAAATCTTTTTTTATAACTTCTCTATATCTATTTTAACAATTTATAACTATTTCAGCAGCGATAATCTTATCAATTGTCTAGATTTAAGTGCTTTGTGTACTCTTCCTTATTCTACTCTTATTATAAACACTACAGTGGGGTTGGCAGGGTGCAGGGATGGTGAGAAAAAAGAAAATGTCAGGTAAAGGTGTTGCTGGGATTAATGTGGGGAGAGTTGGGGGAAGGGGCGTGACACTCACAGATGCAAAGTTTACACGTTCAAACACAGAGGAGGGCGGCGGCAGAGAGGAGCGGAAGAGGGTTGGCGGGGACGGGAAGTCTTAGCGCTTATGCGAGGGGGGGCGCGTGTTTATGCAGCAGGGTGGCACATCTCTTGCGTCCAGGTGGCGCTCGTGTGGGTGTGGTGCCTGACGCGGGGGGCCGCGTGAGCGGAGGCCTGCACGCCGCAACCGGAGCTCAGCTTGTCCTCGGGCCGGTCGCTCGCCCCCCGGGTGACAAACGTCGGCAGAGCCGCCCTCCGGTGCCCGGAGACCGCGTTCTCCAGGTAACACAGTGTCAGGCCGAGGGGCGTGGCCAAAATCAGGGCAAAGACCAGCGACTGGCTCGCCGTCAGCATCACGGCCAACAGGAAGACGACTAAGAGGCACGGCAGAAACAGAGGGGAGGGATTCAGAAGGTAGCGATGCACGGAGGCGGTGATGCGAGAGCGAGAGAGGGAGGAGAGCGGCAGGAGGGAGGAAAGGTGGGAGCGGAGGGGCAGAGAAGAGAGCGGGGACGGGGAGGAAAAGGAAGAGACGGGCTGAGGACAGGTGAGAGAAGACGCCGAGGGGAGGCGCAGTTGCGTCGGGTGCAAAGGGCAAGCTGGCACCAAGCTAACGAATTTCTTGGGGAGATAACAGGTAAAAAAGGCCCCGAAATGATTCAATTTGTTCGCCGAGCTGTTCAGAATTCGACACAATCTGGATGCGGTCGTGTTGAAAATGACAGACTTGGGGGCGCTGACGGTAAAAATACTGAGATTATCTGCTGACATCGGCTTGGACACGGTAACGGTGACAAAGCTGGGATCCCTTACTGATCCCGAGGACGGCTTTGCCGGCCAATGCGCGTTTCCGCTCCTCCCCAGCGCGGGGAGGAGACACAGGATGAACGAAACGTATTCGACCGCTCCTCTCAGCGGGGACCAGCTCCGCCAACGCGGCGGCCCGTGCGGCGCTCCGGTTTCAGCCCGGCCGCTCTCCTCAAGCCCCGACGGCTCTGAGGTGAAAGCGCGCGGGTGGGCGAACGCGTCGGGGGGCTGGGGGTTTTGGGCGAGGCGTCCGAAATCGGCCTGATCGGAGGCACACGGGGGAGGGGCCGAGGGCACGCGCGAGGCGGCCGCGTCGTCGCCGGGGTCGTCGTCTTCGGAGATGTCCGACAGGCCGCGGTCGAGCTCGGAGATGGTGTCGAGGGACGGGGGGATGGAGGAGAGAGAGGACGATGAGGAGAAGGAGAGGGGGAACATGAAGATCGACTGATGGGGAGGAGGAGGAGGAGGAAGAAGAAAGAAGAGGGGGGGGACACGACAAGGCAGAGGGAAACACAAAGAGACATGAGGGGTGGGAAAGAAGAGGAGAGACTCGTGCACGAGCATCCACGAAGTGGGAGCAAGCGAGCAGTGACATAAAATAACACAACAGTGTGCGTTTTTTTTTTTTTTGTGAAAAATCATTTCGTTTTTTTTTTTAATTTTCATGAAATGATTGCCAAAAATAAGCACATGCAAGAGGTGGGGTGGGGGAAATTAATATAAATTAAAAAAAAAAAAATTGTGAAGGAAAAAAAGAGAGAGGGGAAAGAGACACAACATTAGTCGAGTGGCCGGCACACCACACTAGGTTAAAAGTGAACATAGCAGGGTGCAGCAGCTGTGTGCGGAAAAAGGTGTCAACGGGGCGCCGGCGCGAAACGAGAAGGGGGAAGTCCGCAGTGCTGGGGGGTGAGGGAGGGTTATGGGGGAGAAAAGGGAAAAGTGTGCGTGTGCGGGGGGTGGGGGG
Source organism: Psettodes erumei (assembly GCA_016785225.1). Classification (NCBI taxonomy): domain Eukaryota; kingdom Metazoa; phylum Chordata; class Actinopteri; order Pleuronectiformes; family Psettodidae; genus Psettodes; species Psettodes erumei. The sequence continues at coordinate 465,290 of JAFBJZ010000882.1, read as the reverse complement.
GGGTCAGGATGCATGCATAACATACAGTAATAATTCATTTAAACTGCTGTGCAGGGGGGCTTGGTTCAGGACGCGTTCGCACTCGCGGGACGCTTGAGAGCGGAGGTGCATCGGTGTCGTGTTAAACCCTGCGCGTCTACCTCAGCTGCTCTGGCAAAGACAAGAACTAAATAGACCCCCCCCACCACCACCCATTCACACACATTCACATATTAAGGAGGCGAAAGGCCGAGGGCGGCTGCCTCCTCGATGCAGTCCACCTGCTGGGGGAAAAAGGTAAGTATCCAAACAGTGACGTGAAAACAGAAACGTCTTGTATGGCCGACGCCTGCGGCTCGGCGCCCCCCCTCCTCCCCACCGGATAAAACACGGTAAGCCTCCAGATGAGAGACGAGATGATTCCCACAGCTGTCTGTCATTTCATCCTGACGAGTGAACGTCTCGAGACGACAATTTGAAACCGCGCTTGTTGACGCTGTCGACGAGCCAAGTCCCCCGGGCTTGTATTTTCGGTTCCGGCGCCAATTATTATCCATCTGCGGCCTAAGATCGAAGTATCGCTTTCGTGAATCATCGGCTCGGAGGGAAAAAAATAAGAAACCTGCTTCACCGTTTTATCCTTCACACCCCAACGACACCACATATTAGCCTAACAGCTTACCAAATGCGTGTCATAATCAATGAAATGTCGATAGGGACGCAGGGAGTAAGAATTGTGCAAAAGTCTCCTGTGGGACAATGTGGAGTCCAAAAAGACATTATAATGACAACAAACAAGAAAAAAAAAATACCGGCTCGGCAACTTTTCTTTCCGTCTCCTTTTTCCCGAGCACACAAACTCTATCCTACACACACACACACACCTTTGAGTCAGAGTGGAGCTCCAGGCGGGGATCGCGTCCGTTCTCGCCTGCTTCCCTGCCGGCCTCGGTGATGCTGATCATCGGCGCTGCAGGGGTGACAAAAGCACACAAACACAATGAACACCAAAAAAAAGATAAAAATGAAATGCGTGAATCTCACTGAATGTGTTTGTTGATACTGTAGTGGATTAATGTGTCCAGCAGGGGACAATGTAAGGTAGCAGAATAAACCCGCCGCAGAGGAAACAGACGCGCACGGCTGCGTGAAGTGGGATCAGTCAGAAAACCGAGCAAAAGATAAACACAGCGTGTGGTTTCCCAGAGACAAGAAAATGTGTATTTGATGTTGTGAAAAAAAAACGGCTCGTGATTTCGCTTTTGGAGTGCCATGAAGCGCACGACGCACTTTTGATTCTGCCCCTGGCTGCGCTTTCGCGCGGCACATGATCCCATACGAGCGCTAACGTCGCTGCATTTGAAGAACGTGCCACTGACTTCACGCACCCCGCTGTTATCTGTGTGTGTTACTTCTTTCATCATAAGGGCCTCTTTCATAACAGTCTCTCTCTTCATTTCTGTCTTTCTCAGTGTCTCTCTCTCTCTCTCTCTCTCTCTCTCTCTCTCTGTGTGTGCGTGTGTGACAGGAAACATATGCTGCAGCTATTTCCTGTATCTGGTCAGACACTGCGCATTTTACATCCAAACACACACACACACACACACAAAAAACCGCACACTGCCTCCATCCATGACCCTGCTTCCATCTGCCCATCACTTCTTCCATTCCTCCTTCCGTCCGTCTGTCCATTCATTAAACGCCACCCAGAGCGGAGCTGGGGGGGGGTTCTGGGGGCGGGGGCTTCGGCAGGCGGCCCGCGAGCGCTTTACCTCCGTCCAGGCTGCGGCTGATGCGTTTCGAGGACGTGCGCTCGAAGCTGGGTGCCGGCCGGTCTATGAGGGAGCTGGCCTGGCGGGTCTGGGCCTGGGTTCGGCCGCTGTAGCGGAACTTGGAGCCCAGGGTCAAGAAGCGGGCCTTGGTGGGAGGTTCTGGCGCGTTTAACCTGGGGACAACGCGCGCAGAGAGCAGAGGGAGGAGAGGAGAGCGAGGTTTATTCAGAGAAACTTACTTCAAATTAAAAGTTGCAGTTGTATGTCCATGTGGGGGAGAGAGGCGAAATACTTCCAAACTCATCCTCCAGCAGGATATTAAAGCTTACTGTATCCCTGTCACGCGCAGACATACAAACAATCTGATGGAGCGCACACTCCGGCGACAAAACACAGCACCGCTGGGCGCCTCTTACATCATCTGTGATGACGGTAAGTCTCTAAAAAACCCGTGTCCGTACACAGTACCCCCGTTTGTGCGTTTGTGCGCACTTGTACCTGAAGAAACTGTGGTTCTCCACGCAGACTTTCCACAGCCTTTTGGCAGATCGATGGTTCTGCAGCTTGAATCCCACCGTGCTCTCAAACTGCTCCGTCTGTCGCAGAGGCAAAAAGAGAAGATGCGTCATCCGCCGCAACTGCGTCGCACTGCGTTCGCGCGGGAGAGCGATTCGCGCCCGTTTCCGTACCTCTCCCGGCCTGATCTTGATGTAGAAGTTGTTCCTCTTGTACGAAATCTTGAGGATCTTGGGCCAGGCGAAGCGATTTATCCGAAGTCTGTCTTTGTAGACCAGGAGGCCGTTGGCGCACACGCCGAGCATGATGTCCACGCCCTCGGAATCCTGTGACGGGCCAGACGAGACGCGCGCGTGAACACATTTTTATCTCCAAATGATTAATTACTCCCCCGCCAAGCATCCGGCGCGCGCCGCCTGTTTGGCTGCATCAGATCATACTGTACACCAATCGATCTGTAAAGTAGCCTGTGTAAGGTCAACAAAAACTCAATTACCGCACACACAAACACTTACTAACTGTAACACAGTTAGCCGGCAGACTAACTCACTAACAAAGCTTTTAAGTCCAAGGCCATATGGTAATGGTAAGGGGGGGTATTGATTATACTGGTGAATTAACACAGGAAAAATCTGTTGGGCTAATGGAGGAGGAGGCAATATGTTGGTAATGGACAGTTTTACTGGGACACACACACACACACACACACACACACACAGGCGGGCACGCTCCACATGGGGGGGTCACATGTCCGGCCATGCTATTAGCTCGCCATCGATCTGGGTGCTCGGACACAGCACGGCCAAGATGGACAGAGCGGGTGCGGCGGGAAATTCGCCTCCCGATCAAACGCCGCGTGCGTCGTTTGAAGCCGAGGTTGCTTGTGATCACGATCACCGAGTCGCTCGGTCTGGAAGCCACGGCAACGTCAGCCGTCTGTTGCAGGGGCGGGTCTCCGTTTATTCAATATTACTCAACGTTTAATCGCGGGGATGAAAGGCCATCGCAAGCTACGATGCAAAACTGCGGGTCGATTCCGACTAAATACCTAGAGACATAAATAATATGAAGTGAAATAAACTGAAAGCAAAGCAATGTCGCGTCCGTGATGATACGGTCTTGACGCAGTTAAAAGACACGGTCCCGCTAGCAAAGACCACCCAAGAAAAGGCCTCGCACACAACCAAGAACGGGCGAGACGTTTGATTTCAGTTAAACTCAGAAGAATATCAGCGTCTGTTCAACGTGATTCAGAAAATCTTAATGTTCTTAAAATGACAGCGCGGATCTCCGGGGGTTACGAAACCTGCACAATGTATTAATGGCACAGGACAGAAATAGATCCGCTGCTTGGATTCCCACAACATTGGTATGCTGTAAAAAAAAAAAAAAAAAAGAGAGAGATTTTCAACATTTGAAACGCTCGCTCCGCTGCTCTCGTCTTTTCCCCCGCGGTTCTGTTGCCTCTGCGTTGCAAACAAGTGGAGCGTGCCCTTAAAGGGGACTCGCCTCTTTCTGTCCTTTAGGAATTTGTCCCCGTCCCGCTCCGGCCTCCTTTGTCTCTTCCCCCCGTGTCCCGGGTCCCACATCCCCTCTTTATATTTAAAGACTTTTCCACTCTCTCATGCATATTCCTCCATCTCCAGAAACACACACACAAACACACACACAGGCGCGAGCCTACTGAGACACACATGGAAACATGCGCGCACTCCGCGGATGACCTGCTATCCCAGTGAGAGAGACCGGTTGTTCCCATGGTAATGGCCTCCCTGAGTGTTTGCACAGCTGACACACACACACACACACACACACACAGATACACAGACACACCAGCACACTTGTCCCACATCAAAAGAAACTCTTGTTAATCCCCAGATGTCCCCAGAGGAGGAGCGGAGGCTTGGTTTGTACCTTGGCGTGGTGCAGGTCCACGCCGTACATGGACAGCTTCTTGGCGTTCTCCAGGAACTGGGTATCGGCCTGCGCTGGTGTCATTCCCCTAAACGCAGAAAAGACGCACAGGTATATTACTACAAACATCCTCGGATTAAGAACAGTTTGAAATAAATCCATAATAATGTATAATACATACACCTTTACCACAGGCGTTACAGACATACGAAAAAATCTAGAGCTTTTAATGGCAAAAAATGTCAAATATAATCGTTGTTCACTGCTACTTTGGACAACACGACCACGTCGTCTCGGACCTGTGGGACTTGTGGAGTTCCAGAATCTTCTCCTCCATCTCTTTGTTCTGATTGGGCGCAAAGGTCAGCTGGCTGACGTAGTCCAGAGGCCGCGGCTGGTCGGGGTCATAGTCGCCCAGTTCCGCCTGCGAGCCGACAGAGGACAGTCAGTTCTCCTGTCTCTGCCGAGACCTATCGGCAGACAAGCGACACGGCGCTGCTCGCCCGCCGTACCGTACCTGCAGCGTGTACGACCCCAGCAGAGCGTGGGTGACGAACGAGCACGGCAACCGGCCGGACGCCACGTCTTCACGGAGCTGCAGGCACAGCAGGTACCTACGGGGAAAAAAGCGACGGAATTAGTTGAATCTGAGTCCATTCACAACAAGAGAAAACTCTTTCTAATCCTCTCTTTGAAATAAATCCGGCGACAGAGCAAACCGCGTCTCCTCCTGCGAGGCCCAAGCACGAGGTCAGCTGGTGCGGATTAAATGTCTTTGTTGGTGCCGTGTTTGTTGTATACTTTTCTGAGCGCACGCCGGCTTGTCGGAACCTCGCGTTTTATCCGTCGCATGCACCGGTTGCGTAACGCGCACGCGGCTTCCCGACTCTCCTCGGCAGTAAACCGCCCGCGTGAACGACGCATCCGGACACCTCTGGGTGCTGGGAAACGTCCCGCCCTGGCCGCAGAGGAACGTCATTTAAAGTCACTTTAGCCGCACGGGCCCAGTCATTCTCTTCAGGGGCTGTGCAGAATATCGCCCCAGGACCGTGCTGCGTTTATGCGGATCGACACCGGAGCACGGAAAAACAGCCGCGGAGCCGCAAATGAATCTGCCTTTGAAACAGGCACCTTGGCGAGTGCGCGTTTCCGCGTCCTCAATTAGCCTTTAGCTCGCACCATCTGAGAAGCTGTTCGCTCCATTAGACATCCACTTGAGGCTAAACGCTGTGTGCTTGGAGCATGCCCCCCCCCCGTGTGTGTGTGTGTGTGCATATGCATAAACAGGCTCTGTAAAAACCATCTGTATGCTACCTGCCCAACGCCAAATGGCGGGCAGACAGCGTTAGCGACAAGCCGGCGGACATGAGGCGGCCGAGCGTACACAGAGTCAGGCGTTTTATCGGGAGGCCGGTGGAGACCAAAGACAGAGCTAAAAGGAAAAAGGAGAGCAGGCCGATAAGATCTGCTTTTGGCAGGAGGCCACAAACGCCACCACGAATGAGCGGTGACGTCACCACTCACTCGATATTTGTGTTCCATTTCCCCAAACGGCCGCGGAGAGCCAATTAAAGCATTTAGAGTGAACATCGGTGCGTCTCTGAGGTGTGTTAGCGTGCGGGTGTGTGTGTGTATACCTGGTGATGTCTTCGGTGAGCAGTGAGGGGTCGGGGGGGTAGAACTTGACACTGAACGCAAACTGCCAGTTGTTACCTGCAGGGAGGGAGAGTGTTAGTCAGGGCGACTGATTTTCCTCTCAGCATTGCGATCGGGTCGGTGCACGCGCTTCCACACGCCGATCGATCCGTCGTCCTGTCCAGCCCCGTCCATCCCCCCGCCCATCTGTGTGTGTGTGTGTGTGTGTGTGTGTGTGTGTGTGTGTGTGTGTGTGAGAGAGAGAGGGAGAGGGAGAAACGAGCGAGGGCCACTAATGCAGAACAGCTTTTAGGAGGGACTAAGCCTGGTACATCACGCACGCACACGCACCGGCAAATACACAGCAGATCCGGTGTTGCGTAACCTCGTTGTAGCGTGACCAAACACCACGCAGTAATCTTTATCATCATCATCCTCGTCGCCGTCGTCAGAAACAATATCACCACCACTGCGTCTCCTGGTTTCCCTTTTCGGCAGCACTAATGTCATTTCGATCTCCATTTGGCTCCAGTTTCCTGTTGTCATTGCCGCGCCTGTCGCCGCACGACGCGTTGCCCGCACTCGACGAAAGCGGGAGATTGCGTCGTCCGGAAAAATTTGAGCGGGGGAGAAGCTGGCGTCGCGTCACGACCCCCACCCGCCAAGGTCACATGCACATCCACGCAGAGATAAATCCTCACAAACAGACAGCCTCTTTGCGGTTGCATCCCGGGGGAGCGGCACACGATAAAAGGAAAAGATGTTTGTTTTTGTTTTTTTCCCCAACGGCTACTATTTTGTCACTCGTCGTAAACGTATAGTTAAACCACGAAAAGCGTTGAGAGCGGATATTCCTGTTTCCTGGTTCGTGTGCGTGTGTGTGTGACTGAGCCTGGACGTCTCGCTGGCGGGCGCTAAGTGCTCGGGGAGTCTCTCGTGACAATTTTGCTCTTTCTGCACAACCGCGCACCGCTAATCACCCGTCCCTCCAACCTCTCCCCGTCCAAGTTGCTTCGGTTCATATTCCCTTCATATGAGCTGTTTCTCCTCACCTTGCCCTAACCCCGCCCCTTTTTTGGGGGCGCTATTCGTTACAAAGCATATTTTTCTCACTAAATGTTAGAGAGTTTAATTTTCTGATCCCGTAAAATGTCGCATCGGTTAACTTCCGGTTCTTTTGCACGATCCGAATTGTCGGCTCGGGCTCTTCCCTTCATTGCCTTCAAGTGGTAAAAGTCATTCTTATCCGCGTGCCGGCTCTCAACGTAGAACCAAAGTGAGCCAAACAGGCTGGAAAAGTTACACAGACGGACAGTTCTCGTGATTACGGGAAGAGCGCGGGCGCCGCTGTTAATCATTACCAACAGCCTCACGCGGAGCAGAGGTCCGCCGGCTGGACCGAGCCCAGGCTCTTCAGATTTTCTGCTCGGCTTCCAGTGAAATTAGGCATGAAGCGGAGGGCGAGGCCGACTCTCGCTCCCGTTATCTGTAAGAAAGAACTCGGTGGGCGGTGGGCGGCGGGCCCGATCTGGTTCACTTTCCCTGTCGGGAGCAAACGGGCAGATCGTCTGAGACTGCGTGATTTACGGCAAACTGAAAGCGAAGCTCTTCAGTCGCACTTGAGCAGCTTCAATTGCTGAATTTGCACGCATGGTATTTCTTGCAGCGGGAATTGTTTGACTTCAGAGGGCCTCGTTTTTGTTTTGTTTTTTCTGGTCCAAGTTGAATTGTCTTTGGCTCTCAGTCTAACTCTGATATCACATACTTCACCTACTTTTTCCACCTAATTTTTTTTTTCAGTTTTTTTCCCCTTATCCCCCCCCCCCCCAACTTTTAAGGATGCAACACAGGCGGCAGCTCCACCTTTCCAAAATAATTCATTGACCCATGAAGAAAAAAAAAAAAAACTCCCCACGGGGGAATGTTTACATCCCAGCCGAGTGTGCAGTGACGCAGAGCCGAGCGCAAACTGCTGGTAGTTTAGGGCCGAGCGGTGTCAAACCTGTTATTTGTGTCTGCACGCAGGCGTCCAACCTGCGTAAGAACGCCCGCACGCTCTCGCCTTCGCTTCCTGTGTAAACATTTCGCACACACAGTGAGATGCGCGGCGACGAACCCCGCGGATGTGTCGGGTGCGCAGGCCGGGTCCTCAACACGCCCGGACTCTAACTACCTGGTATGTGCTAATTTCTAAAATAACCCTTTATGAGCCAAAATTACACGCTTCCTTTAAAAGTGCAACTTGGGAGTTTCAAGCTGTGTTTGAAAGCCTGTTTTGAAAAAAAAAAAAAAGAACAGTCCAAAACGATGGGTGATAGCACGAACCGAGGGCACACTTTCCAGCGCCCGCGCCACGCCCTTGGTGGCTGTCGGTGGAGGGCAGACCAGATGCCACGCCCTTGCTTTTCTCACAAATTGAGGACGGTTGATGAATAATGAAGCAGAGCGATCGCACTCCCGTGAGCTCTCCCCCGATGCCAGGCTGCCGTCGCTCGGTTTCAGGTGTCCCCGGCTTTGTCGGCTCTCGACTGCCATGCGCTTTAAGCTTATTAATTGAATATTTATATTTTATTCATTGCCTTTTCGGTTGAGGAGTTGGGGCCTTTGCCAGGGTGGAACCCCCTGGCGCTGCTGATGGCTGGACGGATGGATTGGACGGGCAGACTGGCACAGCTACGAACGCGGCACACGACCACATGCGCGATTCTGAAAAATGAAACTTACTGCGAATCTGTCTCTTGATTTCCTTGGTGGGATCCAGCCAGCACTGGAGTGAGCAAAGCAGAGACAGAGCCAGAGGACAGTTAAACTTTGTCACGAACCCTCGCGGGACACTATCCAGACGCACGCGTCTGCACAAGTGTGTACACTACAGGCTTCCGTGACTTACAGCACATCCCGCGTATGCGCCGCGGACACGTACCTTCTGCTCGTGGCTGTCCTTGTACGTCAGGCCGAAGTAGTCTTTCTCCAGCAGATTGAGGTGCTCGCACACCTTAAAGAACAAGTATTGGCCCTTGGCGCGTTTCTGTAGAGCGAGAGAGATTCAAAAGACAAATATTAAAATTTGTGCATCGCACAACACCAAAACACTGAAAGCTACTACGTCGGGCTTCCGGGCGACAGGTCTCGGGTGCTAACTCAGAACTTGAGAAAAAGGACGGGGTAATATGAGCACCCGGTGGAAAAAAAAAGTTGAAAAGCTCAGTCTCGTCCACGGCTCTCAATCAAAGCATCTCTGTTTCTGCATCTGCTCCATTATTCTCCTGCTCTTTTTCCTCGGCCTCTCCATCCGTCTCTGGGCGACGCATTCCTTCGCGATTCCAGCGGGAGCACTTGGCCATAAAATCCTCCACGCTCAGCTATGACAGTGACATTTCGCACACATCCGTGCGCGCGCTCAAACGCACAACGGCGACCTTTCGACAGACAGAAGGTCAGACAGAGAGAGGGTGGGGTGGGGTGGTGGGGGGATGAAATAAGGCACATTTCGCTGGTGCGCAGACAGCCAGAGCGCCACTGCGCAGACGGGGCTCGCAGACGGGTAGGGAGCGTGGTGGAAGTGGAAGGGGAAGAGGATGAAAGAGTGCGTTTTTCTGCCGGGCCCGGACGGCCGAAAACATCGGAGCCGCATTCTCACCGCCCGAAGAATGCGAGAATGTGACCTTTCGGGGTGCCCGCGTCTGTGCCAGCGTGCTTCCGAGGAAGGCACTGCAGTGCCTATGGATGAGTGTCCGACACTGTGAAGGCGGTTGCAGAGATCCAGCATGTTAAATGGGAGGAAGGAAACTTTTTTTTTTCGGGCTTTTACCAAATGTGCAGGGAGAATAAGTTCTAATTTTGGAGCTTGTAAGATGAATGAGGTTTGAGCCCCGTGTTCTAAGTGCAAGATCCAAAGCCAAGGAGCCACATGAACATAATCATGAGCAGGTACGCAACTATGTGATGGTGCGTCTTGTTTTTCCTACGTAAACGAAAGGCAGTAAACGAATCGCTCTGTGTCAAACCCAAAGCAGCTGCGTCCAGTGCGCCACTGGACTGAGTGAGATGTCATGAAATTGCATGGAACGGTGTTTGAGGTGGGCGGCGCCTAAATCCCGCTGAAAAGCTATGCCAATGGAATTCTTCGAAACCGCATTAAGACCGTGTGACACGGAGACACCCCCCCCTCCGTTGAAGGGAGTCTGGCCGAGGTTCACGCTAAAGGCGCTACGACTGTTTCGAGTCCGAGGGTGAGTCTGGTGCCGTCAGACAGAGGGATGACGGAGTCGGGGGAGAAAGCTGTTGTGTGTCTGTGCATGTGTGGCATTGTGTGTGTGTGTGTGTGTGTGTGTGTGAGGCCGGCTGGGCAGAGAGAGAAAATTTAATCTCTGGAATGCATTGTGCATCTCTCCCTCTCGCGACCCAACTATGCCAGCGTGCTGAGGGAGGGATGGATGGGTGTGTGTGTGTGTGTGTGTGTGTGTGTGTGTACTTTAGGACAATAGCACTTGGTTGCAGTATCAGCGTTATCTGTTGCGAGACAAAGCGGCCACTGTTCAAACGGCCGCAGACACTCGCAGGCACGCCGCTGGGCGTTGGCGCTCGGATGGATCAGGAAGCGGGTTTTCACCGTGGTCGATGCGGGCGCCAGGTTCAAGTTCCCCGGGATCAAATGGGAAAATCTAGATCTGGAAAAAGCTCACGGTTCTGTCGAGGGGTGGCAGTGAACCAGGGACCTGCATCGTGGCTATTCTGGGTTTGCTTCCCACTGAACGGGAGCAGGCTTGGGAACGCAAGGAGCGCTACGGCCAAAAATGTGCACCCTAGCCCTAACCCTAACCCAACCCTTACCCTAACCGTAACCCTAACCCTAACCCCTAACCCCCTAACCCCTAACCCCTAACCCCTAACCCCTAACCCTAACCCCTAACCCTAACCCACATTGTCCCCGGGTTATGAAAATAATGACAAAAAACCCCATAAAACAAAACAACACACACACGTGAATTGGAACCCCTAATAAACTGAACACAAACTGTGTGTGTGTGTGTGTGTGTGGGGTGGGGTTCTCGGACACGTGTTTTTGTGGAGTAGCAGATGCGGAACACTAATCTGGACCCCCATAATCTGCCAGGTTTCTGTGTGTGTGTGTGTGTGTGTGTGTGTGTGTGTGTGTGTGTGTGTGTGCGCGGTCACCCACCAGACAAGCACCCGCAGCGTGCTCTGCATTTAACCCCCCCACCCCCTCAAGACCACGCCCAACAAACACAGCGGGTGCTTCTCCCGCAACTGCGCTATGAGTCAGAAAGTTAAATACCCCGGCACTTGTGCGCACACACACACACACACACACACACACACACCCGATCTGATCCTATTAGCGATTACATCACTGACATACTGGCGCTCACGTGCGGCCTACTTGACTGACAAAGGGAGCATAAGAAGGACGATGCGTCACCACTCTGTGTCAAGCCGCCTCTTCTGAAACTTGCCCGTTTTCCCGCGAGTCCCCCGACACTTATTTTTGGCGTTTTCTTATATTTCTCCACGAGACAATAATTTACGCATCGACAACAACAGATTGCTCTCCAGCGAGTCTTTTGGGAGTTGCTCGGCCTTAATGAAAGTGCCCCGTTGGTCCGGTGTAACCTGCGGGAGTTTTCCCAAGCGCCGTTGCCACAGGTTCTTCTGCTCACGGGGGGGAAGAAATACGATTTGGCGAAAGTCTCGTCAGACAAAATCCTGCTTGGAGGGGTGAGAGCGAGGGAGGAACGGGTGTCGGTCAGCTGACGGGCGGCCACTGGGGAAAGGGGGGGGGCTGTCCACAGAGAGTCCCGCCGAACGAAAAACATTGGGACGTGGCCAGAACTCCGCTCCGTTTATCAGACAGCTGCTGGGCGGGCGGGCGGGGAAATTGGCGTAATTCGCTGCGAGTCTTACCAGCGTTATGTTGTGTGGGGCGCATTGTGCAACTCCCAGGACATACTACCCCCACCCCCACCCGTAGATATGCTCGCTTACCTCCACCTCACAGCTGAAGTCGGTCCCGTCCAAGAGGGTCACGTGACACACCACCAGCTTCATCTTGGTCTTCCTCACCAGGCGAAGGGGAGACTGGAAAATGGAGCTCTCGCCGCCTTCTCCTCCTCCTCCTCCTCCTCCACCTCCTCCTCCTCCCTCCCCTTCACCTTGCACCTCTCCTTCCTGCTCCTCCTTCTTCTTCTCCTCCTCCTCCTGCCGCTGCTGCAGCCCTTCTCCCTCCGTCGCCTCCCTGGTCTCCTCTGGACTTTTCTCCGCGCTCTCGTCCACCTTCTCTTCCTTGGCGGGCTGACGAGAAATGGGAGAGAGAGAAAAGAGGGGTGGGTGGGTGGGGGTGGGGGGAGATAATGTCAAACCACAGATGCGCACAGGGTCTCCCGCTGCGGCCGGCCGCGTAAAAAGCCTCGGCACCTCTTGATGAAGTCTTCGCATTCGGTAGCGTGAAGGAAATCACCTAAAACCCGTCAAGAGGGAAAACAGCGTTTCCTCTGCCGCTCTGCCCCGTGTAATTCCCCTCGCAGTCTGACTGCGCTCTCAGAAACGGCGGGCGTTTCTCTTGGCCCCGACGGCCGAGACCGTTGATGTCACTGGGTGGGCCCGCGAGGCCTAATGCGATCGCCGGATGGAACCGTTTACGCGTTTGCGCGCGAGGGGAGAGCGGGCTCGGCGTGCGCTCCTTCTCTCCCCCACCCCCCTCCCCTCTCCGGGGGCCGAGCGGCAGTTTTGAAAACGTCTCCGCCGCTGGGAGCTGTCCACGCAAGGAGAGGGGGGGAAGCGCGTTTTCCGGGGCGCCGCGCCTCTCACGGCTACGGGGGGGGGGTAACGGTAACGGCTTCACCCATCCGCTCAGTTACTAACCCGAGCGGCGCCGCGCAAACGGAACGGCTTCGGGAAACGCGCTCGATCGCGTCGGGGAGATGATCAACAATGCAGCTGGGTTTGCCAGATTATTTCTTGGCTTGTTGTTTTTTGTTTTGTTTTTTTTGCCTGGCCCCCCTCACGGTGATGACAGGACTCCAGCGCCTGCCAAGAAGTCCAGCAGTACACAGCAGTACACGGTACAGCTACAGTTTTTATATAAATGAAACATATGAGATGCATTTTGCCGACCAATGGGAGCAGTGCGTGCACTTGGCGGTGGGGGGGGGCGCGGCACGTGTACGGCCAGTACCTCGGTGTCTGCGCTGGCGTTGGAGCGAGACTCTGCCTCTTCTTCCTTCACTCCCTCCGACTCCGCCGCCTCCTTCTCTTCCACTTCCTCTGCGTGACCGTTCACTTCGGGGGCGGGCCCCTCCTCTTCCTGTGCTGCCGCGCTCGCCGCCTCCTCTGTGGGCGGGCCCTCCTTGGTCGGGGAGGTCTTCATGGGTCAGGGAGAACACGAGAGCAAACAGCACGGACATTAAAAGCCCTACCTATATATGTATGAATGTATTCCCAGGTAATCAAATGTTTTTTTTCTGCTAAATAATTTTTTATTTAAATATGAGGAGGACAGCGTGACGTGACTGTACCTGGCTTAGAGACTTCTGCTTCTTAAGCCATGTCGGCAGGTATCGGGCGATTCCTTTCCCTTCCTTCCCCTCTTTCGCCTTGTCCTTTTCCTTCTCCTTCTCCTCTCCCTCGGCGCTCGCCACTTCCTGGGTTTCCTCTGTCGCCTTCTCGGATTGGTCCGGCGGGGAAGCCGACTCCTCCGCTTTCTCCTTCACCTCCGTCTCAGAGCCCGCTTCTGTTGTCATGGTGACGGGTCAACCTGCGGGGAGAGAAAAGGAGAGCGATGGAGGAGCACTGGATTGGAAAAAAAAAATCACAGCTTTATCCACATTTATTTTGGTGAATATTTGATTCTGGGATTATTTCATTGGATTATATTTAAGGATTCACCTAAACACAGAATTATATTCTGCGATAGTAATCTTTGCTGCTGGTATATGAAAGAGCGCGGGGGGAAAAATATGTCTGACTGCCCCACTGGCTTTGGCACAAACATAAATTTTTTATTGCATGCAACTTGGATTTGAGTCTGCAGTATCTTTTATAAATGAGCCCCGCGGCCTCCAGCTCTGGGTGCGATAAACGAACAGCAGGTAAAAGACAACGCGTCCGGATATCACCAGACGTGGAGCTGGAGGTACCTCAGTCGTGTGGTGGAAGCAAACGAACGACCAAAATCAAAACACATTGGGGTTACGTAAGTCAGCTGATCGCGTCTCACAGCTGCTCGCACATGAGGTCACGGGCTGTTTGCAACATTAGCTCTTAACTCTCTTTGACCGAAGTGCAGAAAAACACGAGAGTTTCAGGATGTCATGATGTCACCCGGCGCGCTTCATCTGGGTCAGCAGCTGGTTACGTGCGGCCGCGCACGGTCGCTTCTTGTCTGAGTCATTTGGCGTTTACCCCGCGGCCGCGCGCTCCTCAGCCCGAATGTCTTTGGCGGCGCTGTCCCATCGCGCTCGATCGCGGCAGCAGACGCGGCTATTCAGCGTGACGTCGGTCCTGAGGGCGAGCAGAGTTCGGGATGTGCAGCGTTGCGCGTTCGGGGGTGTCTACCTGCGCACGCGGCCTGTTTTTTAAGTCTGGTGTGTGTGTGTGTGTGTTCACGCCAAGCTTCGGGCTGAGGTTTAGGCATGACTCATGCACGATGAACTCCTTGTCATCCTTTGTCCTATCAGTCGTTCTGACTCTTTCTCACCCGGAACCCCCTCCACCGCCCCTCGCCGCGACCCTTCTGGGGTTTTTTTTTTTCATCGCGTCACCTGCAAGTTCGCTCTCCGAACCGGCTCGCCGATGCTCTGATTTTCTGCACCGCGCACCTTGGATGAGAGAGGACGTCCACAACGGAGCGGCATGCGGGGGTGGGGGTTAAAAATAGAACAGGTCTCCTTACGCATGGTAGGCTAATGAGGCAGGGCGGGGAGGAGGAGAGGCTGCGGAGAGGTGTGTGTGCGCGAACATCAGAGAGGCGACACATGGGCTTGTGTAGACAAGGAGAACAAAAAGGCAAAAGGCTCCCCGCTTATCTGCTGCGAGGAGGAAATCCCGGTGATATCGCGTTACGTTTTCTTCTCCTTGTCAAAGCCCGCTCAAAGACCAGAACCACAGATGCACTTGTCTGCGTTTTGATGCTTTGAGCGGTCAGGGGTGGAACACTCCTGTTCTCCGTCGAAATAAGGAACCGCGTTTTAGTTGCAACATGAGCGTGGGGGGTGGGAAAGCTGTTTGGGCGCCGTTCCTCCTTCCGTCGCAGCCAAAGCAGGGTGCGGCACGACCTCTGGCCAATTCGCCCGCGCTGATCCGCCTCGGCACCGACCGGCGCAGGGGGGGCCTCGGACCTGGGTCCAGAAACATTTCGGGTATCCTGGCGCGCGTGGGCAAGGGGCGTTCGATTCGGCGCCTCCTTCTTCCGTTGGCGCAACTCCAGAGTAAAAGGCGTCAGGACAGGTTCGTTACTGGCTACCGACTTCCTTCCGCTCTCAACAGACGGGCTAGCCGTGTGCGTGTGCGTGTGTTTTTGTGTGTGAGAGTTGGCATCAGTTGGCAGCTTTTTGCAAGATTTTCGTCACGGCCGCTTAGTCCTCCTTTACACTGGCCCTCTCTCTCTCTCTTTCTCTCTACAACTGTGTAACACCGGGAACCTTGTTCAACCTCTCTCCCAACTTTTCCCAACTCTCCCTCCCTTCACCCCCCCCCCATCTCTTTCTATCTCTCTCTTCTACTCTCTGGCCCCGGGCGCCTCTTCCGCCTGCTCACTAAACCGCCGCGCTCGTCCCTCTCCTCTCTCAATCCCTTTCTTCCGCCCCCCCACGCCCCCTTCACCCCCCCGCCCCCCGATCGCCCGCTCGCACTATGTCGCCCCCTCCCCCGGCGCCCCTCCTCTTTCCCTCTTCTTCCCACAGTCCTCATAAACAATTGCGGTGGCATCATTACAGAGCTTTGCCCCTATATATATATACACACATACACACACATAAACGCACTTAACAGTTTATGGCAGCGAAACCATCTGTGTAGCATCATATGAATGAGGTCAAACTTGAGCTAAACGTGCTTTTTCGACGACCCCGTGTCACAAACTCGCCTCCTGCGCGTTGTCACGTGTTCCGCAGCTACCGTCAGGAGGGTTTTTGGTTTTTTGTCCCCGGGATTCACGCAGCGTGCCGCTCAAGCGCCGCGGTTACGGTCCCCCCCCTCCTCCCGGCGCCCGCTCGCCATATCGTTATCGGGACGCGTTTGCTCGCTCGCCGCTCGCCACCGGGGGCAGCTTTATCAGTATTTGCTTTAGCTTCGGTCGGCGTGGCGATCTTGTTGTTTGCTCGGGCCAAACATGCATTTAACGCAGTCTGCTCTCAGTGGATGGATGTAGTGTCACAGCAGTAGATTAGCACCAAAGACGAAAACTTGAGCAGCTCTCAGACCTTCAAAGCGTTACTGCAACGACTGCTTAAATGAGGCCTTACCTACCGCTGTCTCTGTCGCTCTCTCCGCTTCTTCTCACCTCCCGTTTTTTTCTTCCCGCTCTCACTTTCCTTTCCTCCTCCTCAACCTCTGCCTGGCCTCCACCCCCTGCCTCGGTCTCCCTCTCGCCCTCGCTCCTCTCCTCCAACACCTCTCTCAGCGCAAGCCTGTCCTACAAACTGTCATTGCCGCTTTCTCTCCTCCTCCACCCTCTCCCGACTCCCCCCGCTCGCAGCTCTGCCTCCCTGGGGGCGCTTGCTCATGAAAGGAGGGCAGAAAACGGGAAGACGGGGGGGAGGCGAGAGAAATAGAGAGGTGGAAAATGGATGGACGGAGGCGAGAGCTGCAAGCCTGGTGTGCCAGATTACAAATGGACACACAGCGTGGGATTCGCTCCTCGCTACATCCAAAAGGAGGCTCGTATGGGAGTCACTTCCCCTTCAGCGTCCCACTTCCAATCAGTCCACAATCTTTCCCTGTTCGCAAACACCCCCCCAGAGAATCTTCATCACACAAGGCACATACTTCATTACATCAACATGTTCTTGGCCCCCGCAACATTTTGCAACCCTGTTTTACATCCCACAAGAAAGCAAAATAATAATGAAGCCACACCAGGAAGATGTTAAACCCACCAACTGTTTTGTTTTTTAATTCTGGCAAAAAAAAGACTAAAATTATTGCAGCTGCGTGAGTCAAGCAAACACACACACACACACGCGCACGACAGCTCCTCCGCTTACAACTTTATTGGCGTCTGAATGGGCTTTAGGGATTGTTGTCATAGCGACGACAACTTCAGGGCCTGGCCCTCAGCCGAGAGATAAAATTTTATGAGAGACTGTCACAGGACTGAGTGCAAAAGTCAAAAAATCGAGAGAGGGAGAGAGACAATGAAAGAGAGAGAGAGAGAGAGAGAGAGAGAGAGAGGGGTTGAATTAACTCGCTGGCTTCAGTCTTTCCACATTTGTGTTTATTTACTACTTGATTAAGCAGACGCAATGACATTCAGACTAATAAAAAAACCAGACACACTCCTGCCCATCTCGCTCTATTGGGCGGGGGTCAGCTGGTTTCCATGGCAATGACATTCGTGGACCACAACAATAAATCCCAACGGAGACAAGAGATTACCACGGCAAAACTGCAGATTAGTGGAGGAGCGTGGAAGTGACAATAGAGATTAGGACCGCGTCTCAACCAGATTTACGGCAGATATTCCACGGTGGACCTGCAGGAACACACACGCCCAACAGAAAAGCGTGTGTGTTCACGACACATCTCCAGCGTTGTGTGTCTGAGTGCCAGGCCCCGCTTCACGAGGACCAGAGGAGCCCAGTGATTGACTCTTCACAAAGCCGGGCGGGCAAAGGGCAGAAAAAGAAACATCCTGTCGATCTGATTGGCTCGGCTGCTTTTCCATGCCAGGAAGTGGCCATTCAGGAGAGCACGGCAAAACTGAACAGTAAAATGTGAGCTGGGGATCGGGAGGGCAATGGTTCCGAATGGTTCCGAAGCCTTGAACCGGGCCAGCCTGTGTGTGACAGCAGTGACATCAGAACGTTGTGATGACTGTAGTGTCATAGCGTAATGCGTTTTATCTGGCGTGCGCCCACGGACGGTGCGCGCAGTGTGGAGAAGTTACGCTGTTATTACGTCACATCTCAATCCCTTCCGGCGCACATGCTGTGCGTTCAGAAACGGTCACATTTCACTGGTTGGTTCCCAATGGCCGCTGAGCGCCACGGGCTGCTGCAAACAAAGCAGCGGAAATCGATCGGCCTCCGCGCCAACGCAACGGGCGAGCTGGTCCGCCGCAGTCCACCAGCCGGGAGTTGCCGAGCCCCAGTTCGGGTTTTGACATAACCGCGCTCAGAGCGCAGAATCCTAATCTGTGCTGTTCTCTTGTACGATCTGCCCATCTGTCACGCAACATCCACACACACACACACAACAGATACAAGCGTAAACGGATTGGAGAACATGTGTAAACCCGCGGGGTCGCGGATAAACACGCCCGCTAAGGGTTTTCAATTAAACACAGATACGCACACGTGCGCCGCTGGTGTGAGAAATTATGAACGCGCTCCCGTCCCTTTGCGCCGCGCTCTGGCCCTCAAACCGAGGATTACCGCAAAAACATAATCCCCGCGCCTGTTTTGTGTGTCTGTCTGCCCATCCCTCTGTTTGTCCCCTCCATCTCCACCCCGACATCCACCTTTGGCTGCCTCGGAAGAACGCCGACCCTCGCCTCTGCCGCCTTGGCCTCGAGCGCGGCAAGTGCGAGGTCAGGCGGCCGGGGTGAAGCGGTGAAATGACGGAGCGCCGCGTCATCGCTTGCGTTACCGTGTTATTACCATCAGCTCATAAGTGCTGTTGTCTGCTGTGGAACAAATTCAGCCCTCCCCTTCGCTCCCGCTCATCGGCACCAAAAGGCGCCTCCGAGAATACCGTGGGTCACGCCTAATTCAGCTGTGAGATGCTAACGTGCTAATGGCGTATGGATGCTATTCCGTTCGAAGGGGCATTACCTTGATGTGAAAAAAATCACGTGATGATTCTCCTTTGTCGTGTGTTTAAGTGTTGACGCGACAGTAAGAATCATATTAACTTTTAAAATAAAACAAACTGCTTATGTGTGTGTCTTCTGGTGTAAAGTGTGTGTGTGTGTGTGTGTCTGCGTGTGTGTATGGGAATAATGGGTCGGCTCATAACTGCTATTGTTAACCGCTAAACCCCCCCTATTCAGCAATTAAAGCAGTCAGGCACAAGTGCCCCGTCTGTGAGCGCGTGTGCGACACAAAGAGCGAAAGCACGGGCGGAGAGGCCATGCAGTCTACCCCGTGTGTGTGCGTGCGCGCAAGAGAGGGAGCGGAGAAAAAAAAAAAAGACGGAGGGGGGAAGAAGGCCGGCATTAGCCGGGAGGGGGAGAGAGAGAGAGAAAGAGCGGGCGAGTGAAAGGAGAAGAAAGACGGCGAAACTCGCGGGCCGAAACCGCAGAGCTCGGTGCTGTCTCTCTCCCTCTCTCTGGGTGTGGCGTTGCTGCGGCAACACACATCCCGCAGAGGGCGGCGACGAACAGGTGCTTTGGCAAAACAAATGACTTCACGGGCGCGAGGGCTGGTCACGGCGGCAGGCCCCCGCGTGGCGACGCGGCGCAGCTGGCATGGATCGCCGTCGGACACTGAATACCAGAGTCCCTCCCATTCCAGCTACTCATCACCGATGGCCCGAGCTGCGTCCCGGATCGGGATTGGCCAGCGGCGGCGCTTGTTCCCTGGTGAAGCAATCGCGGCAGGGGCCGGTGAAGCGCTCCGGCCCATCACCAACTCACAGCCACCCGCCATTCCTTTTCTAACTGCTGACCTTTAAACCCCTCGCTCTAAAATGAGACATTTCCCTCGCGAACGCCACGAGGCGCCCTCGTTTCCAGAACGCCGAGGCGAGCGCCTGCTGCCGGGCGCCGCCGTAACCGGCTCCGCTGTGGTAGGTCAGCGGCATGACCAGACAGATTAGTCAGACGCCTAGTATCAGTTAATCCCAGTCCAGCGACCTCTGACCTCGAGCCAGGAAACAGGAAGTCTGGCAATGGGGCAACTTCTCCAGTTTCCCACTGGTTAATCTCCCATTCCTCCATCTTGGATTCTCTCTCTCTCTTTTTTTCATCCACATTACATGTCTCGGCATCTGCGTCTCTCTCATCAGAATCCCGCCAACATGAAAACAGGAAACGGCCGAGTTAAAAACATGTGCAGGACCGCGCTCGTCGGCCCTCGGTTTTTGCACTCCGATCGCGAGGGGAAACTCGCGCGAGCGTTTTGTCACACGTGGGATACGTGCTGGCAGGCCGAGCAAGCGAACGGAGGGATGACTGGCCTTTGTTACGCAAACTTTTGTAACTTTCTCGCAGGGCTTCTTCAGTCGGGCCACAACTTGCGCTCGCTTTAGGAATGGAGTGTGTGCTATGAACCAGTCCCCCCGGACTGCCCCACTAACGTTAAACACACGGACACCGCGAACCAATCCGGTGCACGGACGTGCTCGGACACGCCCACCTCATTATCATACAAGGAAAATAGGAAATGTAGCGAGGAAAAGGGGAAAGGTTGCCCGGGTGGGGGGTAGATAAAAGTAAAAGACAAAAAAAAATTGTAAATTGAAGGATAGGAAAATTAATCTCTGCTAATGAAAGATAAACAGTAGAGTAAAAAAAAAAAAATGAGGGAATCACATGACTGGCGGTGAAGGTAAACGTTTCTACACACCCTTTAAATGATCCAACTACTAGTGTCACGTATTCAGCGAAAAAGTTTGACTAGCACGTTTTATCAGCTTGGACCCCTGTCCCCCCCCGTACAGTTTGGACTTGTGGGAAAGATTGTCCATTGACCCTGGTTTCTGTCTCACACACACACACACACACACACACACACACACACACACACACACACACACACACACACACACGCACAATTCACAGGGCAAACGCTTTCCAAGATGTTTCACGAACCCTCTCGGAAGCGACTAATGAGAGCCGGTTAGCCCCTCGCAACCTCCTCACCCGCAGCAACTCCTCTCGCTTCTTTTTTCCTCCCCCCTCCCCCGCGCTTCCCCGCTCTGCCGGCCGATTTTTTTTCCCCCCAGTTTCTGTCCACAGCCCGTTGGAGACAACGCATCGACGGTGAGCCGAATGGACGAATGGAAGAGGGTTCATCTGCCTTCACTGTCATCTGATGTTCTTGGTCAAACGGCTTCGATGTAACACCCGCCCCCCCCCGCACGCACTGACACTTCCTTGCGTCGCTCCCCGAGATGCGGCCCGTAAAAAAAAAAAAATAGATGAAGGCCCCGTCCCGCCGCGCTCCGTTCGGCCTCTGTCTGTGAGAATGTGACCCCGCGCTGATTAATCTGTTTTTAACTATGTCTGGCCCCCCGCCAAACCCACAGGCCCACGCTCTCTCCTCCCTCTCCTTTTTTTTTTTCTCTCTTTATACATTCTCTCATTCCTTTCAGAGCCGGACGCTCGCCGGGGGAAGGCCGTCAGGCCCGTCCCCGATGCGACATGTTGCCGTTCAACCCAAGCGCCTCCTGCTCTCCTCCAACGGGCCCTCTCGTTTAACGAAAAAAAAAAATATTCATACTCCGGCTCCAAGATAACACTCTGTTCTCACAGGTGACTGTTGCAACAACTATTTCCTCTCAAGCCTGCGCTCCCGCTTTCCAGTTTTCGTTGGCGCGCGGCTGACCGTCTTGATCCCTCTCCCGCGCTCCTCCCCTCCTTCCACCCCACTGTCTCTTGTCTCTGTAATAAGCTGAGCGCCGCATTACAGTTTCCATTCATCCGTGCCTCTCTGATCTTTCCCCGCGTGAATCGGGAATCCCGCGGCGCCGGCCCTGAAAGCTAGAGGCTGAAGCTCGCCCGGTCGCGGCCGGCCGCTACGCTGCAGGACGCGTCCACCTCGGCGATTGTCGCGACCGTCCCGGATGAAAGCCTCGGATTACGCTTTGCGGTCGGGGCGGCGACCACTTTTTCCAAATCCAATGAAGCGCGTTGGATGTGACTTTTTTGGGGGGTTGGGGGTGCAACATTTTCTGCACGTGCTATTTCTCTGCAGAAACCCAGTCGCCGCTGATTAAAGCTGATGCGGGACAGTAGGACCTTCTGTGCGGGTCTGAGCCGACGTGACGCGTGTGCGTGCGTGCGCGCGGGGGTCACGGCGCAAACACACAGAGATGTTCCCATAGCCTTTCCGAATGGTTAAGCAATATCGCTCGCTCAGCCCTCTCTGCCCCTTCCTCTCCCACTCGCCTCCGCCTTCCCTCCCTTGCTCCGTCGGCCGCTCCATCACGACGTTTCCGGTTTTTTTCCCCGATCTTTGCCACCGCGCCCCCTCCCCCTCCCGCCAACTTAAGAGCTTCGCGGACCCCCGAAACGACGACGGCAACGCCGAGGGGGAGAGTCGAAACGGCGCTCTCGCTCCAGCTCACCCGGGTTCGGTTCCAGCCGCCTTTAATGAGCAGATTCTCCCACCGGGGCAACCAATTAAGGCTTCTCATTAGCGAGGCTGACAGAGCCGCCACTGTTCTACGCATCCTGAGAGGCTGAGAACGGCAGAGAGAGGCCCGGCTGGAAAAAAAAAAAAACGCCACGGCGGTGACCCGCCGTACGTGCTCTCCGCCATCTTCTTCCCCGTACAGCCCTCCAGACGATGAGTCCTCCTCGCTGAAACTTTCTGTTTCGCTTTTATTCTTTATCCTGCATGGCTGTATGTCACGAGAGCTGTGGCCCGAAAACTGGATTTCCTCGTACTTCGCGCCGGTTAACCTGAACTTGTAACACAACACGATAAAATACAATGGCCCCCGCAGAGGAGAATGTCTTTGTGAGGCGTATTATGTTCAACCGCTGCCGAGACCGTGTGAGAAGCGTTAAATCCACCCTACGGTCATTTCCGGGTCCACTGCGTCACATTATTTTATACTGGCGTTTATATTATTCTGTAAATTTTTTGTTCTTTTTCAAGTGACATTCGAGCTCTCTTGTTTGCATGTAGTTTGTCACTGTGGTCAGATCGGACAATGACCAAACAAGCGTAATGTCAACATTAAGAAACCGCCGACAACGAAATGGAGCATGTGTTGGGCGTGTTTGATACACACCTATGTCAATAACCCCTGCAAGCGAAAAAGAAACGATAAGACAAGGAAACGGATGCTGAAGTCGCTCGTCGACCGGGTGGCCAAACAGATGAGGACCTTTACGTATGATTCGTTCAGTTCCACGAAGTGTCCAGCTCAACTCTGGACAGGGTTTAGGTTGCAGCATCACCAGCTCCACGCAGGAAGTCCCTTTTTCTTCCATCATGAACGTCGAAAGCAACTGTCACGACAGAAAGATTTCAGATGACACGCTCGAGTATTTTGCAAGTTCTTCGGGGCGAAATCTGACTGGGCCGTTGCCTTGCACTTTACGGGTAACCGTTCACAAATCATAAGACAATCCAACCAGATCGCACATCTACAATGAGATGATAAACCATAAGCAGTCACGTTGCTCGAGTCTTGCGCGCCACCAGCCGCTCTCGCCGTCCCTGTCCTCGTGTCCTTCGCCTCCCCCCACGCGCGCACATCTCCTTCACCTCAGAGGCAAAAAGACAAAGAGGACGCAGGCAGACACCAAAGCCGAGTTGTGCTGATTAAGGCGATGAGCGCTCGGCCGCGCAGACACGTAGTTAGAGGGAGAGTTGAGGGTGATCGTTAGTAGCATAAGTGCACGGGCTGGGCTGCCCTAATATCAGCCTGTCTGTGTCAGGCCGCGGCCACATCGAACGCCGCGTTGCAAAAATACACCTATCAGACAGTTATTAATAAAACCAAGGTATGGTTGCTCGAGTATAAAAGATGCCGCTTGAAAAGCTACGAAAAAAAACCACCTTGCAATGACTAACTGTGGCACCACACAGTGTTTGAATGCATTACAATGAAATAAGTTAATATAATCAATATGTTTGCCAACTGCCGCTGGCTTTTTTTCCCCGTGTCAGCGCAATCTCAGCTGAGTCCAGCATTGGTTTGTTGGCCTGCCTGTCTGCAAACGGCCGGAGCCCCCTTGCCTTCTGTCAAACTGGGCCTTTCTGTACTCTCGGTACAGCGTGCACACGCAGCCGGTGTCAGCAGATAAGAAGTACAAAGAGCGTGATGAGAAGGCTGATATATTTTCAAACAGGAACGGGGGGGTCGAAGCCAAGGGAAGATCCGTCAAATCTGAAACCAAATAAACTTGTGAGACTTAAAAAAAAACAACCCAACCTTCTGTGAGCCCTTCAAACCAATCCTTTAACATAATGTACCATGTATGATCATTAGAGTTGTCTGTAAAGTACAAAAAGTTGTCCGATCGCAACCTGAAAATTGGAAAAAAGCCATTTCCTCTGGGGATATTTTGATGATTACACTGATACCAAACATTGTTATGCCCTGATTTGGGCGGGTGCTGTAAATACCCACGTTTTATTTCCACCACCGCGGAGTCAGGCGACATCCACCCTTTAAACCCAGCGCACAAACCCAAAACGGGACCTGGCGATTTCCAAACGCGCGTTTGTCAAACCTCCTTTTTCTTACGCAAACCGACAATCGCTGCTCTGAAAACGGCGAAACGACGCGTTCCAGTTTTCTGCCGCAGCTGAACCGAGCTCTGCCCCCCTGCGCGCACAAAGGTAACGTCGCTGCGCGGCCACAGATAAAAAAAAAAAGGCTTAAATGCGGCTTTCAAGCGGGAGCCCCGCAAAAACAGCCACCCAGCCGCCACTTGTTTACTTAAGCGGCGACACGAATCCTCCCGCAAAAAAAACGCAGACCGGCGATTTGAACGGCCGATTGCGTGAGCGAGGTTCGGAGAAGGCGACCGCCAGCGGCCGTTTCTACCGTTAACGTAACGGGAGAATTCACCTACACCAGGAAACGCAAACGCCGCCAGCAACACACCGGGGTCTGTTCATTCACAAATGACTTCTTTTTATTAAACCGCCTCCGTTGCGCTTGTTTCACCGAAGCTAACCGTTTCGACGAAGCTCTCGACGCTAACCACATTAAACGCGACCCCGGGCGAGGTGCGGCGGGACATGAAAGTAGTTTTAGGTGATGATAATGTGCGAGAAGATAGGCGCCATGAAGCGCCTCGCGCCGAAGGTACGACTCCGACTCCGAGTAGCGGATTCCAGTGAGAAGCGTGGCGTTGGCTTGACCATTTCGAAACCAACTGCTTCTCGCTGGTGAAGATGACAGTACAGGTTGAGTACCTACATATTTAGCGCAGCAAAAAAATCGAGTGTATGGAACGCAAAATCCCCCGAACCGTTGAGCCAGCGGCAGACGCTGATGCATAAATCACGTGATTTAAAAGGGGGGTAAAATTAAACGTTACCTGCTGGGATATTCGGCGATACGTGTGGGGGACTTTTCCAAACGTGGCCTCTCTCCGTGTTCTCCTCCAAAAAATAACGAACGTCGCACTATCTCAGCCTCCAAAAATCCCTACTACAGTCCACACGGACAATCTGGCGAGGGCTCAGAGCAGACGTGTCCATCATCCCCAAGGCCCGCCCCATACAGTGAAAAGCATCTTTTAGCGGCCTCGCATTGGCTCACAGGGATTACTGTATTATACGGTAAAATGCGATTGGTCGCTCGCGCTGTCCATTCGCTTTGGAGGGACGTTCGATGAAGATGTGGCAGTGTTAGCGTGGCGAGGCAGCTCTCTCTAGAGGCCACGTAGGGACACTGCAATATGTTGACGATATATTCATTTTTTTATCCGACATTTTTCATTCCAAAAGTTGTTTTTTTTCGGACCACGGTTGGAGCCGCCATTGGAATAGGGATTTGTGCATTTACCATTTTAGCGTTTAAAGTTACAGGCTCCTTTTTTTCTTTAACTTGTATTTATTATTAGTAGGCTGCATCGCGCCTGATTTTTGTTTGTTTTTGATTAATCTGCAGTGTCATTTCGCTTATATAACGAGATTAATCCTAACCCAGTGTTTGAGATACAATGCAGTGCAGTGCTTTGAATATGCATAGTCAGTTGTCAACTGTGACCTGTTGATTAAGTTACCTTTGGCAACTGTTCAATGTTCTGTGAGCAAGACCAGGAAAGGATTTTAATTTGAAAATTTCAAATGAAGTCGACGCTTTTAAAGTAGACATGTTACATCTGATTTTAAAATGAGCATATCAGTATGACACATTGACTACACATTATATATCTTTCGTAATTTAAAGAAAATTTATACTTGAACAACTGAATATGCTGGAGCTATTAACTGATTGTCTGGTTATGTTGGACTGCTTCTTCCACAAACAAAGGACACTCTGGTCATTGCATTACATAAGGCATGGCTACTGTCGCTGTGTGCACACACAGGCACAAAAACACACACACACACACACACATGCACGAGCACACACCCACGTTTTACAAATATACCCACACCCAGATTACAGCAGCTCAAGTAATTGGCTTATAGCGTGAGGCAGCATGGAGATTTGAGAGGAGTAAACATCCATATAATAGCAACACTAACATGTAATATAATAACGCAAACAACTAGGAGAACGTTTAATTAGTATACAATTCATATTTAAATATTGTCTGATGTAAAAGGTCAACACAAAGGAGTGTTTTGACAGCAAGCAGTGCAGAAGGACATCCAACCATCACATTTTGCAACTCGATGTGGATCCAGAGTCCTAAATTAAGCGAGGCAGGGGTGGGGATGGGGGGGGGGGGGCTCAGTGGACTCACCACAAGCAGAGCAGCATAGGTCCAGCAGGGGAGCCAACCACAGGAGGCCGGGGGAGCGTGCACACAAAGACAGAGAGGAATTGCCTCATTTCACATCACATCAACACGTTCATTTCACAAGCTGCATCTGCCACAGCAGCCTCAGTTCGATTTGTCTGAAAATCCAGGTTAAGTAATGAGGGATTATCACACAAACTTCATGCATGCATTACTTTCCATACGTGAGACGGATTTTGCTGCTTTTGACTGCACTAGGATCCCTACATTATGATGAGAACGAGTCTGATCATCAGCGATGGCGCCACAGCTGATTCCCGTTTACCCACCCCATGAGGAAAAAAAAGACGACACGCAGTCGATCTCCTCTTTGGCGTGACAACAAACAGTCCTGTATTAATCTAATTCTGTCTACATATCCAGATAATAGCGGCAGGAAAGGAAACACACCCACACCGGGGCACTAACTCACGCGAATAACACAGGGCCAAGTGAATTAAAGTCACCTTCCTCCGCGCCTGAAGTCTTCGACCCCTTTGGTTCATCGGCCCTTAAATCGAGTTTCAACCTGCTGAGGAGGATGTGCCCGGAATAGCCTGGACGTTATCAGTCGCAGCGTGGATCATAATTTACTCTGCAGGGCGTAACCGTGCTGTGGACGCATCTCTTGTTTCTGGTGATCGGTTCCTTCTACCACACAATTACCGGTTTTTACAGTGACATCCCCATTAAAGTAAGAGCACGATGAAGGCTGAACTAAAACAAACATAGGGCCCTGCGAGAATTCACCCCCCTGCTTTTCTAGATTTTCTAGAGGTCTAATAACAGAGAAAAGAGAGAAATGTACCTGATTATCAAAGATCCCATACTGTGGAACAAGTTCCCAAACTGAGATTAAGACAATCGTACAGGTAAGTCTTGACTCCGCACCTAATCAGCCTGACCTGGCGTCTGTCTCTCTCTCTCTCTCTCTCTTGCTCTCTAATCACTCTCTTTTCTATCACTTTGCCCCCTATGCTGACCGCGTACAGGCCCCACAGCGTGGAGCCGATCGACCCGGGCTGCCGGTGTCCTCGCCACGCTCCCGTCGAGAAGCTAACGGGCCCGCCTGTCAGGAGCGTTTGTCTGAATGTTTCCCAGGCGGGCATGAGATCAAGTCGCCGCAAACTCTCTGGGGGGGATTAGTGGCGAGTCCATCTGAGGGGAATTACCCCGACACAGCCATCTGGACAGCAAAACACCGGCCACGAGACCAGCTATCATCCAGCCAACTGATCTGAGAGACAGTCGGCACACAACCGGTCGTCCCTTAAATGCTGCACTGAGACACCCAAAGTCATACAGAACCTTCATCCTGATTCAGTAGATAATGTACGTAGTGGAAGAAATGGCCTCCATGCCACTGTATATAAACCCCACTGCATCCTCATTTCCCATCAGCCAGTTCACATGGGCAAAGCCTTACGTAATTGTCTGGTAAATCGTGTGTATGTGGATGATGGCTGAATTTATTTGAACATTTGTAGAGTTCAAGACAAGATTGTTTCCCTATTAAATATTGAAGAATTGATGTTGCAAAGGCGTGACAGGTGTGTCTTCTGCTGGTTTTAATACTCTGCAAACAACTGTCAACAACAAGTGTCTTCCAAAACCCTGTGCAGTTGAAAATAACCTCGTGACTCTGCCGACCTGTATTTGAGGACAGCGCCTTGAGCCTCTGATTTGTAAGCTTCAGCGACAATACACTTTTTGTGCAGAAGCAATGCATGGCCGGAGAATTTATCCGTTACCTAGAATATAGCCTGTCATCATACAGCAGAGATGCAGCGTTAAACTCGAAATCTTACTAACCAATTGGCGCTTAGAGTAATCCCGCGAACAACCTCCGCGTCTGAGCCACTGTTTGAACACTCTTTTGGAAATCAAACATCCCAAGATTGACAGTACACGTACCGTGGACACATAGGCCCGGGCCTGAAGGCACACACATGCTTTTTAAATCCCTGCACCAAAAACATGATAACGCAACGTAATGCCCGCCAACTGGGCACCCAAACATCGTGCTGCATTTTTACCTGACGATTAGGTGGTTACAGGCCAGAGGAAGCTGCTCGATTGGGTTGTGTATTTCCCTGTGTGACTCCGCTTCTCCTGCCTTCTCTCTCTTTCTTGGCATGTGTAAAAACACATCGAACACCATCACACTGAACAAACGCTTCTGTCCCAGGTCCCATCTGTTTGTTCTATGCAACCCTCCCATTCTACACTCCTATGTGTGTGTGTGTGTTGTGTGTGTGGTAACTCTAAACCTCCAGGATCAGGTGTCAGATAAGGAAGTGGGGAAGAGAAAGAAACTTATTACAACCTGACGGGCAGAGAAGTACAAAGAAAGAAGAGAAAAATAAGGAAGAAAAAAGAAAAATAAAGAATTCTTAATATTCCGAGTGCAGGCAGGAAATAAAGAGACATTATCACTGCAGCTAAAGGGGTCAGGATAATAAAAGTGCCACGCGCACGAGTACCCACTTCTTTTAAGGTTTCAAAGGGGAGCCACATCCCAGGTTAGAGGCAAGTCCCCTGTCCTCCCAAGTGAAGTTTGTCTCAGTGCGCGTGTGCGATGGAGCTAACAGTCACAGGTGTGTCTTGATTGAAGTGTGCGTGTTTGTTTGGGCGTGCACGTGTGTGTGAGTATGACAAATGTCTGCTGCCTCTCACACCCACAAGCCTCACTTCTATTCTGCCAAGGAAAACGTTAAAGGGTAAGGCTATCAAATCGAAGACCACGCTCCACCAACTTCGGACACGTTCAGCTGTCTCTGGAAGAGCCCAAACGATCACCGTGGCAACATGTATTAGAAATCTGTAAATCCACTGTCACGCTCGTAGGTTGGTAAAAAACTTTTTGGAAAAAAACAAAACAACAACTTGTGGATGCACTAACAGCCTGGCTGCACCCTGGTACCTGAACGCACCACGACAGTCCTGCGTTGAATGACTGTCAAGCTGCACCGTAAGCCTTCCTCGCCAACCTGCCAACCATGCATGATGCTGTAGAGGCCACTAGAGGACAGCAGCGCCTCTTCATATCAGCTTGCTCCGAGAAAGACTGGGGAGGAGGGGGGGCAACCCCCCTGCAGTCTGTCCCAATGTGACAACAAATAGATTGTTGATGTACGCCTGGAACAAGGTACGAAATCCTTATGTAAGAATAAAAGTGAGGATGAATTTGTGTGTGAGAAGAGCCCTGTGTTCCTCACGTGTTAGACTGCTGGATGTTGTCTCGATTTGCTCCTCTTTCTTTTTTTTCCTTCATTCTTTTACACTCTACACAAAGTCGCACAGTCGTACTGAAGCCTTCCCGGAAAAATGTGTAGAATTCTGCGTTATTCATACCGAGAGAGCAGAGTGGAAAACTCATATCTCACCCCATCTTAAAAACATGCAAATGCTGCTGAAATTATTGCTTAATATGACATAGGCTGCTTTTTTCACATTCTGACCTATTATTTTTTTTAAAAAAACATTGTGCAATGCTGTTTCATATCAGTTGGTGGGGATGTTTCCAATAGTAGTTTCCATTGGTTTTATTACAAATGCTCTTCGAAGCCGAGGAGGCGCTGTCCAGATTTTTCCAGCAGCCACCTGTCGTCCAGACTCTGCCCCCACATATCACAGGCAAACTTGACATGAGCGTTTCCTGCCTTAAGTGAAAACACTGGAAAGAATCTCATCCTCCAGTCTCTATGGTAACAAGCTGATCCTCTGCCGCAACTTCCCCGACCGAGACTGACGCCTGACCGGCTGAGGTTTTAATATCTGCTGTCGTCTCGCAGGGAAGGCGCAGCGCGAATTTCAGCGTCTGCAGGTAGCGAAGAGTTGTGTCTCGCAGCACCACTCGAGAGTCTTTGCCATCTCAGCATAATTGCTATCCTCCGAGGAAGTTCCTCAGGCCGCTCCCTCATCCTGATAAATACGTTCACACCTGCGATCGACCTCTCCGCCCCTCATAAAAACAGTCTGGGCAAGGACGTGCCTCGCCCTGCAGAGGTATCTGATGGTGCACGGTGACCTCTTGGAGGCCAGAGCCCTTTTATGTAGCCTTCGCATGCCCTCCCACCCCTTCCTCATCAGAGATTTTGCCACTGAAGAGGCCAAAAGTCCTCTGGCATTCCGGTTTTGCCCTGCAGTCTTCAAGCAGCCTTCAACTCCAAGAGGGGTCCTGGGTTCGCCTCCCCCACCGGACCCTGGTTTATAGCATTCAGATGTATCAAAGCTATTCCATTTAAGATATGGTGGAGTAATTAACCTGTAAGTTTCAACATATTTCTTGAGTTGCCTCATGCAGTATCACTATCTTGACACAGTTTCCCTTTCACAGCCACTCTGTTCAGTGTGATGTTCCAAAAGTGCTAGTTTGTTGTCTGTGGATTGAGAATGAATTGATATTAATATTCATTTAGATGTATTATGAGTGTTAACATGGGATTTTAAAACCTGTAACTTCAGTAAGACCCACAGTTCACCTGATTAGACCTCTGCACGCGACCCGTGCAAGGGCAGCTCGCTCTGAGTTTGATTGACAGCGCCCTCACCTTCCTGTAAGCTGTTTCTTTTTCCACCTGCATGGGTGGGACAATATAAACACTGTTATCATTGCTATGATGTTCATTAGTTAACTGACCTCGGTCACGTCTCTGACGTTCCACACGAGTAGAGGTGTTTTGATCAGGAATGTGTGGGTTGGAGGAGCCGTTCCATTGAAGCTTATATTAATCACTTGGAACACAATGGGCCTGAGTTCTTTTGCTGTTGATAACAAGTTGATAACCCCGCCTCGATTAGAGCAGTGTGGTTTTATAGGCGAGCGGCTTCTAGTCTATGCCATACAGTGGATCCACTGTAGTAATTTGCAAGTTGTGAAAATGTTCTTGTTACCAATTTAACAACAATTTAGGTACTTGAACTGTATCTGATTGGGAAGTTCAGTGTTACTTTATACAGCCATTCTAGTACATTTAAGAAGGAAATTTTTTTTAAAAAATTCAACCAGTTATTTAACCAGCAGTAGTAGTAATTAGTTGCTTTGCATTTTAGGATTTACCAGGGATTAAGCTGCACACAGTATATAAAGTAGAAAAATCAGCTGTACCTCAACCCACTACTTCATTTAAATGTCTCTTAGATGTTAATGTCGCAGTAAAAACTATAATATACACTGTGGATATGAAACTCTAAAAGGAGCCCTTCTGCGAATGGAGTACTTGTGTGACTGTCTATCACTTCTACCTAAGTAAAGAATTACGCACTTCTTCTGCCACTTTAGCGGTTTGAACACCTTGCTTTGTCGTCACGTGTGCTGCACCACGGTGTCAATAAAGCAAATTTGAATCGGACGGGGTAACAAAATCGAGGTTAGTTTCTTCTTCAATCAACACGATCGTTGATGGATAGCGAGGTGCTGGCCCGGTCCCGACACAGCGGCGTTCCTCGTTGTTGGGTTTACGCGCGCGCGCGCGTGAGCTCCAACCGAGGGCTTTCCCCGCACTGCACGTGCGTGTACGACCGAGTGGAGTGGCGTGCGTGCGCGCGCGCGCGCGCAGCAGCGGCTGTTTTTTTTTCCTCCCAGCGAACAGACACACAGAGAGAGAGAGAGAGAGAGAGAGAGAGAGAGAGAGAGAGAGAGAGAGAGAGAGAGAGAGAGAGTCTCGTCGCTTCCGGCTTCAAACAGACAGACAAACGGCGCTTTACTACGAGCAGAGAGGTGTCGCGCGACACGCATGACAACAGAAACCTCCCCTAAAACTAAAGTATCCCGGGAGCAGGCCCGCGGTAGCACCTCGCCGCTCGGGGCCGCGCTGCTTTTGAAGTTCTCCTCAAACAACCAGAGAGGCGAGAGAGAGAGAGAGAAAGACCTGCTCGTGGAAGAGAAAGACATTTTGAAACTTCTTCTTCTTCTTCTGCGGAGGAGGGTTTTGTCTGTTTGTTTGTTCTTTGAGGGGGTGAGAACGCGAAGCGGCGGCGGCGTCGAACAAGTTCGTATATGGAAGCGAACCCAAACGCAGCGCAGGAGTGGGGAATAAGTTGCCGCGGTGCGCGAGGAGCCGCGGCTCTGCGTGTGCCCCGCGCGCGTCTCGAGTGTCAGACGGAGAAGAGCTCTCCTCCGGCCGGAGCTGTCGGTGTCTGTCCGTAACGTCGCTCAGGCCGATAGAAGCGTCCCGGACGAGCCTCGGAGGTCGGGGGGACCGAGACGGCGATCGAGGTAAGATAACCCGGAGGGGGGGTGGGGGGGCACCTCCTCCACCACCTCCACCTCCTCCATCTGCGCAGGCTGTTGCTGGAAAACAAAGTTAATCCCGTTTTGATAACGCTCCTCTCGTGCAGATGCAGAGGTTGAGAGTGAAAGTTGTTGGGATTACGGGCCGAGTCATCCTATTAGTAAGAGTGGGGATGGGGAAACCGAACTATTTTAAGAGTTTGAAAATAATTTAATCATTAATTTATCATAATATTTATAATATTATAAAATGATGTAGTCCTCTCCAGTCTTCTGACCCCTCCCACCCCCACCCCCCTTAATACAGGCTTTATGACTACAGATGCACTTGCTTTAGAAAACAGCTGCTCTACAGTGGTATAAATAAGGATGTCCACTCATAATAAATTTGAGTTGGACAGCACTTATTTTCTGGCATCCGAATCCAGAAAAAAAATAAATCCACTTATCGAGGCTGGATTATTTCAAACGCTTTATCTAATCTCTCGGCTGAGCTGTCAACAACTGCATGCGACGAGAGTTGTTTATGCCGAAGAACTGTAAAGTCAAACATTTACTGTCAGCTAACTGAAACTCAGGTTTTTCCAGATTTTCTGCAAATTTGCTCCTCAGCTAAACACGTGTTTTCACACATCACTGTTGACTTCAGGAACAAGAAAGAAAAAAGGAAGAGGAGAAGATAGAAGATTGGTCATTTGTAACGCTTGAGGCTCAACAAACTGTTTTGTCAACTTGCAGTCGGATCCAGCAATAGGTAATTAGAGGGCATTGGTTATTCTTAGGCCATCAATGAATTATTAGGGTAGATTATTAGGGAAATAATCTTCTGGCTGTTCTTACGCAATCGATTTGCTGCTTGGCCTGCGAAATGCCAGAAAACAGTCAAGAATGGCCATCATGTATATTTGAGAAGGTTGGCTTGTTTTGTTCGAGCAACAGTCCGCAACCTTAAATATTCAGCTGATGGAGAAGAAGAACATCTCCTCCTCGTGCTGGACAAGAAGGGACAGTCAAATGGGTTTTGGGGGTTATTATCACTTGAGAAAAGAAAATCCTCTTTTTCCCGGTTCTTAGCTTTGGGTGTCCCACCTGCTCGGAGCGGGGCGACACGGGTAAAATCTTCTGCTGCGGTCATTTTGCGTCAACGTATATGGTCCAATACGGACCAATATGGTGGAATGTCCGACCGCAGATGAATGTTCACCATCTCGCCGTGTGTCACGTCGCCCCGTCCGGCCATCTGCTCATGTAAACTTCAAGGATAGACGTCTTCTGAACCTTTCAGTCAGTCGAGTTTTGTTTGGGTTTGTTTTTTCCCTCTCACCGAACCTTATGCACCGTAGCTTTATCGCCCGCTTGTGTAGGCGAGTGTAAACTTTGAATAGTCGCACAGTCCCACTCAGTGGGACATCGAGCCGCGCTGAAACACAGCTATGTTAGAAAACGATTGGAATGACACAGTGTTCAAGGATGGTGAGGCAAACTTTCTCCCTTTTTTGAGCCAGTGTTACCTTTAAGGGAGGTGGAGACACATGGATGCCAGAGTGGGACTGAAAGAAATACATTTAGTTGTCGCGTTTTCTCTTTTCTTGAATGTTTCCCGTCCGAGAAAACCTTTTTTTCCTCTCTCTTAAGCCGGCGTGGTGCGATGATATGTCCCGCGTTGTGCGTGATCTCTCTGGACCCCTTTCGGTGTTACATTTAGCGAAACACAGATGGTCTTTGTGGGGGAACTTGGACCTTTTTGAAAGTGCAGAGTCCTTTAGTGCCATGAGAGAGAGAAGAAAAAAAAAAGTTCTTTGAGATGTAACGAACAATGTGAAACATGCAGTGTGAAAATGCTTTTGGCTGCCCAGTGCCGCTTGATTACAGCGACCGGGGGCCGTTTCACAGGAAGTAAATCCACTACTTCTGCATGAAAGATTCAGAATAGGCGGCTGAACTGAAAATAGCCTGTGAACACCTCTCTTTCCTTCCTCGCTCTTCATTCTTCCCCCCAGCCCCTGCCGTCCTGCACTGCCCCCCTTTGCTCCGTCTTTCTCTCTCTCTCCCTCTCTCCAACCGCCCTCGTCCGATCGGGCCCTGGTGCCGCTTTTTTTTCCCCCCCTGAATCGTTCTGGAGGTTTGTGTCTCGTAAGTGTTTGTAGCGGCGGTGGTTAGCGAGCCGCTCAGACGGCTTCCTGCCTCTCTCTGACTGCGTCACTCCCCAACGAGGAAATCCCATGTTTACCTCACAGTTCGCGGCCTAATGTCTCGTCTGGAATCAAAACGCATCCCGAGGCAGCCGTCGGGCGGCCCGGCACCTGACGAGGTCTGGGCTGAGCGGGGTTTGTCACAGCTCTTCCCGACCAGACCTTCGGCGTAGCTTTCTTGACTGCTCTGAAAGGAATAGAAGTGATTTACCCCCGCATCCCACTTCAGGCAAAGGTGAAGACTCTCTTGCTTGTTGCCTGTTGCACAGAGCAGACTGCAAGTCCACCGAGTCGAGCTTGAGCTGCCGGGCACCACCGCAGGTGGCGTCTCGGCGCTCAAGGGGAAAGTTGAACCTCATCTCGGGGCTCGTTTTCGGGGGGCAGGACGCGACGCGACGACGCTCTTGTTCACAGAGTTTGAACCCGACAGTGCAAAACACTACACTGAGAGGCCGACAGCATATTCCAGTAGTAAGTAGAGCCGAAGCGACGGGTTCTGGTTCCCGAAACGTCTGCACCCAGCAAAATTTTCGGAGATGGAGAAGAAAGAACGATGCGCGATTTCTGGAAACATCCTCGTAGGAGCTTGTTGTTCTGTGTCTGCACATCTTTATCTGCATGGACTAAAGACAGGGAGGCTCCATAGCTCAAACTTTAGCCCTTTCTCTGTCTTCCCTTCTCTCCTTGTTTAATGCTGCTGCCACTTTTTATCAGCGCTGGCCTCGATCTCCCTCCCTCCCTCCCGTCCCTTTCCCTCCACCTCCTGCCCTTTCTCATTCTCCCCGTCTGAATGTTTCTCTCTCTATCTCCATCTTCTTGCCCTTTTCCACGTCCCTCCCTCATTCATTTCCTCCCTGAAAGAATGTTACCTTGAAGTCGCTTTATTTTTAGACCGCCGCAAAATTTCTCCAACACCGTGAGAGTTTTGGTCGGGCCGCGCCGAGGGCCAACTCTCGGAACAAAGGCCTGTTAAGTGCGACACCGAAACTGGAGCGGCGGGAGGCCAGTGCGGTTAGATACGTCGAACTCTTAAGAGGGTCTGGAGGCCGCCTGGCGTGGAATCAGCAGCGATGTAGCCGGACGGGGAGGAGGGCGATTACGCTGGGCCCTGTGATAAAACAGCTGTCGGATTCAAATGAGCGTCGTAAAAAAAACCCTCTGCTTTTATGGACCGCTGACAGAAGGGGAGGGAAACTATTTCTGGAGAGTGGAACGCTACCTTGCTCGTTTTCATTTCCTCCAAATATTCGCCCCTCTCTCCCACTCTCCGTCTTCCAGCTTTGTTCATTTCTTTATTTCGATTCCCAGAGCGAACAATGATATCTCTCATTTTGGGTTTGACAGCAGGAGTACATGAATAATCGTCTTTGTCCATGATGCGCTCGGGAATGGCTTTTCCAGTACGGAAAGCTGGACTTGCGGTTCCTGCCATTTCTGAAAAATGTTGACATTTTCATCTTAAAGAATGCCGTCGTCCCTCCGGAGCTCACGAGCTACTTTCTGCTGCGTTCGCCTCACCAGAC
This sequence comes from Psettodes erumei, assembly GCA_016785225.1. Taxonomy (NCBI): domain Eukaryota; kingdom Metazoa; phylum Chordata; class Actinopteri; order Pleuronectiformes; family Psettodidae; genus Psettodes; species Psettodes erumei. Next base: position 428,703 of record JAFBJZ010000882.1, on the reverse strand, counting down.
GGGCCTTCTTTTTCCCCCGTTTTCCAGCGCCTGGCACGGACTCTCTCCGGCAGCGGCGAGCCACCGCCGCTGACTGAACGCAGAGGAAACGCTGACTGGCTGTTCTCCGGACCTCCCTGCAGCTTCAGGGGAGCTTGTCAGATGTGTACCCGGCACTCACAGCCCCTCGCCTGGCCGCGGGGATGGCAGCCTCTGCCCTGAACCTGAACGGCCTCGTAGTCATGAACAGGTCAGTCGTTGCAAGACCGCGCCGTTTAGTTTTGGGGAAATGCACACTTCAGATATATATTCGGTTCGCAATGTTTGTATAAGAGGTCTGACTCTCTTCTCCTCTCCTCTCCGCAGCAGTAATCAGTTTCATACCCAGTCAGGCTCCTCCAGCGCCACCTCCCGGGCTAGAACCAGCCCGGTCGCTCGGCCCGTGCAGCCGGTGCCAGATCGGAGCACCTACTGCCAGCTACTGGGTGGAGGTCTCTGCAGCCCAACCAGCCCCAAGGTAACTTCCTCGCCGCGTCCGACCTTTTACGTGTTTTCCAGTTTCAGGAATAACAAACTAATGTCAGTCACACGAGGACGGCGCGGAGGAAGTTGCAGATGCACAGTCTTCTCTTACAAATGAAAAGTTGTACTCAAAATTGAGGTTGGCTAATATTAGCAGGCCTTGGTTTCATCTTGTTATATTGTTAGATATATATGATACAGTAATTTCTGCTTGTTGCTGCAGGAGCCACTGTGAAGTAGAAGTTAGATAGTCTCGCTTCAAAGACAAATGTTGGAATAAATGGACAAGAAATGGAAATCGCTGCTTTTGTTGGACACAACTAAGAGCTGCCGCTTCACAAGCTGTATCTCATACCTGCTTCTAGACGAGCCCCACGACCCGTGGCCGCAGCTTCGTCTTCCCCCCCTCGACGTCGCTCTGCCCCAGCCCCGCCCCCCGGGCCCGCTCCCCCTCGCCGCGAAGCCCGGAGCTCCTGGGAGTGAATGTGGGCCAACGGGTCCGGCGCCTGAGCTCGCCCGGCGCCGACGAGAGAGGGAAGGAGACGGGCAGGAGGAGAGGGGAGGAGGAGAGACGGCCGGGGGAGAGAGGCGGGAGGAGAGGAGACGCCAGGCGCAGCTGCTGCAGATTCACAGAGAGCTGCAGAACGTGGAGGTGATTTTATTTATCTATTTATTTTTACACGCGCTGTTGTCGACTCAACTGTACTTCTCCACGGCTCGTCTCTTTTGCGCCTTCCTTTCGGACTTTCCAACCCCCCCGCTCCATCCATCATCAAGCACACTCTGACGGGTTGCTGTGACTTGTTGGGTGAGTCAGAACAGCGGCTCTCGCCCTGATCCAAAAAATTCGGGCCGATTCTCGAGTGCTGAGAGCTGAGCAGCACAGGAGGGAATGAGGGTCAACCACAGTTTGGACGGAGGCTCTTATTCTCCGACATCTTTTACTGCATGTTTTTATCTGGTATCAGTTCAGATTATTTACATTTACAATGTCCAGTTTACCTAATTGTAAAATTGTATTCATAAATATAGTACTCAGTGTATTTCTTTAAAATTTTGTTTTATATTTGGAATCTCTTCAGTATTCATTTGAAGGCGATCCTACATTAGCACTCACACACTGAATTTGTAGCTTGCCAGCAGTGCTGTCTGTGTATTGCCAAGCGAGGGGAAACACTTTTTTAAAATTATTATTATTTTTTCTGTTGCCGCGTCTCCACATGAGTTCTCCGCGTGTCTTTCAGGTCAGGGGAAAAGTGGGCATCTTCGAGGCCCACATCTCCGGGATCCGGGCCCAGGTGCGCAACAGTGAGCTCCAGCGGAGCCCCCGATCTCCGAGACGAGCGGCGAGCCAGGCCCCTTCCCAGCCCTGCCAAGGAAACGCAGCCCTCACATGCCCAATGACCCATCCACAAGAGCGTCAAGTTTCCTCTGTTGTCCAGAATGGGAGAGAAAGGGGGGAAGAGGGAGCGGCGGGAGAAATGAGAGAAGGGGGAAGGGGCGAAGGCGAGATGGACAGCGGTGCTACTAAAATGAACGCAGAGAATAAGACACTGATTGGTCAAAATGGCCGCCATTCAGAAACGGCAGTGCAAACGAACCGTTCAGGTGGGCCGTTTGCTGTCCCGGGCTCCCTTGAGACATTAGAACCCGGTGGATCGACAGGCAGGGAGGAAAAAGAGGGAGAAAACGACGTGGGGGAGGTAGACAACAAACAAATGCTGGAAGATGCAGGGGAACGGACAGAGGGAGGGGTGGGAGACGAGGAAGAGGACCGGCTGTGTCCGGGGATGCTGCTCCACACACGGGCGAACGTGTCGGAGGGGAACCCGGAAACCCCTGCTTTGTGTCCGCCGCGAAGCAGCGAGAGCGTCGGCCGTTCGCTGGAGGTCACGGATCAAACCGCCAACCACTCTCCCCCCAACTATCCCCCCATCCCCGCAGTCATAATAACTGAGCACGGACTGGAAGGCCAGCCTCGCTCTTTCGAGGACCCCGGGTCAGACCAGGGGCTCTGCTGCACCCCGAGCCCGGGTTCGAGCCCCGTCCCCGGGCCAAACTCGTCGGCACGCTCCCTCAGGAAGCTGTCGTCCTCCTCGGCCTCCTCCGCCGGTTTCTCCTCATCTTGGGAGGAGTCGGAAGAGGACATCTCCAGCGATACGGAGAAAGGGGAGCAGCTTCTCAACCCTGCGCTCCTCAGTTCTCAGCAGAAAGCAGTAAGTCGAGCGTGTCTTCGCACAATTTCGGAAAGTGCATAAATGTTTTTAGCGACGCTAGCGACATGGCTTTGGGAAGGTCCGTTCTCATTACCTCCGTTTATTGCGTTAGAGCACAGTTTCCAGTGGTTGTGTCGTATAATTTCATTGTTACGAGTTCAGCTGCATTAAAACACCCTTTTGTGTTGTCAGCGTTTGTGGAAAAAAGGGGAAAGACCTGACACTTTAACGGTCGGGACCTTTAAATAATCTGAGTTTGGTTTACGAATCAAATCTCGAAAAGTAGCTCGTGCAAAAGGGGTCGATTTTGCAGCTAATCTGTGAAGACGCCGTGGGGCTCTGTCACAGAGCGTGCCTCAAAATGTGTGTCAGTCAATGTGTGTGTGTGTGTGTGTGTGTGTTTGAATGTGTCTGTGCATGTCACTGGGTGCTCCTGTGTCAAATTGGCCTGAACTGTCTCCCTGAGTAATAGTTGACTTTCACCCTAACAAAGCCAGCTCTGTGCCCCGACCCGTGCACGTGTGTGTGTGTGTGTGTAGGTGTGTTTTTCTGCGTGTGGGTAATGTGAGGGTGTGTGTGTGTGTGTGTGTGGGGTGATAGAAAAGGGAAAGCAAGAGATTTAGCCAGTCACACACACTTAGGCTTTGCCTACATTTGGATGCAATTCAAGGAGGAGGCTGAGGCCTGTGTGTGTGTTTGTGTGTCTTTGTGTGTGTAGGTGGGTGGGTGGGTTGGTGCGTTCTTATTTGTAGCCAACATTTCATGCGGTTCATGAGGCCATCTCACTCCTGCTTTGAAACAGGATTTTAATGCAGAGTTGTATAACTGATTTACAAAAAAACAAAAACGCGTCAGTCCTGAAAGTGTCCCTCTGTTGTTTTTTGGACGTCTCACGACAGAAATCTTTTCTTCCTGGGTTTCTGGCCTTAGGAATCAAGTGCTGGGTTTTCCAGAACAGGGTTTTGCTGTGTGCAGAGTGATGGATGCAGTTTTCTCACATATTTATTGGAATGACCCATCCCTAAAAGTCTCAGGTGACAAACTGATTATATATCCTATTCTTTGTATAACTTTAAATGGCTTCGGCTGGTGCATTTGAGTAGTGTTTGTATTGCTCTTTGCGTACTTCCAGCCATTGTTTGTTTCGTTTGATCCAGGAAAAAGGAAGGGACAGGAGCTCCCGATGGAAGTCGCGGCTGAGTGAAGAGCAGGGTTTAATAGTTTCGAGTAAGTGTCTGGATTCCCCTCATCAAAGCGCGTCGATGTCAAACATCGGGTTTATTCATGTTCCTGTCTGTAGCTCGTCAAATGCAGCTCCTGACCTGTACGGTTTGAGGAAGCCTGGTGTGTGTGTGTGTGTGTGTGTGTGTGTGTGTGCAGGCGGCAAACATGCAGAAACACATAAAGCATGCTCACTCGTGTGGGAGGTATGTAGGAGAGAGGAGAGGGAGAGAGAGAGAGGAGTGATACTGAGAGAGGAAGACAGAGTGAGTTGGAGAGGAAGACTGGCACAGAGAGAGAGAGAGAGAGAGAGAGAGACAAAAGAAAGGGCCCAAGAGGAAAAGATGCACAATACATGCTGTTCGCCATGTTTTCTTAATTTTACATTAAGGGAGACATATCTCTTTTCCTTTGTGCATATTTAATGCAGGAGTGACTTGACTTCATTTGCTATATACTCACTTTAGGGATATTTGTCATCCTATGGGACATTTAAAAGCAGTGCCTGAAAATACACACAAAATACACGTGTCCTTCTAGTACCACGAGAAAAGATAGAAAATAAATTTGCAGGAAAAGGAGAATTTCCTGCAGGCTTTGTGAAAAATGAAGAAGGTGCAGTGTAAGAGCAGTACGTTCCGCGGGATCCATTTATCATCTTCATATGTTTACATTTTGGGCTTCTTAGCTCAGTGTTGATGCATTTGTTGTTCCAGGGACTGAGTTCACTTTTCACTGTAGTTTTAAGTCATTCGTGGTCCTCTTGACATTTTTCTTTTTGCACGAATGCAGTCAAACGTCCACTTCGTTATTGCCCAGAGTTTCCCATACGTTGACTTGCATGTGGCTATCCGCCACAATACTAACACTGATCGCAAACGTATTTAGACGCATGCACGCAAACAAACTGACAATTGCTGCGTCTGTAATTAGTCGGTTCTAATTTTTTTTTTCTCCGCTACTCCTCTGTAAAGCACAAACGCTCACGTCTCTGCATGGGGTTTACAGCACAGACAGCAATTCATTTCCTCCACAGGTTGAACAAAGACAACAACGTTTAACAAGAATGACACAAAAGTTCCTACATTTCTATTGCTATTACAACAATGTCATGGCAGCCCAATAAAACCGACTTATACAGTAGCCCTGTTAATAAACAAATGGGTGCTTACCTTATCTAGTCGTCCAGGTAACTCCGCACCACTGCCATGTCCTCATCACACATCCTCCCTGTTTCCGCTTTTACTCCGAATGCCCGGGGCGAGTATATTGTGCGTTAAGCACCTTCAACTCCTCAATGAACTTGTTACATCTAATTTTATCAGACAGCCGCCCTCCAGCTTCTTAACTAAAGACACCTGTGGTTACGTGGGTGGCTGCCCCCCCGCTGCCACAGTGGTCCTGCAGCTAACCTAGCTAGCTGGGTCATCTACAGTAACTCCAGCTAGCTAGCATTAGCACCGCGGCTCGCTAGCATTAGCACCGCGACTGCCCCGGTTTGCCGCCACCCTGACTCATTTAGACACATTATCAGGTGACTCCTTTCATTCGGAAAAAAAAGGCGACAGGTTGAACTGTCTTGTGGTACTTTTTCGTTGCAGTTGAACACTCATAATCCTCTCTTATGAAGCGTTCTGACTGCCCCACAGGCTTTAGCCTTTTCTTTTTCTGTGCGTGCAATGGCCTAATTAGCCAGTGTGCTTTTCACACAAAGAGGAAAACAAAGAGGATCTCCTGGCTTTTTTTTTTTTGGGTAGCCTAGATCTAAACTAATAAAGAACTTGACTTTGCTTGAAACTTGGTCTAAAAAGCAACTCAAATTATATATATATATATATATATATATATATATATATATATATATATGCTATATTATTATTTTTGTTTTTTTACCACAAGAAGTGCTGGAGCTGCGCAAATAGCTAGCGTAACACAGAATTAAGAAATTAAGCACTTGAAATACACAACTGAAAATATATAGGCCAAAGTTATCAGTTAAAAGCTCGGTTTGGGATTAATTTTTGCTTGTTTTTGATTTTGGATGCTATGTGAACATTCCCCCTACCCCCAGCCTGCAGATGGCTGCCACTATGAATTGCTCTCAGGTCTGTGTGTCTGTTGCCATTAGCTTCAACTCATCAACTAATTTTTTGGATTGTTCATGCTGAACCAGAGGTAGAGGCTGGGATCTGAACCCAGCTATATATAGACACTATTTGGCTGATCTTTTGACTGTTGGGCATCTCTCCAAGGTTTGAGGGCACATACATGCTGCCACTGTTTTCTTAGTTCGAGTAAATTGGCATCAAAATGACACCTGCAGGAGATTGGCCTCTGCGTTTTTCTTTTTTTTTTCCTCTCTCTGTAATTTCAGTTGACTTCTCTGGAATGAAAAAACAAGTATCTGCTCGCAGCCGAATTATTTCCTTTGTGGGGCGATAGTCAGGTGTCTGCTTTGTGCTGTGCAGTTTATCATTAAGAAACCACACCCATCATAGAAGTTTGAAACCAAACAACTACAGATGAAATCTCACATAACACTTTGCGATTTACTATTGTAATATATCATATTAATATTCTGTCTCTGGCAATTGCAGGATTTAAGACAACAAAGAAGGTTGATGATTAAATGACAAAACTATATCAAAATACCCACCTGGCTGAGTAGCATCAAAGTGATAGCTCATGTGCACAAATAAATTGGAAAACGCATGAATAAATAAGAAGAAATATTGGATTAATCAACGTATTTGGGCTCAGCTTCAATGAGTCATTCTTGATGTGACAGTACATACAAGCATAGTTGCGATTAAAATTGAATCCGCTCATTTCTTTAGTTTAAGAGAATTTAATCTTAGTAATTGATTAATTTTTTAACTTATTTGTGAAGAACAAATGAATTACATGTCCTGGTTCAAGCTTTTCAAATATGAGGATAATGCAACTATTCTTTGTTTTTATATCACGTTGAACAGCTTTGTGTTTTGGACTGACAAAAAATGTGATTTAATGATATCACTATTGGCTCTGAGTACATATTATTGTCTAGTCTAGTTTCACTTTTTGGACATTTTTTCCCCAAATTATCAATAGGTTTATTGTTAGTTGCAGCCCTTAAATAATTATTTCATTTTTTCAGTCTTCAACTACAGCTTTAAATAGTTATAAAGTATAGATAAACTATAATAGTTTTTAACGTTCGTAAATTTGCTGTCAGAACTTAGTGGTGGCTGCAAACCCAGATGATTTGCAGAAAACTCCAGCATCACCTTTTAGGTAGACTGATGGGGAAAAAAAACAAAACTAAAGGTCGTGGAGCAGAAGTTAGAGTGGAGCGGAAGTGGGGCAGGACTTACGAAGGTCTCTCTATAAATGATGCAGAAGGCGTGTTGCTACTCACGGTGTCCTTACTGTAAGTAAACCGTGCATTACGTCGTTGGACAAGATTTCAATGCACCTTCAGTTCCTGAAAGAACACGTCCTTTAAATAAACGGGTCCATTATATAAACAGATGAGTCTTTCGGAATGCAGACTACACCCATACTTCTCAACTGTAAAACACAAACACACACACAGGCACACGTATGCTGACGCTGACACGCCCTCTGTACACACCGCAGTACAATTTTGCTTGTTTCACTCTGCAGCGCGCAACACTCTTACAACTTAAGAATCGCATCTCGTTTTTTTTAGTTCTTTTTTTATAGGCTTTTGTTTTTGTTGTTGTTTTTTTCGTTTCTGTTTTTATGACCTTTTGAATTGCGGAGACACGCTGACCCAAATACTCATCCTCACCAGTCTGCGTTCATTCTTTGCAAATCTAACTGCAACTCTCTTGCCTCATCTATGATACCAAAGAAAAGAGAGAGTTCTTAGTCTTGGACTGCGCTGGATGAAAACTGTAACCCAAGTGGGTCAGCACAAAATATCACCACAAACACCCACATAAACACACAGGCACACTCTCACACAGTGTTTGCACTGCAGTGGAAAATCTTCACTACCACGGCGGCAAGTTGCCTAGCAACTCTGTGACGTCAAACCGAGTTTCCCTCTCACAGCTGTAAGTGTGGAAGTCTGTAAGTTTATGGGTGTGTGTCTTGTGTGTGCGTATGCGTGCGCGCATGTTACAGAGTGCCTACTTGGTTTGGGTCTGTTGTGAGAGGGGGAAACACCGGTCAGTTCTTTATTTGGTGTTGCCGCGTGCGAGTTTGTCGGGGCATGCGCGTGCTCGAGTCACCCCGGCCGGGATGAGGTCGGCCTGACGTTACCGAAGCTGACATTTCGGCTGAAAGAGAATCTTCAGTGTCAGATCCAGTGCAGAAGTGTGGTTTCACTTGGTTTCAGGGCTGTCAGGGGAAACCTTGATGTGATATATGAATGCAAAAAAAAAAAAGGATGTAGAGTAAGCTTCACGTAGCCTGGAGATCCAGGGGTTGCACTTCTGCATGTATTAACATTTGAACAGAAATTTCTGTGCCGCTTTTGTGGATCAGATTTTCGCAGTTTCACATTAACTGGAACGTGTTTTATAGGTTACTCCGCTGGTTAGCGAGCAAGTAAAGAAACCTCCCAAAACCACTTCTGCTTGTTTAGTTTACTTCAGAGTGTTTCACAGTTGAGGCGAGATCTTAAGTCAGATACACTCTTTAAATGTTCCATAGTGGCCTGACTTTGGAAAAAAAAAAACAACAAAAAAACAACTTTTCCTTATCAGTCTCTGGTATTAAGTTACAACATAACTGAACAGCCACATCACAAAACATCTAACTCTTTTTTTTTCTTTCTTTGAGGTGGTGTTTTTCACGCCTTTGTACTGCGGACGATTTTGCAAAGCTAATTTTCCCCTGGCCGGCCTTGGTTGCTAAGAGATTTATCGCACGCTCTCAAAGCATGTTGTTTAGCCGCACTCCCTGCAGTTTGATTTTTGTCTGCGTGTGTTTCGTGCGTCTGATTGGCGGCGTAAATATTTGTGTGCCTCTCAGTCCTAACTTTGCAGACTCAGACAGTTGCAATATTTGTATCTGCACGGGGACCTTGTGGTGAGCGATATCAGGCTTGTTGTTTCCTCAGCGCCTCTCCGTTGAAAACATCAGCATGCATCAGTGTTTCCCCTTGCCTTTTCACATTACACATTTGTAACCCAGAGTTACCCTTTGCCCAAGTTTTTTTTTCTGTTTTTTTTTTAAACCATTCTCACCACTCTCAGCCTCCCATCACTCCTCCCTGCATGCAAATGAGCGATATCTTGTTGCTATGTGTAACCCTAGTTCTTGTGGTTTAAAAAAACACACACACACACACATTCAATTTTCCATTCAGCTATGCATATCATTTTTGTGACAGCACCCTTTTCCATACTGCATGCGATAATTGCACAATTTTGATCAGTTACCTATCTCATAGACACGCGTGTGGCCTGAAATCGGGTCTGCAGACGGGCGTGTTGAAAGGCACGATGCGCGCTTCTCAAGTTGATAATCAAGGTGCCAATAAAAAGTCTTTGCCTCAGTGCTTCTCATTTCCTCCGTGTTCTTTCTGTTGTTTATAGAGGGGGCAAGGCCTTTTTTCTTTCTTTCTTTTGTTTGTAGTCAGCGGCGGATGTGGAAAATACTGTCGCTGAGGCAAGCGGCAACCCCCCCCCACTTCCTGTCTGCAAGAAGTTCCTTCGCTTACCATTTCCTCCCTCCCTCTCTCCCTCTCTCTCTCTCTCTCTCTCTCTCACTCTCTCTCAATGGAAACTTTACTGCTTTTCCTGCTCTCCTCTTGTCACCCAGCTGGTCTGGGGACAGAGATAGGAGAGAGCAATGAGCAAGGAAAAGATGAGAGAGAGAGACGGAATGGCTGACTTTGATGGACATTTTGGGCAGAGGAAAAAGTGACTTTGCCAGTTCAAACACCTCTTTCAATTGTATTTCAATACCACGTCCAGTCTTGCTCAATTAAAAACGACCATTTTCCATAATATTTACACCACAAACTGAACAAATGCAGAAATACTTCTCAGGCATGCATTTCACCAATTATCACTAGAAGAGATGAGGTTTGGGTCATGTGTTTTGAGGAATTATTTCCTGGCGGAGACGTCCATGCCTTCCTGTGTGTGTCTGCTGATTGACAGTCTGCCTGATGTGAAAAAATAATCTAAGCACTGGAATGGAAAAACGCTACAACAGAGACACAAAATCAACAAAATGAAAGTTATATGTACTGCAGGTTGTGAGGGATCATAGAAGCATCAACAGTTTTGAAGTCTGTTGAAATTGTATTCCGTAGATTACAGGAACAAAGAGCAGCAAATGACTAGTATTTCCTTCTCGATTGTATATTGATGGCAAAGGAACCGGGGACAGTCTGGATTGGGGCTGAAACACGTAGCTGATGAAGCAATCCCTCTTTTTTCCTTTAATTGATGGACAGAAAATGAATCTCTAACAATTTGAATATGTTTGGTTCTTGATGGCACAACACGGGCAATTGGAATGCATCAGGTTTGAATGACATTCTACAGACTAAACAATTAATGCATTAACATAACATATGTGATGAAGAAATTGTTAGTTGCACCCCTAGTCCACATAAACTTTCAAAAATAACAGTATTAACAGTATTATTCTCATACAATGACAACCGATTGTGCAGAAGGGCTTGATTTTAGCGCATTTTCAATCTTGATTTCTTATTGGATATTACAAGTTAGATACAGCATTAGAAACCCCAGTCAAAATAACTGATTGTTGATCTGATTTGATTCCTTTTTCATAGGCCCTTTCTCTGACCTCACTGAGGTAATATTTGTTGTACAACTCTCATTTGCACATTCCCAAATGTCTTTTACGCCTACAAGCATTTTCTAGGCAATTTGCGCAACGTCGTGCATGTCGGCACAGTCATGCAAAGAGTTTCTCACGAGCTCTCGGAAGGAGACAGATGCACCTGCCAGCCACCAAAAGGATTATTTCAGGACTTTCTTGTACAACACTGTCAGTATCTTCATGTAAAAATTCACACGTGGAGAATGTCTGTGCATTGCTTATTTCTTGAGTTGTAAAAAGTCAGGTGTTGCGCGTGATGTAACGTTGCACACAGTGGCGTCGGAGCTTCGTTAGCTTCTGTTGCAATCATTCTGTCTCTCACACGCTTTTACAGAAACTGCCTCACACATAAACGCAAGCAGGTTTGCACAATCCCTCACCCGTACTCAAACACAGTCGTAGCAAAGCACCGGTATATTTATTTATATATATTTTGTTTGCCTTTTCCTCGAAGCCCCTACGTCTTCCCAGTACTTGCATTCGCACTTATACGCCCACTCACACACACTTACCTCCATCTGCGTCTCTCAAATGCTGTGACCTCTGCAGAGATTTGCATCCACAGATTATGTTTATGCCTCTGTTTTGCCAATCAAATGATCCGCAATCGTTTGTGTCTGCCACGCGCTCAGACTCAGACACTCGCACACATATATGAAAATCATGTGGGACATAGAAAGAAGTGTTTGTGAGGCCCGGGCTGCTTGTTTTTTAAAACAGAGAGGGGCAGGAGTCTGGGCACGCTGCAGGAGAGCTGCACGGATAATCCCGTCCTGCCCAGTTTGTAAACTGACTGAAAACCCATCAGTCTTGATGCGGTCTTCATGGCTGTTCTCGGCATGGAGCGTTGCCGTGTCGGTCGGAGCCTCCTTTATCATTGCCATCACCCACCTCTTCACCAGCCGCCTTCAGGTACGGTTGCCTGCATGAAGCCAGTGCTGCATTTATGTCAGCCGAGGCTTGCGCTTACGGTCACACAATACTTTCATACCTGGATTTAGTCCTTGTTTAGTAATGTTTGACAGCTCTACTCTCGGAGTTAGATTTTTATTGAGCTATAATAATGCTGGTAACATCCCCCTGAGAGTTGAAGCCTTTAGTTTTTGGCTTTTTTTTTTCCAAAGTTGTCCTCCCGTGTCCTCTCGTCTCTCCTGTCCTCCTCCTGATTGCATTTTAATGTCTCCAGCTCCTAAATCTACACACTGAGACAATGTCTGTTATTACTCACACTTGAGCAAGTCCAGATTCTGTCTTAGTGTCTCTGTCTTGCCCTCGGCAGCTCACACACGCGCGCGCGCACACACACACGCACCAACTATAAGTGGGCAACAAGTTAGATGGATGACAGTCTGAGCTGACAGAGAAAGCACAGACCCTGGCTACTTACTGAGCTGTAGCCTGATACTCTTGCTCTCCTGCTAACTGACTGAAGATGGTGGAAAAAATGAGAAGGGGAATACCACACGGTTTAACTTATTTGTCTCACTGGTGGTCGACAAAACTTAATCTGCATGCATTTCCTTTAACCACAAGACAGTGGCGACTGAGAAATGTCGACCGCGGATTGTTTAGCCCTGTCATTTCACTTCAGCCTTTACTTATTCATGGAAATCTATATCTGTCGAGTTATATGAAAAAATGCGTATCATCTTCACGCTGACACACGGAGATCCCCAGTACAAGCTTGAAGGATGTTGCCTTGTGCCTCCCGGCCATCTCCCTTTTAAACCACATCTTTTGATTTTCTTTTTCTGAGATTGCAAAGCAAGCAATCTGTTTTCATAGAAGCTGAAGCACAGCAAGTTACAGAGCCGTTTCTACGGATTTGTACCCAAGACATCAATTAGGTATGCTGTGAGAAGTGCTGAAACATCCTAGCAAACCTCTCATTGTTGCAATTTAAAAAGGCAAATCCTAATAAACCCGGTGCTATCCCACGGTTGAGCCAGCTCAGCTGACTTACCTAAGAGTTAGTTTCCACCATGTGATCTGTACACGTGTGTTTCTCCTTCTCCGGGGCAGAGGAGAAAAAACCCCTCATGTGACCCCCATCACTGCCTCAGGCAGAGAGAGGGGGAGATGGGAAAATGTGTGTGTTTGTGTGTGTGTGCGTGCATGCATCAAACCATAGATAGTCATGCTACTATCAGATGAATTTTCATCAGGTCCAGATTAGGTGACATGGGTTATATATCTCCTTCTATGGTCCTCTTTTATCTTATCCTTCCTTTCCTCCTCCTCCTCTCCTCTCCTCTCCCGTCTTCTCCAGTTATTTGCAGACATAATATTATTTCTCCTGGTATTTGCAGACCAAAGGAAACTTCCGTGTGTAAAATCACAGCTTTAACTTGAGGAAGATGATTTTTACGCCTATTTTTAAATGAGATATTTCACTGTGAAAAGTATCTCTTAATCACATGAGGATGTGATTATTTTAGGGTGGGTTTTTAATGTAAATGGTCGACGGTGTCTGTTTTCACCTAAAAACCAGTTACGGAGGGTGTGTAAAGCATTTCCACACAACTCATTTCTACATTTTCAGTGCTGCTGCATCCACTGGCTCTTCCGTTATAATGCTGCACAGCCGAGCATTGTTTAAACCCACAGAACAAGACATCAGGAATTTTTCCATCTGATGTAATGCCGCAGGCATAAAAAAATGGTTTGAGTCTTTTACTCAGTGAGAATGTTATTTACTGTCATTTCACTGAATGTTGTAATCTTATTTACAGGACAGTTTTGGAGAAGATGAATGGATAAGAAGGGATAACAGGGATATTCTTAAGGAAATGAAGGGACATTTAAAAATGAGTAACTTACCCCTCTTGTTTTTTCTCTTGTCAATACACCTTCAAATCCTTTTAACCTAACTAGTTTTATCCTTATCCACTTACCATAACAGTTATTGTCATCAAGAGTCTATTATGTTTTTAGCCCGTTGCAGTTCTTCTGTAGATAAATGTTAATGTTAACTGTTGAAGGAAAGTATTTCCATCACAAAAACAGAGTGCCAGAGGAAGGGAGAGCTGGCCTTGAATCAGCCTGTGGTCGATGAGAGAAAACCTGCTGAGGTGGAAACAACTCAGAGGCATCATAAAGCTGTGTTTGTGAATGACTGACTGTTTGTTTGTGTGTGTGGCAGGAGTCCTGCAGTTCAGTGTGTCCTTGCCAGGGACAGGGAGAACCCTTGTCGAAACACTATGTGCGTGCGTGTGTGTGTGTGTGTTGTGTGTTACCAGGGGAAACCCCAGCTTGGTCCTCCAGTAGGGTTCCGATAAAATGTTCTAAAATAGACAAAGAAAAAACGAATGTGGGAGAACGAGGCAGAGAGAGATTAGGAAAGCTCCCTCAGGGTCAGGGATGCCCTACTGTGTGTGTGTGTGTGTGTGTGTGTGTGTGTGCTTCAAGACGTATTAAGATGGAAAACTTGGCCTCATTCAAATCTCAAGTCTTCATAAGTGCCCAAATAGCTTGCATAACCAAAAGTACAAACATTCCTATTCCGCTGACTCACATCAATTTCTAAAAGAGAGAGCTTGGTTTAAACAGGTTTCAGGATGGAGAACCTCAGGCCGTCGATCATGCATATCTTTACTATTAATCCTGTCAGGCAGGCAGCCTAATGGTAACACACAGATCAGATTCTGGTGGAGCAAATTGTTGTTAAATGCCTTCCTCAAAAGCACATTCTGATCATTCTGGAGGATAATCCCGTCTGTTGTGTGTGTGTTTGTTTGCAGCACAAGTCTTGGAAGAAGATTAAGAACATGGTCCACTGGTCTCCGTTCGTCATGTCCTTCAAGAAGAAGTATCCCTGGATACAACTGGCTGGACACGCAGGTATGTCCTGGCCCTGACACAGCAAACGGGTAGTTGGACCATAATTGAATAACTACGACCTGTGGTTTTTGTGGTGTGTGCTTTTGTGGCTGAGCATATTAAATCAGCAGTGTGTGTGTGTGTGTGTGTGTGTGTGTGTGTGTGTGTGTGTGTGTTTATTTGTCTTTTTTGTCTTTTTCTTTTAGTTTGTGTGTCAAAAATGTTTTTAGGTTTTTACAAACTATTTGTGATGTGTTCAATATATATATATATTTATTTTTTAAAGAAAATGGGAGTCGTACTAGTTCTTAGCGGCTAAGAGGTCAGAGCGTGTGTGGATGTCCCTGAGGTTGGAGGCTCGGCTAAATAAAAATAAGAGCCTGCGGCTACTTCACAGTGAAAGAGTGTCCTTTTTTTACAGGGAGCTTCAAAGCGGGAGCCAACGGCCGCATTTTAAAAGTAAGACACCTTCTTTGCCATTAAACGCAAAGTCGCTCAGTTTGTGTTCCGTTTCAGAAAGTTTCCACATATTACTGATCCTGAATTAGTGAAGCCAAAGGTTCAGAAGTGCTTATAACTCGCTGATGGCATCCTTTAGAAACACTGTGAATGTGAGCAACGCTGCTTGTCCCTCCTGATGAGGGACGTGCTGCGCCCGTACGTCCCCGGTTACCACGGAGACGTGGAGAAGGACGGCCAGAAATACAACCAGATGGAGGATCTGCTGGCCGAGTTCGACTTTCCGTGTGTGATGGACTGTAAGATGGGAGTGAGGTGAGAAAACATCACATGAATCTTTAGACAGCAGAATGGTGAGTGGAGCAGACGGACATCGAGGTTCAAGATGGTGACTAACACTGTGTTTGTCACTCGGCTGGTGGATCAACAATTAAGGGACATCATTTGCATTTTGTCGGTAAAATCTAAGAAAACGCCCCGAGATTATCTGTAATAATCCCTCGCTGCACACGAAATCTGTATGTGCACTCGAGCAAAGTTCCTGAGGTCAAAGTTGAGCAATGCAAACTGTTAAAGCTGCAATAATTTCACCATCCACTCTCGTCTTCTCTCCCATACATGTTTGGCTAATTGTATATGATCACCAGCTTGTCTTTCTTCCCCTGTCAGACTTTTTGTCTTACTGATTCTGGTACATTTCTAAATCTGAGCATTTGTCTTGGACAGTGCAGCGTTAATAGCTGTGTCCTGCGTCGTCTTCACGCAAACTCTCTCACCCTCCCTGCCCATGTCTCTCGCCCGCCCACTCTTCTTCTGTCCCCTTCACCTGTTTTTTTTTTTTCCCTCATCCTTCAGGACCTATCTTGAGGAAGAGCTAACCAAGGCCCGCAAGAAGCCCTCTCCGAGACCTGACATGTATCAGAAAATGATTGAGGTGGATCCCCAGGCGCCCACGTCAGAGGAAAACGACAAGAAGGCGGTGACCAAGCCCAGGTACATGCAGTGGAGAGAGACCATAAGCTCAACAGCCACCCTGGGATTTAGGATAGAGGGAGTCAAGGTAAGAATCACAAAGAGAAAAGTGTGCGTGGCCTTCCTTCCCTTCTTTCTTCTAGTATTCAGTGTGTGTGTGGGTGTACGTGGGTGTGTGTGTGTCCTCTGGGGTCATGAT